>CM053031.1:65783329-65830735 GCA_028564925.1 Lithobates sylvaticus | reverse complement strand
GAGGCTGCTTCAGGTCGTTTTTTCATAGTGCCAGTGCCCCAATCCGTGCCAGCAGTGCCAGATCAGTGCCCCAGTCCATGCCAGCAGTGCCAGATCAGTGCCCCAATCCGTGCCAGCAGTGCCAGATCAGTGCCCCACTCTGTGTGAGCAGTGCCATATTAGTGCCCAGCAGTACCCCAGTCCGTGCCAGCAGTTCCCCAGTCCGTGCCAGCAGTGCCCCAGTCTGTGCCATATCAGTGCCCAGCAGTTCCATATTGGTGCCCAATTTGTGCCAGATCAGTACCCCGCAGGGCCCCAATCCGTGCCAGATCAGTGCCAAGCAGTGCCAGATCAGTGCCCAGCAGTGTCCCAGTCCATGCCATATCAGTGCCCAGCAGTGCCATAGCAGTGCCCCAATCTGTGCCATAGCAGTGCCCAAGCTTTGCCATATGAGTGCCCAGCAGTGCGATATCTGTGCCCAGCAGTGCCCCAATCCATGCCATATCAGTGCCCAACAGTGCCATATTAGTGCACAGTGGTGCCATATCAGTGCCCAGCAGTGCCCCAATCAGTGCCATATCAGTGCCCCATGTGTGCCATATCAGTGCCCCATTTGTGCCATATCAGTGCCCAGCAGTGCCCCATTCGTTCTAATAGAGTGTGAAGAGAGGAGAGACGATCAGCGGCATCTCCTCGCAGGGCAGACCTATACAGGTAATCAGGGCACTGATCATTAGTGTCCTGATTATCAGTGCAGCCCCAACAATGCCCAGCAGTGATGCCAGTCAGTGACTATTTGTGATGCCAATCTGTGTCCATCAGTAATGCCAATCTGTGCCCATCTGTGATGCCAGTCATTGCTGCCTTTCAGTGCCTATCAGTGCCTGCTCATCAGTGCCGTCCATCAGTGCCTGCCCATCAGTGCCACCTACTTGTCCATCTAAATACTTGTCCATCTAGCACTACCCTCTCCATAGGTTTATTACGTGGTTACGTTGGTCCTACATAGATACAGGGAAGGGGTAGCCACCTTAAAAAAGGAAGGGCATTACTGGCCCAGATCACAGGGTAAAAACAAGGGGAAAAAAAACGAATCTAAGCTGCAATGTATTACATTTTTGTTTTTGAGTTTAGAAATGCCTTGTGCTTTAATTCTTGTAAGTGGATTTTCTACTTTTTCTCAAGTATACCTTTAAATAAAATGTTATACTTTACAGATAGTAACCAGACTGCAAATAACCCCCTATTACTCTAACGGTGATACTATCTTCCACAGTGTTTATTCTCTGATTGCCTTTGAAATGAGCATTTCCAGAAAGTGTTTATTTAAATGCATCATTCACAGTAAACATCATCTTGATACAATGGAGGACTGCAAAATCCTTGAAATCACTTGAAGTGTTCATTTTCCATGTATGTACGAGACGTTTTCATTATATTTTTCAAGTAGAATGCTCTGAAGGATTTGTTTTCTTATGCGATTCACTCTATATAAAAGGGCAGCATGCTCCAGTAAAGCTTTATCATTCTGAATAAAGAAAACTTAATTTTTTGACCAGTGAGCATGTCCATTGCAAGTAAAAAAAATGATATCTGTGATGTTGTAGGATACTTGTACGAAGAGAAATATCTGAGCAGCCATTGGTAATTGAAATTCACCCAGCAGGTTCAAGTAGATATTTTGATGTTAAGCCATCCTTTAGAAACCTGTGATTCATAACTTCTGAGAACCACAGGCTTACCCAAAACACACAACAAAGTTTTAGACAGGTGTCCAACTAACTAACATTCACAGGGCTTAAAGCATACAAGGTAAAACATTAAGATTTACAGTAGGCCTGGAGCATCCACCTTTTGACTCAATAATGTTGAAGTAAAATCACAGGTAAGGTATATGGATGACAAAAGAAATCCTCCATAGTGTAAAACCATCTCACTTTATAAAAAAACACAAATCTGCAATATCCCTACTTACATTTAACAGTACTATTCCTTGCACCAAGGTTATGTTGCATAACCTAAAGAATTAAAAGTCCATCACTACTAACCCAGCTTTATGCAAGTCTCCATGCAAGCCTTCATACAAATATAGCCAGTTACTGATGTTGATCGTGCCTGGGTGTACAGCAGTTTCACTTCCGGGTGTACTCTGCATGATGACGTCACCTTCAGGTTACATCCAATGCGTTTTGTCACTCTGACATTATCACACTATATATACCCTAAGGGGTGTTGGTATATAGCTGCTGTATCTGTAGTATCCTAGCACTGGTGAGAATTTTACATTTTTGTAAAATATGTTAATAACACTGCAACAATCTCAAAACAGGGAGAGGGTAGGTGGGGACAGTCGTGATGGCTAGTCAGGATAAAAGAGGTTAGTTGTCCACCCTTCATGTAAGGGGACTTCTGATTGGCCATAGGCCAAACACTTTGATTGGCATGTTTATCTTTTAAGAGAACTATCTGACTCACTAGTAGGTTGGGTTCGCTAGTTTTCCATTTGCTAAAGCCTTGAAGGAATGAGTCTGACATAATAGCTTTGATTTCTTTGTCAGACTCATGATTAACCTTTTCAAAAGTAGAATCTGCATGGCCTGAGATGGATTCATCTTTTAAGAATTCAGATAGAGACGACTATAAAATGTCCTGGAATGCCGCGGCTGGTACTGTTTAGATTAGCAGTGTTGAGGTCAGTGCCACTATTGTTTGATTCTGTTTGTTTGGTTGTGTACATATCCCAAAACTATCTTACTTTCTGTATAAAAGTCAAAATAATCAATTTCAAAGTTTATTTCAACGGGTAAAACAGCTGCACAGAGTTCAAGCCTTGCAAGGGCTTTTTTTTCTGGCGGCACGAGCCAGAACGGCGTACCAGCGCCTCTGCCAGAGACAGTGTGGGTGGCACTGAGAGCAAAGCCCAAAGCCCCAAAGGGCGAGCAGGAGATAGAGCTAGACTCTGGCTGCAGCCTCCCCCTACAGACCAGAAGATCATTTTGGCGCACCTGCGCCAGTGAAATCGATGTCACTCTGTAGCAGATTGACCGTGTCCGTGTATCCATGTGGAGACAAGTTTTTAGTCTTTTTTTTGTTTTTTTGGTAAATGATTGGGCCGTCTGTTTGTTGGATTTGGGCTGTCTGTTTGCTTGATTTGAGCTGTCTCTTTGCTGTATTTAGGCTGTCTTTTTGCTGGATTTAGGCTGTCTGTTTGCTGAATTTGGACTGTCTCTATCGCTGGACTAGGCTGTCTCTTTGCTGAATTTGGGCCAACTCTTTGCTGGATTTGGCTGTTTCTTTGCTGGACTGAACTGTATCTTTGCTGGATTTGGGCCATCTCTTTGCTGGATTGGGCTGTCTCTTTGTTGGACTGGGCTGTCTCTTTGCTTGATTGGCCTGTCTCTTTGCTGGATTTGGGCCCTCTCTTTGCTGGACTGGGATGTCTCTTTGTTGGATTGGGCTGTCTCTATGCTGGTTATGGGGCTGTTGAAATCCTCTGTAAGTGCCTCTGAGCTTACTTTGGTAAGTGCTGGATATTTCTCATGTTTTGTGCATTTTACTACATTGCTTTTTATTAACAAATTTCCACACACATTTAGTGTATAGCCCCCCCCAAATTATACTTGGTTACCTGTTCTCTGGAGACAAGGGGTGGTCCTATAGGGTGGGTCTAGGGGTAAGTAGGGGTGGAGACAGGCGTGGCCTAGGGGAGGGGGGTGAGTTCCTGCACCTTTTTCTCTGAAAAAAAAGTTCTGGTTGGAACAGTATGTGGAAGCTTTGGAGTCAGCTTGATCTTACCAGGGACCAAACTAACACTAACACTTACTTTGCTACTCTGATCTATATCTCCGAGTTTAGCTACTGCAACTATGGCTTCAAAAATGCATAAAATAAACATGAATCTCTTTTCTGGTGGCTTTTGTTATAGATGCAAGGTTGTAACGGAGTTGCTTTAATGCGTTAATGAACACCTTCCATAAATCCCATCTTTGTTGTTCATTTAGCAGGGTTTCCCAACTTGTGTTTTCAGAAGTAAGCATGTTAAAAGGTGCTATGAAACGCAGCGGCTCATAAATGCTGTTTACTGTAAACAAAATTCCTCATTTCGTGAAAAGCTTGTCACAGGCTGATACTTAAAATGTGAATGTGTCTTGCAAAACTTACTAAAGCAATCCAAGATCACATTGCATAAGGGGAAGGTCAGAGCCTAACCTAAATCCCTTTATACTGGCAGAATAAAAGGCTTTTATTGCCTTGTCACAGTTAGAGACGATTTTGTTAAGTCTGAGGTTGGTAGTGGCAAGCATATCTTAAGTTCTAGAGAGAAGATTGATTGATTGCTTCTTTTTCTGTAGGCAGAGATTTGAGTCCATCATCTATGTAAAAGTGTCTTTCAACAAACTGACATGCATCAGATCTGAATTCCTTTATGCCGTCTTGAGCAGTTGTTCTCAGTCCATAAATTGCTACAGCAGCAGAATGGCTGCTACCAAAACATGTACTTTCATTCATTTGTCTATGACTTCATCGTTTACATTTTTATTGCAGTACCATTAGAAACTGAGAAAGTTTCTTTTGCTCTTACGAATTATGAAACGGGAGCATTTGCTAAAATTCAGCAATTACAGCATCTGGTGCATTTGTGAAATGGAGCAACACTCCTTGAATATGGTATTAACCATGGCTTGTTACCTGCTGAGATACCTCAGACAAGTCCCTACACCATACCTTTTTAAGTGCCCATATGACCTAAAAGGACCTTGCACCCCGCCAAGTGCACCACTTTTTCTCGGGGACGCTCCAGTTCCCCCCAACCCTAACAGGAAAAATTACCACAACATGTAGGACGGGAAGGTGGGAAGCTGCTCCGCTCGCTCCATTCGGCTGAGGCCGCCTCCTCCTGGTGCTGCGTCACTCCCCCTTCCAAGGCTCCGCCCCCTCCATGACCCCCCACAGCGCTCCTCTTTCTCCTCCTCGTTCCTGCGCCCATTTAACCCCTGTCATTGCCGGCCCTCCTCTATGTGTTTTTGGGCTTGCTCTCTTGACTATGGTATTAACCATGGCTTGTTCCCTGCTATGCCAATGACCCATCCCCCTTTACCTCTAATTAGGGATGAGCCGAACACCCCCGGGTTCGGTTCGAACCAGAACCTTCGAACGGACCGAAAGTTCGCGCGAATTTTCGAACCCTATACGTTATAATGGACGCGAACGTTCGAAATCAAAAGTGCTAATTACAACGGCCAATATGCATGTTAATGTCATAAAACAGGTTTGGGGACCCGGGTCCTGCCCCAGGGGACATATATCAATGCAAAAAGAACTTTTAAAAACTAACGTTTTTTCGGGAGCAGTCATTTTAATGATGCATAAAGTGAAAAAAAAAAAGTGACATTTTCCTTTAAATATGGTACCTGGGGGGTGTCCAAAGTATGCCTGTGAAGTGGCATGTGTTTCCCGTGTTTAGAACTGTCCTTGCACAAAATGACATTTGTAAAGGAAAAAAAGAAGCCATTTAAAACCACTTGCGGCTTTAGGTTTGATCTTAAGTAGAATCTGAACAGGTACATTATGAAGTGTAGCTCCATCCCAAAAAAATCTATTTTTAAGCTTTTTGGAGAACATAGGGAGGGGTTATCACCCCTGTAACATTTGCTGTCTTTGCACATCTGTTCAGAACATGTCACCTCACTTTCCGTCCCAATGACAAATGTTTTTGGAAAAAGTGGGGTTTTAATTGAAACAAGGATTGGTGATAAAGTATCAGTAGAGAGGAGATACCTTTTTCCCAAATTAAATCTAACAGGATAGAATTTCCCTTCCTAGGGGTAGATTTCCTCTCACTTCCTGTTTTCTCTTTCCATTTTCAAGTAGGAGTCGTTTGTAAGTTGGATGTTTGAAAGTAGGGGCCTGGCGTATATACTCTGCAGAAATTTGCCCTATTAGATGTTGGTGTAGCCACAAGACTGGTGGGCACAGGAATGGGCCCTGCTGTGAGTTAATAGATCAAGATTTGTAATTGCATGCACCTGTTGAACAGGGCAGAAAAATTGGGCCTTTGGCGGTGGTGGTGGACGGTGTTGCCACAAGACTGTAGGCCCTCATAGTTACTCTTGGTGGGCGCAGGAATGGGCCCTGCTGTGAGTTATTAGATCAAGATTTGTAATTGCAAGCACCTGATGAACAGGGCAGAAAAATTGGGCCTTTGCAGGAATGGGCCCTGCTGCTGTGAACTATTAGATCAAGATTTGTAATTACCCGCCCCTGTTAAACAGGGGCTGAAAAATTGTGCCTTAGGCACTGGTGCTGGTGCCACAACACTGCAACCCGGCCCTCACAGATACTGTACTTGGAGCACAGCAGTCACACGTGTTGCGAAGCATTTTTTTAAAAAATTGTAAGTACACGCCCCTGTTAAACAGGGGCTGAAAAATTGTGCCTTAGGCACTGGTGCCACAACACTGCAACACGGCCCTCACAGAGACTGTACTTGGAGCACAGCAGTCACACGTGTTGCGAAGCATTTTTTTAAAAAATTGTAAGTACACGCCCCTGTTAAACAGGGGCTGAAAAATTGTGCCTTAGGCACTGGTGCCACAACACTGCAACACGGCCCTCACAGAGACTGTACTTGGAGCACAGCAGTCACACGTGTTGCGAAGCATTTTTTAAAAAAATTGTAAGTACACGCCCCTGTTAAACAGGGGCTGAAAAATTGTGCCTTAGGCACTTGTGCTGGTGCCACAACACTGCAACACGGCCCACACAGAGACTGTACTTGGAGCACAGCAGTCACACGTGTTGCGAAGCATTTTTTTTAAAAATTGTAAGTACACGCCCCTGTTAAACAGGGGCTGAAAAATTGTGCTTAGGCACTGGTGTGGTGGCATGGATCATTGAGGAGGAGGAAGAGGATAGTCAGTGAACATAAGAGGACAGTCACTCAGCATCAGCATAGGCAGTCTTGAAGGGATGTGACATTAAAAATTATTCGGTTATATCCGCCTCAGGTGCCTGGTAGCTGGTGGTGATCCAAGACTGATTCATTTTGATGAAGGTCAGTCGATCAACCGAGGCGGTGGACAGGCGCACCCTATGATCAGTCACAAATCCTCCAGCAGCACTGAATGTGCGTTCGGAAAGAACGCTGGAGGCAGGACAGGCCAGTAGCTCAATTGCATACTGTGCAAGCTCTGGCCAGTGATCCATCCTCAGGACCCAGTAAGCCAGAGGATTTTCGGTGGGAAAGGTGTCCAAGTCTGACCTTGCCCCAAGGTATTCCTGCACCATGTATATCAGACGCTGGCGATGGTTGCTGGAACCGATCATACCTTGGGGCTGCGGACTAAAAAATTGTCTGAACGCATCGGTCAGACGTCCACCTTCCCCACCGCTCCTTCTGCCACTGACCGAAGCCTCAGCAACTCGTCGCCCAGGACCAGGAGTTTGTAGCCTCCCAGTTTCTGGGAACGCGTTGCACAGACCTTTCTGCAAGGCCTCCCTGAGATGTCTCATCCTCTGCTCCCTCTGCGACGGCAAGATAAGGTCCGCAACCTTACCCTTGTACCGCGGATCAAGGAGAGTGGCCAGCCAGTAATGGTCCCTCTCCTTGATCCGAAGAACACGAGGATCCTTCCGCAGGCTTTGCAGGATCAGGGAGGCCATGCAGCGTAGGTTAGCTGAGGCATTCGGTCCGGAGTCTTCTGGGTCACTGAGGATGACATGATCGCCAGCCACCTCCTCCCAGCCACGTACAAGTCCACTGGCTTGTTGGGACTGTACATCATCCCTAAAAGACTGCTGCTGCTGATGCTGAGTGCCAGGCTCCACCTCCATGCTCACACAATCCTCCTCCTCCTCCTCCTCCTCCTCCTCCTCATCCTCTTCCTGTGTGATGGGTGGGACAGAAGGAACACTGTCCGGATAAAGGGGGCCTTGAGAGGCAAGGAAGTCCTCCTCTTCCTGCCTCTGTTCTGCCTCAAGTGCCCTGTCCATGATCCCACGCAGCGTATGCTCCAACAGGTGGACAAGAGGGACAGTGTCACTGATGCATGCACTGTCACTGCTCACCATCCTCGTGGCCTCCTCAAATGGTGAGAGGACAGTGCATGCATCCCTGATCATGCTCCACTGACGTGGGGAAAAAAAACCAAGCTCCCCTGACCCTGTCCTGGTGCCGTAGTCGCAAAGGTACTCATTGATGGCCCTCTGCTGCGTGTGCAGTCGCTGCAGCATGGCCAACGTTGAGTTCCACCTGGTGGGCATGTCAGATATTAGGCGGTTCTTGGGCAGGTTCAGCTCCTTTTGCAGCTCAGTCAGCCGAGCACTGGCATTATAAGATCGGCGGAAATGCACACAGACTTTCCTGGCCTGCCTCAGGACATCCTGTAAGCCTGGGAACCTGCCCAAGAACCGCTGCACCACCAGGTTGAGGACGTGAGCCATGCAGGGCACATGGGTGAGCTGCCCCTGTCGCAGGGCGGAGAGGAGGTTGGTGCCATTGTCAGAAACGACCATTCCTGGCTTAAGCTGACGTGGCGTCAACCACCTCTCGGCCTGCCCCTGCAGAGCTGCCAGAACCTCTGGCCCAGTGTGGCTCCTGTCCCCCAAACACACCAGCGCAAGCACGGCATGGCATCTTTTTGCCTGCGTACTTGCGTAGCCCCTTGTACGCCTACGGAGCACCGCTGGTTCCAAGGACAGAGCACTGGAGGAAGAAGAAGAGGAGGGGGTGGAGGAGAGAGGTGTGTCACAACCAGTAGCAGTAGTCGCGTTTTGGAGGCGTGGTGGCGGAACAACCTCCAACACTACTGCACCTTGTCCTGCATCCCTCCCAGCTGCCAATAGAGTGACCCAATGGGCCGTGAAAGAAAGGTACCGTCCCTGTCCATGCCTGCTGGACCATGAGTCAGCGGTAATATGCACCTTACCGCTGACCGCCCTGTCCAGCGAGGCATGGACATTGCCCTCCACATGCCGGTAGAGAGACGGAATCGCCTTCCGCGAGAAAAAGTGGCGTTTGGGAACCTGCCACTGAGGAACCGCACATTGAACAAACTCACGGAAGGGGGCCGAGTCTACCAACTGAAAAGGCAGCAGTTGAAGTGCTAGCAATTTAGCAAGGCTAGCATTCAACCGCTGGGCATGTGGATGGCTGGGAGTGTACTTCTTTCTACGGTCCAGCAGCTGGGGCAGGGAAATTTGCCTGCTGCATTCGGACGTCGGTGTACTGCAAGTACTTGGTTGTGACACACCGAATTCTACACCTTCAGTCCTCTCAGAGCAGCTTTCAGAGAGGACTGAAGGTGTAGTGGGGATGGAGATCCCAGCTGAGGAGGAGCAAGGAGAGGTCCGCTTAGTTCTTTGGTGTGGGTCTTTTATGTGTGCCTGCCAACGAGCTGCATGGCAGGTCGCCATATGTCTGGTCATGCTTGTGGTGCCCAAGCGGCTGATGTTTTGGCCACGCGAGATACGCTTGAGACAAATATTGCAAATAGCAGTGGTGCGATCTGCTGCACTCGTCTCAAAAAAGGCCCACACCAAAGAACTTTTCTGATAACGTGCAGAGGCAGCGCCCTGCACAGGCGGAGCTCTGCGGTGTTGTACAGTTGCTGTGCTGGCCTCTACCTGGCCTCCAGGGGGCATCCTGCCTCGTTGGACATGTGACGCCGCATCCTCCTCCTCCTCGTCCTCCTCCTCATCCTCTCTCCCTTGAGGCACCCACGTGGAGTCAGTGACCTCATCATCCCCTCCCTCTTCACCACTAGAGCAAACCTGGCAGTAAGCTGCAGCTGGTGGAACTGTACTGCCAGATTCCTCAAGCTGGGTATCGTCATCCGAGCCTTCGAATCGTTGGGCATCCTCCTGGAGCATGTACCCAACACTGTGCTCAAAGAGTTCGGGGGACTCCTCAGGAGGACATGGTGGGTCTAGGGAAGGGGTGGCTGATGATGCTCTGTCAGTACCCTGAGCCTGGGTGAGAGAGGATGAGGAGGATGAGGAGGGCTTGGTCATCCATTCTACCAAGCCTTCAGCATGATGCGGCTCCACATGTCCAGCTGCCGAAAACAAAGACGCGCGTGTCCCATGGCCACGTGCTGATGACGATGCACGACCACGTCCACGTCCACGGCCACGTCCACTAGAAACAGAGCCTGCCTGCCCTGTGTTCTTGGCTCTGCACGCTCTGCCTCCCCTTGGCGGTCTTCCAGCCATTGTAGTCGGTAGTCCTGTGGGTGCTGCTGAGAAGAAAATATAGGAGCTCTGTGTGATGCCACTAACACACTAGAAGTCCTATGGGTGCTTCTGCAAAGAAAATAGAGGAGCTCTGTGTGATGCCACTAACACACTAGAAGTCCTGTGGGTGCTTATGCAAAGAAAATAGAGGAGCTCTGTGTGATGCCACTAACACACTAGAAGTCCTGTGGGTGCTTCTGCAAAGAAAATAGAGGAGCTCTGTGTGATGCCACTAACACACTAGAAGTCCTATGGGTGCTTCTGCAAAGAAAATAGAGGAGCTCTGTGTGATGCCACTAACACACTAGAAGTCCTGTGGGTGCTTCTGCAAAGAAAATAGAGGAGCTCTGTGTGGTGCCACTAACACACTAGAAGTCCTGTGGGTGCTTATGCAAAGAATATATAGGAGCTCTGTGTGATGCCACTAACACACTAGAAGTCCTATGGGTGCTTCTGCAAAGAAAATAGAGGAGCTCTGTGTGATGCCACTAACACACTAGAAGTCCTGTGGGTGCTTATGCAAAGAATATATAGGAGCTCTGTGTGATGCCACTAACACACTAGAAGTCCTATGGGTGCTTCTGCAAAGAAAATAGAGGAGCTCTGTGTGATGCCACTAACACACTAGAAGTCCTGTGGGTGCTTCTGCAAAGAAAATAGAGGAGCTCTGTGTGGTGCCACTAACACACTAGAAGTCCTGTGGGTGCTTATGCAAAGAATATATAGGAGCTCTGTGTGATGCCACTAACACACTAGAAGTCCTATGGGTGCTTCTGCAAAGAAAATAGAGGAGCTCTGTGTGATGCCACTAACACACTAGAAGTCCTGTGGGTGCTTCTGCAAAGAAAATAGAGGAGCTCTGTGTGGTGCCACTAACACACTAGAAGTCCTGTGGGTGCTTATGCAAAGAATATATAGGAGCTCTGTGTGATGCCACTAACACACTAGAAGTCCTATGGGTGCTTCTGCAAAGAAAATAGAGGAGCTCTGTGTGATGCCACTAACACACTAGAATTCCTGTGGGTGCTGCTGAGAAGAATATATAGGAGCTCTGTGTGATGCCACTAACACACTAGAAGTCCTATGGGTGCCTCTGCAAAGAAAATAGAGGAGCTCTGTGTGATGCCACTAACACACTAGAAGTCCTGTGGGTGCTTCTGCAAAGAAAATAGAGGAGCTCTGTGTGGTGCCACTAACACACTAGAAGTCCTGTGGGTGCTTCTGCAAAGAAAATAGAGGAGCTCTGTGTGGTGCCACTAACACACTAGAAGTCCTGTGGGTGCTTATGCAAAGAATATATAGGAGCTCTGTGTGATGCCACTAACACACTAGAAGTCCTATGGGTGCTTCTGCAAAGAAAATAGAGGAGCTCTGTGTGATGCCACTAACACACTAGAAGTCCTGTGGGTGCTTCTGCAAAGAAAATAGAGGAGCTCTGTGTGGTGCCACTAACACACTAGAAGTCCTGTGGGTGCTTATGCAAAGAATATATAGGAGCTCTGTGTGATGCCACTAACACACTAGAAGTCCTATGGGTGCTTCTGCAAAGAAAATAGAGGAGCTCTGTGTGATGCCACTAACACACTAGAAGTCCTGTGGGTGCTGCTGAGAAGAATATATAGGAGCTCTGTGTGATGCCACTAACACACTAGAAGTCCTATGGGTGCCTCTGCAAAGAAAATAGAGGAGCTCTGTGTGATGCCACTAACACACTAGAAGTCCTGTGGGTGCTTCTGCAAAGAAAATAGAGGAGCTCTGTGTGGTGCCACTAACACACTAGAAGTCCTGTGGGTGCTTATGCAAAGAAAATAGAGGAGCTCTGTGTGATGGGACTAACACACTTCAAGTCCTATAGGTGCTTCTGGGAACAAAATATAGCTCTGTGTGTGTAATGGGACTAACACACTTCAAGTCCTATAGGTGCTTCTGGGAACAAAATATAGCTCTGTGTGTGTAATGGGACTAACACACTTCAAGTCCTATAGGTGCTTCTGGGAACAAAATATAGCTCTTTGTGTGTAATGGGACTAACACACTTCAAGTCCTATAGGTGCTTCTGGGAACAAAATATAGCTCTGTGTGTGTAATGGGACTAACACACTTCAAGTCCTATAGGTGCTTCTGGGAACAAAGTATAGCTCTTTGTGTGTAATGGGACTAACACACTTCAAGTCCTATAGGTGCTTCTGGGAACAAAATATAGCTCTGTGTGTGTAATGGGACTAACACACTTCAAGTCCTATAGGTGCTTCTGGGAACAAAATATAGCTCTGTGTGTGTAATGGGACTAACACACTTCAAGTCCTATAGGTGCTTCTGGGAACAAAATATAGCTCTGTGTGTGTAATGGGACTAACACACTTCAAGTCCTATAGGTGCTTCTGGGAACAAAATATAGCTCTTTGTGTGTAATGGGACTAACACACTTCAAGTCCTATAGGTGCTTCTGGGAACAAAATATAGCTCTGTGTGTGTAATGGGACTAACACACTTCAAGTCCTATAGGTGCTTCTGGGAACAAAATATAGCTCTTTGTGTGTAATGGGACTAACACACTTCAAGTCCTATAGGTGCTTCTGGGAACAAAATATAGCTCTGTGTGTGTGTAATGGGACTAACACACTTCAAGTCCTATAGGTGCTTCTGGGAACAAAATATAGCTCTTTGTGTGTAATGGGACTAACACACTTCAAGTCCTATAGGTGCTTCTGGGAACAAAATATAGCTCTGTGTGTGTAATGGGACTAACACACTTCAAGTCCTATAGGTGCTTCTGGGAACAAAGTATAGCTCTTTGTGTGTAATGGGACTAACACACTTCAAGTCCTATAGGTGCTTCTGGGAAGAAAATATAGCTCTGTGTGTGTAATGGGACTAACACACTTCAAGTCCTATAGGTGCTTCTGGGAACAAAGTATAGCTCTTTGTGTGTAATGGGACTAACACACTTCAAGTCCTATAGGTGCTTCTGGGAACAAAATATAGCTCTGTGTGTGTAATGGGACTAACACACTTCAAGTCCTATAGGTGCTTCTGGGAACAAAATATAGCTCTGTGTGTGTAATGGGACTAACACACTTCAAGTCCTATAGGTGCTTCTGGGAACAAAATATAGCTCTGTGTGTGTAATGGGACTAACACACTTCAAGTCCTATAGGTGCTTCTGGGAACAAAATATAGCTCTGTGTGTGTAATGGGACTAACACACTTCAAGTCCTATAGGTGCTTCTGGGAACAAAATATAGCTCTTTGTGTGTAATGGGACTAACACACTTCAAGTCCTATAGGTGCTTCTGGGAACAAAATATAGCTCTGTGTGTGTAATGGGACTAACACACTTCAAGTCCTATAGGTGCTTCTGGGAACAAAATATAGCTCTTTGTGTGTAATGGGACTAACACACTTCAAGTCCTATAGGTGCTTCTGGGAACAAAATATAGCTCTGTGTGTGTAATGGGACTAACACACTTCAAGTCCTATAGGTGCTTCTGGGAACAAAATATAGCTCTTTGTGTGTAATGGGACTAACACACTTCAAGTCCTATAGGTGCTTCTGGGAACAAAATATAGCTCTGTGTGTGTGTAATGGGACTAACACACTTCAAGTCCTATAGGTGCTTCTGGGAACAAAGTATAGCTCTTTGTGTGTAATGGGACTAACACACTTCAAGTCCTATAGGTGCTTCTGGGAACAAAATATAGCTCTTTGTGTGTAATGGGACTAACACACTTCAAGTCCTATAGGTGCTTCTGGGAACAAAATATAGCTCTGTGTGTGTAATGGGACTAACACACTTCAAGTCCTATAGGTGCTTCTGGGAACAAAATATAGCTCTGTGTGTGTAATGGGACTAACACACTTCAAGTCCTATAGGTGCTTCTGGGAACAAAATATAGCTCTTTGTGTGTAATGGGACTAACACACTTCAAGTCCTATAGGTGCTTCTGGGAACAAAATATAGCTCTGTGTGTGTAATGGGACTAACACACTTCAAGTCCTATAGGTGCTTCTGGGAACAAAATATAGCTCTGTGTGTGTAATGGGACTAACACACTTCAAGTCCTATAGGTGCTTCTGGGAACAAAATATAGCTCTGTGTGTGTAATGGGACTAACACACTTCAAGTCCTATAGGTGCTTCTGGGAAGAAAATATAGCTCTGTGTGTGTAATGGGACTAACACACTTCAAGTCCTATAGGTGCTTCTGGGAACAAAATATAGCTCTGTGTGTGTAATGGGACTAACACACTTCAAGTCCTATAGGTGCTTCTGGGAAGAAAATATAGCTCTGTGTGTGTAATGGGACTAACACACTTCAAGTCCTATAGGTGCTTCTGGGAAGAAAATATAGCTCTGTGTGTGTAATGGGACTAACACACTTCAAGTCCTATAGGTGCTTCTGGGAACAAAATATAGGAGCTCTGCCTGCCTGCCACGAACACACTACAAGTCCTATAGGTGCTTCTGGTAACAAAATATAGGAGCTCTGCCTGCCTGCCACTAACACACTACAAGTCCTATAGGTGCTTCTGGTAACAAAATATAGGAGCTCTGTGTGCTGCGACTAACACACTACAAGTCCTATAGGTGCTTCTGGTAACAAAATATAGGAGCTCTGCCTGCCTGCCACTAACACACTACAAGTCCTATAGGTGCTTCTGGTAACAAAATATAGGAGCTCTGCCTGCCTGCCACGAACACACTACAAGTCCTATAGGTGCTTCTGGTAACAAAATATAGGAGCTCTGCCTGCCTGCCACTAACACACTACAAGTCCTATAGGTGCTTCTGGTAACAAAATATAGGAGCTCTGCCTGCCTGCCACGAACACACTACAAGTCCTATAGGTGCTTCTGGTAACAAAATATAGGAGCTCTGCCTGCCTGCCACTAACACACTACAAGTCCTATAGGTGCTTCTGGTAACAAAATATAGGAGCTCTGCCTGCCTGCCACGAACACACTACAAGTCCTATAGGTGCTTCTGGTAACAAAATATAGGAGCTCTGCCTGCCTGCCACGAGCACACTACAAGCCCCTCTTTGTCAATCAATCTTTGTAACTGAATCTATCTAACTCAATCTCTGTAAGTGAATCTATCTAACTATCTCAATGCAGCAGAGTGTCACAGAATCTGCCTGCTCAATCTGCGCCGGAACAGCATGTGACCGGCGCAGACGGCGTGGCGGCGTTTTATAGGGGGGGGGCGTGTACTACAGCCCCTGAGCTGTAATTGGCTACAGGCGTCCTGCCTGTAGCCAATTATGGCTCTTCGATTTTCCGGGGCTGTGATTGGCCAAGCATGCGGGGTCACAGTGCATGCTTGGCCAATCATCAGCCAGCAATGCACTGCGTCGGCCGCGCCGGCCGCAATGCATTGCGGGGCCGCTCGCATCACACGAACGTGATGCGAGCGGCCAAAATAGTTCTGGGCTCGCAGAGCGAGCGAACGCCCGGTGCTCGATGCGAACGTGGGTTCGCATCGAGCACCGGGCCCATCCTTACCTCTAATGACCACGCCACACATAGCTGGGGTGAATTGGCTGTAGCAGCTGTTTTATTAACCAAATATATATAAATATCCAATTATTAACATAACAATAACCTTTTTAAACATAACATCAGCTTTATTGACAATAGTCTAGTCTGCTAGTCCCTTCTAAGGCCTCCAGTCGCAAACCACCAACTCACAGACAACTAGCAGGTACCCGTACCAACTGGAAGCCATACCTCAGACGGGTCCCTACACCATACCTTTTTAAGTGCCCACATGACCTAAAAGGACCTTGCACCCCACCACCACCGCTCAAACCTGAGACCTTAGGTTTGAGAGGACCTCCACACCCTCAGGGCCCTCTGGATACCTTCCTCCAACCCCAGACACCACACGTCGATACCGATGTCGTTCAAATGAACACCATCCCCTCGCAAATATCACCAGGGTTTAACCTCCAACTCGTGATGGCGTACTGCCAAGCCCCCACTGCGCATCAGAAAGTGCCACCTCCTGATTCACCTTTACTTTGGCCTTGTTGATGCCCGCCACTGACCTAGCCCACCTCCATTGTGTACGGGCCACAATATCAGACCATACTATCAGTAAGTCCACGTATTCTGATAGTCGAAGAAAGTCAAATTTGACGTTCCTAATTAGCTCCCTCATGGACCGTAACCCTAAATTATTGCCCCCGGCATGAATCACCGAAACATCTGGGGCTCTATTAAGCCGAACATAACGCTCAAATTTGGGAACTATTCTGCTCCGCAATAGCCCGCCAACAGCTGCACCAGCTCCTGCGTGCCAGGCCCTGCCCGCCCAGCCACCCCAGCTAATGACACAGACCCCACAGCATTCAACACCGCCCCAGGCACACACACAGAAGACACAGAAGGTAGGTCCGTAGGCTGCTTACCAGGCTGCCGCAGAATTGGACCCTCCACCAGCCGTCATTGCGTTTTTCATCACTGCCGGCACCGATGTGGGGAGGGGACTGGACGGCGCAGGAGGCAGCTGGTCTGTCTTATGGAGTAGGAGCACACAATCTCATCCATGACTTGGCATTATTAAGGCATGTTATAGAACGGTACACTAAAGCACCAGACCCATGAGGCTACATCTTTGAGCAGTGTTTGGACCTTGCAACCTGACCTGGAATCCGTTTTGATGATTCAAAAGCGTGTATTGACCAAACTTAATTGCGAGGTCACATGCTCTGAGGTGAGCGGCCATTACCTTGGGGTGGGGAACGCTTGAGTGTAATCATTGCTGCAGATCGTTATATTCACAGTCACCTATCAAGTCACGTTTATTATGTCTGTATTAAGGACACTGAAAACTGATCCTGGGTGGTCAGAGTATCACAGACTTATATGCACTTGAACACTTTATGGATCACTTTTGTATCAATTGTTATATTTTATGAAATGTGTGTATATTCACGCTATATGATGTTGTAAGCTGATGACATTAGGATGATTATTTCATCCTTGGATTTGATTTTATAGGCGCATCACTTTAGGTAACTATTTTGTTTTTTAGTTTTTTTTTCTGCAGGTTCAGCAGATCATTAAGGGGATAGCGCAGCACATGATTTATCTTTGTAACTCACACGTTAGTATGGGACGTGATTAGTGCTAGCAGCTGTCATTATACTATTATTAAGATAGGGGAAAATCATTTGTTTTTAATTCTGCAAACATTCTTTGCACCAGTTTCATGATAGCTGGCCTTTGACATCTTTAGCGAAATTTGAATATAAAACATGTTTACACTTTGCAGGACCTGCTTTTAAAAAAGCGGAGCAGTAGCCTTGGAATGTCTATCAGTTGTCAAATATCCCTGTCACATGTTGCCATTTCTCATTACTAATTCCAAATAGTTACCGAAAATTGTTACTTTCCATTGTCACTTGACAGCTCATATGGTCAGTCTTCAATTCTCTCATCTTCTATCATTGTCACCTGTCATGACTATATAAAATGTGGGTGCTTTATAAATAATGGATATTATCGAATAATATTCAAAACAGACACAAATGAAACTGATAGAGACTTAAACCTAAAAGAAGAAGATATATTTTGTGCATATACACATACATACATAACGATCCCTTCACTTTGACATAGGGTTCAGGGCATGAAGGCATCTGAAGTGTCAAATGCTGAAGAGACGGAAGGGGCTCTGCAGAGCTGAAATTGAGGGAGGGTGGGAGAAATTGAATTCCTAAGGGTTAGTATAATCCCTCTTATTTTGCAACAAAATGTTGGTTTAATATTTTTAGAGACCTAATAGGGTTTCCTTAATTTCTTGCCGACCAGCAGCCATCATTACACTGGGCCAGGTCGGCTCTCCTGTGCAAACCGCCATAGGTGTACATCTGTCTGTGCAGGGAGGCTAGCGGGCGCACGCCGCAGGAGTGTGCCCACGGGTCCTGTGGCCTGGATGTCTGCCGGCGACCCACGATTGCTGTGTACAGAGGCAGAACGGGGAACTGCTTATGTAAACAAGGCAATTCCCCATTCTGCCTAGTGACGTATCAAAGATCTTCTATTCCTAGTCATCAGGAACAGCGATCTCTGTCATGTCCCTGGTAGCCCATCCCCCCTACAGTTAGAACACACCCAGGAAACACAGTTAACCCCTTGATCCTAGTGTTAACTCCTTCCCTGTCAGTCACATTTATACAGTAATCAGTGGCTATTTTTAGCTCTGATCGCTGAATAAATGTCAATGGTCCCAAAAAGTGTCAAAAGTGTCCAATCTGTCCGCTGCAATGTCACAGTCCCGCTAAAAATTGCAGATCGCCGCCATTACTAGTAAAAAAAAATAATAATAAAAATGGCATAAATCAATTCCCTATTTTGTAGATGATATAACTTTTGCGCAAACCAATCAATATACACTTATTGCGATTTTCTTTGCCAAAAATATGTACAAGAATACATTTTGGCCTAAACTAATGAAGACATTTTTTTCTTTTGGGATATTTATTATAGCAAAAAGTAAAAAATATTGTTCTTTTAAAAAAAATGTCCCTCTGTTTTTGTTTATAGCGCAAAAAATAAAAACCGCAGAGGGGATCAAATACTACCAAAAGAAAGCTCTATTTGTGGCAAAAAAAAGGACATCCATTTTGTTTGGGTACAGCATTGCATGACCGCGCAATTTTCAGTTAAATCGGCGCAGTGCCGTATCGCAAAAAAGGGCCTAGTCATTAAGGGGGCAGATTTAAATTATAAAATTATCTATATATAGGAAAACACTGGAAATAAGCATATAAAATACTTTTAGATTTTCTGTGCTTTTATCTGCAATTTTTAAAGCTGGTGACAAAGTCTCTTTAAAGAGCCTGAGTTCTCTACAGACATGTGGATTGTATAGACCTATTATTGGACAATCTTGTTAGCTTTTGCACACACAAAAAACAATATTGGGGGTTCTCTGGTCATTTACACTGCATTCCCAATGTTGCCTCTGCATAGAGGAAAATTATCTGGACACAATTCTCTCTCCCCAAATACATATTTTACAGTATTTATTTTTTGTTCTTTTAAGCAGAAACCAAACAAAACAGATCTACCTTTTCACATGGATAATAAATGAGAGCAAGTTATGGTAGGCTGAACATTTATTGTTCCATTGTAGTCAATGATACTCAAAAGCACCAAGCTGGCCAGATTTAAAACTCAGACTGTATTAAAAATATGCACAAGCTTTGTTTGGTTGGCTGCTTTTGGCTCTGCAGCAGACAAAGAGCTTCAAGGGAATCCATCATCCTTTTTACTTTTATTATACTGTTTATATTATACGCAACTGTATATATATATATGTGTGTGTGTGTGTAGCCCCGGTACTTTTCCTAAGTACGTGCTATGTATGTAAATTTAGTTTTTGCTCAAAACTGTAGTTGAGTTTTGGGGTTAATTATCCTAAATTATGCTTCGGCATCAGTTTGGCTGGACTGTATTGAGGTTCTGCCTGTTCATAGGTTGGGTGCACCTGTGACCAGGCCTTAGAACGCAGTCTGGTTGGACGCATTGTGTTCCAATCTCTGCTCGGAGCCAATCAGTGGATGCGTTTTGTCCCGCTGTGTATTCGGGGGGGGGGGGGGGGGGGTGGGGGGGGGGGGGGGGGGGGGGGGCGGGGCACTGAAGGTGCTGAAGTCACGTGGTTCGGTGTTCTTTTCCTGTCCAGGAGTGTCTGCTGACTCTATGGTCCTGGTCCTCCTGACCAGCCCCAGAGGCCCTCATGGCCTGGGGTGTGGATCCATCCATTTCTGAGCCTCGGAAACTGGCTAGTTCGAGGCGCAGTAACTGAAGGAGGATTCTGAAGTGTTCCGGTGCCGTCTCAGGATTGGAGAGGCCCAGCAACTCTACATGCAACCAGAGGAGGACTCTTCGGAGGAGGGCCACGCACGAGGCTGGCTGCTCGGCAAGAGCCTGGATGCTGAGCTGTATGGACACTAATTGGATCCGCATTTCTTACGGTATAGCCGGACCGGCTGCAAGATACTGGTACTGTAAGAAAAGTTCCTAACCTTATCCTTCAGTTGCAACCAAGATCCTGTGAGAGACTTTTGTGTGTTCATCTAGTTTCACAGAGACTTTGCTAAGCTAAAATCACTTGTTGGCTTCTAGATCTACAAACAAGGATTTATCCAACAGTTGAGTTATCCAGTTGCGAGTGGCTACTCCCTGGATCATCTAGAGAGACATTTATTAAGTGTCAGCAGTTCCAAAGTGCCTGAGCTTCTATATACCCTTGCCCTCTATTCCCAATTGAGAGACTGTGTTTTTGTTCAACGTTTCATGCAAATAAAAATCCTAAAAAGGAATTCAAGTGTCAGTCTCCGCAGTTACTGGGTATCAACCCTGGGAACCCCTAGACAAGAACGACGAGCTACAAGGCGGAGGAGGTAATCGATAAGCCCAGAAAAATTCAGCCGCCCCTAGGGGTTATGGTGCTACATATATACAATTAATTTGAAGGTACACTTTAGTCAAAAAATATAATTTAAGCTAGGTTCACTGCAATTTTGATCCAGTTTGCAGTGTGATTATGTAGTGCATCCTGGATGCCACTCGGATGCTACTTTAAAGTGGTTTGCATATTCTATGGGGACAAAATCATGCTGAAATCACACCCAGATAGTACAGGAACCTTTCCAAAATCGCACCGTGCTAAGTAACAGAGAGGTGAACAGACACCATAAAAAACAATGTGATTTTCATTGTTATGAAATTCTGTGCGACTCACACTAGTGTGAACGGAGCCCTATTATTTACACTAACTATGGGGTAAGTTTGATAAAAGAATGTGAAAAGGCAGGCCAGGTTTTCCATGATTTCAGAACGTAACACAATTACACTGCACAGAATCATCCCAAAAAATGCACAGTGAAAAACCTAAAGTGTAACTAAAACCAAGAACAAAATGTTAATATATTATAGCCTACTAGTTCCTAGATGTGGTAGTTCCATTAATTTCCTATTTTAAGGCTTATCAGCAAGTATAGAAAACATTTATTGCTCTTGTTGGAAATATAGTGTCTTTTTAATTTCCTGTTAGTAAAAGAGGAGTTTCCATAAAAAAAATAAAAATAAAAGTCAGCAGCTACAAATACTGCAGCTGCTGACTTTTAATAATCAGACACTTACCTGTTCCAGGGTCCAGCGATGCGGGGGATCGAAGCCCCGCTCATCCCCCCGTCCACTCGGCGGCGCTAGCATTGTAGCTGTGGGCACCCAACTGTGGCTTCACAGCCGGGCACCACCGCGCATGCATGAACGGCGCCACACACCGTGATTGGCCGCGCAGTCATCTGGGACCTGTCACGTGTCCCAGATGACTGACAGGAGGGAGGGGGCAGAGCTGAGCCCTTCCTGCGCAGAGGGGAAGTGATGTCACCAGCCCAGGCACTGAAAGAGGCACTGAAAGAGGCAGACTACGGGGGACCCCCTAGCAACAGGCATTTAGAGGTGAGTTTAAAAAAAAATCCAAATGTTTGTTTTTTATTTTGTTTATGAATTTTAATGATTTTTTTTTTTTTTGTGCAACACCACTTTAACTGAGAAGCATAAAACAATGTTATTGTATAGGTGTAAACTACTACTTCCATTATCCATCATGTAATAGGAATGAGCAAAAGCAAACAAGTTCAGCCTGGGTGGCAACCAAGGCTGACTCTATAGATATGGTGGAGGAGTGAGTGTAATCACCCAGGGAAAGGAAGTGTGTTATTTATAAGATTACCAGGTGAAAATAAAGGAAAAAAAGCCTAAAAAAAGGAAACGAATGCAGCCATCACATCTAATAACTGGCAAGCTGCTATATATGAAATGTTAGTTGCTGGGTTTAGATAGGCTTTAAAGGTTAAAATAGACTGTACCTGTCACCTCTGATAAGCTTTTAAAATAGTTTCAGAGGTAAACTGCATACAGTAAGCAGCTTTTTCCAGCACCTGAAAGCTTTCCACCTTGGGGAGATCTCATATGCAGATTTCTACACTTTCTTGCAGTGTTGAGGACTGGCCTGCCCTTCCTAAATCCTGCCCTTTTCTATTAGTCAATAAACCAATACTAATTGCCAATATATGTACAGAAGCCATAAAGGAGCCTTCCAGCCCTTGATACGGCACGGAAGAACACAAATTTACATATGAAATCTTCCTGAGATTTGGGGCTTTCCGGGCAGGCCATTGGTAAAGGCTGGGGAAAATTTAGGAATAATAATAATTTTTTTAAAGAATACCACAGAAATTATTCTTACTGACATGTTCAATGGCTGATGCAAAAATAAAGAAAAGTAGTCTGGTTTAACAAGGAAGTGAGAAATACTGGCAGTATGACAAGAATTGAGGGAATGGGTCGTTAAACTCATTTCCAGTTCTCGTAAGTGCAGCTTCCAGTCTGACAAATAGTGTCATGGCAAAAATATCCTGTGAATGAGAATGGTAGGAAGGTCAAAACAAAGCTGTAGTCTTGCTCTGCAGGGAATATTCCTATGACTTTGTGAGCGATGGTATGATGGCAATAAAGCAGATGAGGAAATTACACATACACTTTGGAACAAAGCACATTCTAGACTGGTCCAGTCCTGCTCAAGATGCTTCGGAGAAAGAGATCACCTTGATTCCTGACCATCAAACCATCAGACTATGTCGTCCACAAGGCCAGATTTATTATTATTATTATACAGGATTTATATAGCGCTGACAGTTTGCGCAGCGCTTTACAACATGAGGGCAGACAGTACAATTACAATGCAAATCAATACAGGAGGGATCAGAGGGCCCTGCTCGTTGGAGCTTACAATCTAGAAGGGAGGGTCAATTGGAACAAAAGGTAATACTGTGGGGGGTGAGCTGATGCAGAAAATGAAAATACGGTTGTTGTTAGGTGTGGGTAGGGTAGGCTTCTCTGAAGAGAAGGGTTTTCAGGGATCGTCTAAAAGCTAATAAAGTAGGAGATAGGCGGACAGATTGGGGTAGGGCATTCCATAGGATTGGAGAGGCTCTGGAAAAGTCCTGGAGGCGAGCATGGGAGGAGGTGATGAGGGAGCTAGAGAGCAGGAGGTCTTGAGAGGAACGAAGAGAACGAGTAGGTTGGTATTTAGAGACTAGGCTAGAGATGTAGCTGGGGGCGAAATTGTGGATGGCTTTGTACGTACCGTATTTATCGGCGTATAACACGCACCGGCGTATAACACGCACCCCAAGTTTAGGAGGGAATTTTAAGGAAAAAAAGTTTTAGGAGAGAAGTTTAGGGAAAAAAAAAACTTACATTTAAGCGTTATTTGCAGCTTGCCCAGCGTCATTTGCAGCTTGCCCAGCGTCATTTGTAGCTTGCTCAGCGTCATTTGCAGCTTGCCCAGCGTCATTTGTAGCTTGCTCAGCGTCATTTGCAGCTTGCCCAGCGTCATTTGCAGCTTGCCCAGCGTCATTTGCAGCCTTTCCCAGCATCATTTGCAACCTGCCCAGCGTCATTTGCAACCTGCCCAGCGTCATTTGTAGCTTGCCCAGCATCATTTGTAGCTTGCCCGGCGTCATTTGCAGCTTGCCCGGCGTCATTTGCAGCTTGCTAGTGTCAGTTGAAGTTCGCCAGCGTTTAAATTTCCCGCCGCGAGAAATACCGCGCATGCGCGGCCGAAAAAGACCGAACCGCGGCCGAAAAAGGCCGAAGTGCGGCCGAAAAAGACCGAGCCGACTGTTCAGCTCCGCTCGGAGTCCCGCCTCCCTGCTGTTTCGGGAGCGAGCGCAGGGCGGCGGGACTCCGAGCGGAGCTGAACAGCCGGCTTCGGTCTTTTTCGGCCGCGCTTCGGCTTTTTCCGGCCTTTTTCGGCCGCGGTTCGGCCTTTTTCGGCCGCGGTCGCCATTTTTCGGCGCCGCAACCGATTTTTGTCATTTTTTTTTTGGGTATCGGCGTATAACACGCACCCACGACTTTCCCCCGATTTTAAGGGGGAAAAAGTGCGTGTTATACGCCGATAAATACGGTAGTTGTTAGTATTTTGAATTTAAATTTATAAATGTAAATGTATGGTTCCTGTCCCCCTTAGGTCAACGTTCTGAGGGCTTATTCATGCTAGGGCAATCAGTTGCCATGAATTAATACAAATACAATACATTTAAAACAGTAATACAGTACAATCCATTAATATAAATGCATTCAAATTGCATTAAGGCAGCCAATTCACTTTAATAGGCTGCCTAACTTACCCCAATGGATCAAAACTCACGTCTGCTGAATTTTTGCTGCAATAAAGCGTACGTTCTTTACGCTGCAGTACGGTAGTGCATTTCCGTATGTTAAGCTTTGCTGCAATGCAGACACTTTGTTGGGGTCAGTTGTCAAAATAAATGGAGACAGCAGAATACTGACATGCAAAAATGTGAACGGGCACCATGCATGCCCATTCCTATCTCAGTGACAAACCTTCATACCACAGTAACAAGATCAGATGTGACACAAGGCATGTTGAGTTCAGGGGCAGAGAGGCAGACTCAGTATAGCTAAAACTTAAGCCCCATACACACTATTAGATTTTCTGCAGATTTTTGTCTTCAGATTTACCAAAACCATATAATATGAGGTCAAACCTTAAGAGTTTCAATTTGTATGCAATCAGGCAAGCCCTTGCACTACACGGTTTTGGTAAATCTGAAGACCATAATCTGCAGAAAATCTAATAGTGTGTATGGGGCTTAAAAGTGTAAAGTGTCACGCTATTCTGCAGGCACTTTGGTTCTAAGTGTACAGATCCAACCAACAACCTGGGTGGGTGGTGGTTCGCTGCTCATGGCAGCCTCAAGCCAACACCAAGGCCTGCAGTGACTACGCAGACATCTGCCCATTACTATACCTGGGAACTCTCTATATCTGGCTTGGATATTACGGGCAATCAGCTTGCCAATTGGGGCTGTCACAAGAGTCTCCAAAGTTGCCATTACAATGGGCTATTAAACTGGTATTGCCACTGCTATTGTACAGGGAAGGGAACAACAGCAGTGCTAATAAAGTGTTGGGTTTTGGGCACCTGCCACATCTTGTCCGCTGCTTCTCTAATGTTCAAATAGGACCTCATACACTAACTTAAGTTGCAAATTTTAAAATGTTCTTGTAGTGACAAGCAGTATGCAATGCTTTCCCATCTCTTCTGGCTTCTCCTACCAGGATGAGAGTGTTACAGGTGACAGGACAGACTGAGGTTATCAGCAGCAGAGAAAGATTGGATGGGGTAACTCATTCTGTGGAAACAAGGACATTGTGGTGTTTATACCTCTGGCCTGTAGATGGCACTATTTACAGCTGTTAAAAGTATAATACTTTCTATGCTCTGTACAAGTTAGTTCCAGTTCCTTTTATGATAAATTGAGAAGGCTGCATTTGTTTTATGGATGTCTAAACTTGTTAATAAAGAACTCTATAACTACTTTGCCTCCCAGACTGCAGAACAGACATTACACAGCAATCTGCTTCTGCTCACGCTGGCCCCTGCTCTTGTTGCTCACGCAATTGACTGTAACTATGTAACTAAAGATAGTTCCTGCAATAAAAAGGTTTGGGGGGTTGCAGCTATGAAAACAGGGGTTGCTTATAGCTCAAGAAAAAGCAGACTAGCTGAATCTTCCTAGGTTGGAGTCATTTGTTTTGCTTTTACCAAACAATTTGCATGCAGGTTCACCCTAGATGTGCACTTGGATCACAAGTGTCAGGTGTGATATTACAGTGGGTGTAATGCTGCAATATAAATTCATATATATCTAAAAGAACGCATGTGTGTCTTTCTAGCTTCCTTAGCAATGTCATTAACCCTATCCTTTCTCTCTCCAGCCTGTCTAAACGTTTCAAATCTTGACAGTAGGCTGGTCATTCACCAACATTTGTTGCGCACACAAACTCTGGGGCTTTTTTTCCTTTTGGTGACCTATCCAAATCAAGGGAATTTTTTCCTCTATCCTCCGCACTGTTATTAAACCCCCAAAGTCACTATTGGTACCCAAATCACACTTCAATTATTGCCCCTCATTAGGGCAGTGCGCATTGCAACTGTAGCGCTACCCCCCGTAGGAGCCGCTGGATAGGATGGGTGCTCTGTTCTTTACCTTGACCTTCTCAAGAATCTCAGACCCTCTAACACACCAGCTTGAGCTTACAAACATACAATATCACAGGAAATTACCAAAATGAATACTTAGTACCTAATACCCAATAGTAGTGCTACATTAAAGAAACAGGCCCCAAACTAGGTAGTGAAAGCAAACTTAATATATTGTCACCCAATAGGGCTGTTAACTAGACAGGCATAACATGGATTAACAGTGGTAATAACACAATTTAGCATACATAGTGATTAACAGTAAGCACTAGGCATAAGATAACATTTGGCATCCAGATTAGCTTAAACAGTAGCAAGGCCACTTCAAGTGCAGCAGTAAGCAGTAGTAGAGTTTGGTCTGCCAAGTGCTGGAATTAAACAGCCAGGGCACATTTATGGCAGAGATGCTAGTCCTAGACTGACTGTATATGCACTGTCCAAATAAAAAAAGGAGGATAGTAACGGAGGGGGCTTACATAATAATTATTACAGGAGGGGAAGTCCCATGTTTTTCTGCCGGCTATCATTGGGGCCCTTTGAGAGCATCTTGCACTTAAAGTGATTGTTACCCCCCAAAAAAAATCATGCTTCTGTCCCTTTAAGGTACAAGCTGTAGCATAGAGCTTTTCCTTTATCAATTGCCCCTTTCTATCTTTTACAGTACCTGGCTGATCCTGCCTGGTCCTGACTTCCCCCCTGAGAGCTAACCACGTTTATCATGGCTGCTGAGCTATGAAAGCGTGGTCAGAATATGTGTCTCTGTCACTGCAGCTCTCCTTTGTGCGTCTCTGCATTTCCCCGTTTGATTCCCCATTGAATACTGTATGGTAGACATCCCAGGGGATAGCTAGATGTTGCAAAAAAATGTGGGAGGGAGTGACCATGCTATATAGAAGCATCATCAACCACATCTCATTAATGCAAGATCGGATTGCCACTGTCATGCTTGTATGGGAACATATGGAGCAAGCTCAGGAGGCCCAGAGAAGGGTTTATAATCGGTGTGCCAAGACCCGAACCTTCAACCCTGGTGATAGAGTGCTCATACTGGTCCCCATGGTTAAGAGTAGGGATGAGCCAAACACCCCTGGGTTCGGTTCGCACCAGAACCCGCGAACGGACCTAAAGTCCGTGCGAACATAAGAACCCTATTAGTTACAATGGATGCGAACGTTTGAAATCAAAAGTGCTAATTTTAAAGGCTAATATGCATGTTATTGTCATAAAAAGTGTTTGGGGACCTGGGTCCTGCCCCAGGGGACATGTATCAATGCAAATTTTTTTTTTAAATGGCCGTTTTTTCAGGAGCAGTGATTTTAATAATGCTTAAAGTGAAACAATAAAAGTGTAATATTCCTTTAAATTTCATACCTGGGGGGTGTCTATAGTATGCCTGTGAAGGGGCGCATGTTTCCTGTGCTTAGAACTGTCCCTGCACAAAGTGTAATTTTTGCAGGAAAAAAAGCTATTTAAAATCACTCACGGCTAATGAATTGACGGCTCCCGTAACACAGAGAACAGTCATTCATTGAAAGTCGTTGATAAAAAAAAAGTAATTGATAAAAAAAAAAAGCGTGGGGGTCCCCCCAAATTCAATAATCAGGCCCTTCAGGTCTGGGATGGATTTTAAGGGGAACCCCCGGCCAAAAAAAATAAATAAAAATGGCGTGGGGTCCCCCTCAAAATCCGTTCCTGACCACATGCCCTCAACATTGGGAGGGCTGTGACCCCCAAAGCACCTTGTCCCCATGTTGATGAGGACAAGGGCCTCTTCCCCACAACCCTGGCCATTGGTTGTGGGGGTCTGCCGGCGGGGGGGGACTTATCGGAATCTGGAAGCCCCCTTTAACAAGGGGACCCCCATATCCCGCCCCCCCCCCCCCCCCCCTGTGTGAAATGGTAAGGGGGTACAAAAGTACCCCTACCATTTCACCAAAAAAGTGTCAAAAATTGTAAAAATGACAGGTGACGGTCTTTGACAATTCCTTAAATCTTCTTTCTTCTGGTCTTCCTTCTTCCTTTCTTCATCCTTCGGTTTCTTCATCTTTTCCATCCGGCATCTTCTTCCATCTTCTTCTTCCATCATCTTCTTCCTCCGATCTGCTTCTTCTTGCTCTGGTCTTCTCGTCCGGCATCTTCTTCCATGGCGTCCGGGTCTCTTCTTGGGCCGTTCCGCGCAATGGGAGGCTCCCGCTGTGTAAGGCTTTGCTGCGTCTGACAGGTCTTTTATAACGGAGGGCGGGGCCACCTGGTGACCCCGCCCCCCTCTGACGCCATGGGGAAGGTCATAGGGAATTCCCCATGATGTCCTCGTGCATCAGAGGGGGGGGGTGGGGTTACCAGGGTGGCCCCGCCCTCCGTTATAAAAGACCTGTCAGACGCAGCGAAGCCTCACACAGCGGGAGCCTCCCATTGCGCGGAGCGGCCCAGAAGAGACGCCGATGCCATGGAAGAAGATGCCGAGAAGACCAGAGCAAGAGAAGCGGATCGGAGAAAGAAGATGATGGAAGAAGAAGATGGAAGAAGATGCCGGATGGAAAAGATGAAGAAACCGAAGGATGAAGAAAGGAAGGCCAGAAGAAAGAAGATTTAAGGAATTGTCAAAGACCGTCTCCTGTCATTTTTACAATTTTTGACACTTTTTTGGTGAAATGGTAGGGGTAAGTACCCCCTTACCATTTCACACAGGGGGGGGCGGGATCTGGGGTCCCCTTGTTAAAGGGGGCTTCCAGATTCCGATAAGCCCCCTGCCCGCAGACCCCCACAACCAATGGCCAGGGCTGTGGGGAAAAGGCCCTTGTCCTCATCAACACGGGGACAAGGTGATTTGGGGGTCACAGACCCCCAAAGCACCCTCCCAATGTTGAGGGCATGTGGCCTGGTACGGTTCAGGAGGGAGGGGGGGCCGCTCTCGTCCCCCCTCTTTTCCTGCGGCCTGCCAGGTTGCGTGCTCGGATAAGGGTCTAGTATGGATTTTGAGGGGGACCCCACGTAATTTTTTTTTTTTTTTTTGGCCGGGGTTCCCCTTAAAATCCATCCCAGACCTCAAGGGTCTGGTATGGATTTTGAGGGGGACCCCACGCCATTTTGATTTTTTTTTTGGCTGGTGTTCCCCTTAATATCCATAGCAGACCTGAAGGGCCTGGTTATTGAACGCTTTTTTATTTTAAATTTTTTTTATCGATTACTTTTTTTTTTATCAATGGCTTTTAATGAATGACTGTTCTCTGTGTTATGGGAGCCGTCAATTCATTAGCCACGAGTGATTTTAAATAGCTAGTTATACAGCATGACATAATTACAGAATTAGGGGTCCACGTAAATGTAAAGTCCTATAGAATACTCAAAGCTAGGCGAGAAGCAGTTGCAAATGAAATAAAGAACATGTTAGAGTTGGACGTGATAGAGGAGTCCCACAGTGACCGGTCAAGTCCCATAGTGTTGGTCCCAAAACCAGATGGAACTATAAGGTTTTGTAATAATTTCAGGAAGTTGAACAGCGTGTCCAAATTTGATGCGTACCCAATGCCTCGGGTCAACGAGCTTGTTGACAGATTGGGAAGTGCCTGGTACATAACTACTTTAGATATGACTAAACGTTATTGGCAAATACCTCTAACAGAATCTGCAAAAGAGAAAACAGTGTTTTCTACCCTTGAGGGGTCTTTTCAGTATAAGCGGGTGCCTTTTGGTTTGCATGGTGCTCCGACCTCATTCCAGAGAGCAATGGATAAGACATTAAGACCACATGGCCAATAGGCAGCCGCTATTTGGACGATGTAGTCATCCAGAGCCCAGATTGGGAATCTCATTTGCCCCGGGTGCAAGCAGTAGTAGATTCTGTTAAGAAAGCAGGACTCACGGCCAACCCCAAAAAGTGTGCCTTAGGCTTGGAGGAGGCCAAATACCTTGGCCACATTATTGGTCGAGGACTGATCAAGCCTCAGATCAATAAGATTGAGGTGTTTCAAAAGTGGCCCCAACCTATAGATAAAAAGCAAGTTCGTGCATTTCTGGGGCTCACAGGATACTACAGGCATTTAATACCCAATTTTGCGACCATTGCAGCCCTGCTGACAGATCTGACTAAGGGTAAAGGGTCAGTCATTATTAAGTGGAATCCTGAGGCAGAGAAGGCATTTCATATGTTGAAGCAGACTCTTTGTGTACAACCTGTGCTTGTGACCCCAGAGTTCACAAAGGAGTTTGTGGTACAGACAGATGCCTCTGATGTGGGACTGTGTGCAGTACTGTTCCAAATCAGAGACGGTGAGGAGCACCCAGTGGTCTACCTGAGCAGAAAACTCAACAGACATGAGAAAAACAATGCCATTGTTGGGAAGGAGTGTTTAGCTATCAAATGGACAATAGATGCCTGGAAATATTACCTGTTGGGGAGACCATTCAAATTAGTCATTGATCATGCCCCTCTCAAATGGATGTGTGATAACGAGGAAAAAAACTGTCGTGTAAAAAGGTGGTTACTTGCTCTTCAAGCATTTAAGTTTTCAGTGGAGCATAGAACCGGGAAACTTCAGATGCCCTTTCCCGGGTCCATTGTCTGGTTGGGACAGTTGCTCAGCCGCAAGGGCTTGAGCAGAGGGGGGATGCTTGCATGTGTTCATTTGCAGAGAACTGAGGTGGTATCCGGTCCGGGTTTTACCAACCACATTGGCAGGGTGCTATAAATTAAGCAGGGCTAGATCAAAGGATTGCTCTTGGCCTGGGACTCAGGAAGCAAAGAGCCTGAGAGATGTTTATGTGAAGTTTTGCTTTAAGAGAGAAAAAGGTTTGCATTACTTTTGTTTTGTGGGTGACTGGGAGAAGCCCATCACCTGTCAGTTAGGAAACTGCAAATGTTTAGTTAGTGCCTGGATGGCAAGAATTTATTTTCTGTTTTTGTTTGTTTTATTTATTTGCAACCTTTAAAAATAAAACTGGCTATAAGTCAGATTTTAAGAAAAACCTGCTGTTTGTACTGCCTTTTCCCAGAGAAGGTGATCCCCCTTGAGCTAACCCTTGACAACGGCTAATCGAATAAAGACTAGGATGTTAGACTAATTTGGGCCATTTAACTTTACAACCACTTTAACAACAGTCCCAGTTAACCTGCATGCAGTATTGGTACAGTAAAGGTGTGGTATAGTCTTGGTGCAAGGTAGATGTGGTTCAGATGTGGTAAAGATTTGGTACAATGCAGTATAGGGTTGGTATAGGTGCATGCATACTAGCACATTATGCCTTTACTTTGCAGGGAAGAAAAAATATATATAAAAAAAATCCTGGAGTTTACTTCCTCTTTAGGCAGTGAAAAAGGTGTGTTTTTGTTTGTAATTGTGCCCTTCCAGTGCTGCATGTTTAATCATTGCACTGCGGTACACTTTGATCTTAAAAATTCTCTATGATGTGTTTTCTGTACATTAATTTAAAACACAGATATGAGGAAGGTGGAAGAACACATGGTGCAATGTAAATTTCTCTGTATTTGAATATTTCTCACCCACATTGTGTGAAACAGGAATAAAATAAGCTCATTGCCATGCATCATTGCACACATTAAGCGAGCATTAACTCACATAAACACAATTGACTATGTATGCAGTAACCCATGACAGAAATAAAGTGGTCAATAAAAAAAAGTTCAATAATGCATAATACTTGTGCTACTTGGCAGCGTTACTGTATAGTGTTCTTGTAATGGCATCAAAGTAAACCTTTTCAAGATTTACTTTGGCGGAAACATTGTTGAGCACATATAATGAAGAATTACTATACCTAGTTGTAGCCAAGCCCTTTTTTTAGATGAAGCCCCCATTCATGCTGAATCCCACTTTGAAATCATTCTTTGACGTTGCACTGTTTCAAAGCTGCAAGTCAGTGTGACTTCAGGTGTCACTTGGCTGACATCTGTGCAACCACAGATGTCTATGCAACTCCAACTGAAATCATAGAAAATAGTGCAGGGACCTTTTTTCAAATCAGCGTGTCACTGCAAAGTCAGAGTCACACAGATTTGAACAGTTCCATTGGTGATAGGGTGCGACTTTGGTCCTGTCAAATTGCATGATACATCGCACTGGTTTGAACAGTTAAGATAGTTTGGGAAAAGCTCTCTCATGTTTTATTATTATTGTTTGTGTCACCAGTGGGGGGATTTTCCCTTATCCCCAGTCCTGGGGAACATACAGGAATTAAAGGAGATATGTGGGGTCATAAAAAAATAAATATACATACCCCCCCTTTATCCTGTAGCATCCTCCTGACTAGGGATGAGCTGGGTTCAGTCCAAACCCAGTTCGGAAGAACCCATGGAAAGCTTTTGGATTGCATCCACTGTCCCCCATCACCAAATCAGTTGCAGCATTTCCCATCCTGCAGCTACACATAAACACAGTGGCATTGGGAGGGGGGCTGAGGGGGGCTGGAGCCCCAAATGGGTGCCCAAAAAGCCCCAGGTCTCGGGCATTCATAATTATAATATTAGCCCCGAGCCCGAGCAGCCCGAGCAGCCACTCAGCAGCAGCCAGTGGGAACCGATCTGACTCCGAGCACGGCCGAGTGACATAACCAGTCCCGCCTCCTGGAGCCTGCAGCGCCTATGATGGGTGTCACACTGGTCCAATGATGGGACCAAGAGACATGTGACGTCCATCATAGGTGCTGGAGGCTCCAGGAGGAAAGGAATTTACAATGCGGCCATGCCGAGCACTATGAGATCCCCGCTCGGCCCTCGCTCTGTGTAAATGGGCGGGCGGCTCTCCTGTCCTTACTCTGGCTGTCTGCTGTCTATGGATGGCCATAAATAGGATTGGTGCGCTGCACACTACAGTTAAGGCTGAGCTGCAAGAGGTCAGCTGAAGTCTGACAAAGTCAGATAGGTGAGTTTAATGGCCAGTGTGTGTCAGGTAGGTCAGTGTGTGTCAGGTAGGTCAGTGTGGGTCAGGTAGGTCAGTGTGTGTCAGGTGTGTCACGTAGGTCCATGTGGGTCAGGTAGGTTAGTGTGTGTCAGGTAGGTCAGTGTGTGTCAGATAGGTCAGTGTGTGTTGGGTAGGTCAATGAGGGTCAGGTAGGTCAGTTTAGTGGTCAGCATTGATGGGCACTGGTGAGCCAAGGCAACAACCAGCAAGTGAGCCTACCCCCCTCCACACAACCCCCCCCCCATGCCCGGCTCGGACTTTGGGCTGAAGCCCCTGGTCTTTTTGCCACCTAGCAACGCCCCTGCATAAACAAAGGTGTGGGGATGCTCATGAAATCACTGACCTAATGTGGCCAAATGACCATATTTGGTCAATGTGTCTATATTTGATTGATGATATGTACCTGCAACTGCAGGGCAGGGAATGCCCTGGCTGCAGCCGACTGAGCAATTGAGTTGGAGTCCAAACCCAGATCGGCAGACCCATGGAAAGCTTTTGGATTGCATCCACCGTCGCCAAATCAGTTGCCGCATTTCCCATCCTGCAGCTACACATAAACAAAGGTGTGGAGATGCTCATGAAATCACTGACCTAATATGGCCAAATGGCCATATTTGGCCAGTGTGTGCATATTTGATCAATGATATGTACCTACAACTGTGGGGCATGGAATGCCCTGGCTGCAGCCAGCTGAGCGATTGAGTTGGGATATTCAGTCATGTGACAGCTTCCACATGTTCTGCCAAACTGGGTTTACACCGACTACTAACCAAACTGAGTTAATTCATGCTCCTGATCTTGCATCTGTCCCATGCTGGCTCTAAGACCGAGAGCTGAAGAAAACAAAAAGAGTTCTGAAGCGCTAAAACTGACAGTTTTAAAATTTTTGGAAAATGTTGTCATGTCATAACAATTATGCAAGGAATAGATGAACACCAGTGCAGCTGCAAACTTCTGGAAGAAAAGTTCAATGGGACCAGTAGTAAAGAACTATTGCTGATGGTATAATCAATAAAGGTCATTTATTGGATGCATGCTGAGATTTGAAATTAAAAACAACTGTCAATGAAAAAATGAGATGATAAAATGATTAGACTTCATAAGTACAACTCATTATCATGGTTGAAGTAATCCGAAAATTAGTATATACGATACCACCATGACTTCCAGATGACAAGGGGTTAATATCAGCAAGTGTGCTCCAGGCTCTGATCCTAATTGTCAGACCCAATGGCTCAATATGCAGGGAGAAAAATAGAGGTGGAGAGACACCGTTCTCTAAGGTGCACTTAGTGGCTGTATTCCGGATATCAGACTCGCTGTGATCCAGGAGGTGTATTGTAGATCGCGCCTCTGAACGGCCTCGGTCAAGCTGGCTGATCAGACTGGCTGGAACCTGGCGTGCTGGAGGGCGCTCTGGATAGAGGAGTACCAGGAAGCTAGGCGGATCCCAAGCTCAAAGTAGCCGTGGTGACCGTGACTTACATGGTTCACGCTCCTGCGCTTTATCAGTCTAAGACCGAGAGCTGACCGTTCACGTACTCCTTGATCTGACAGTTCTTGGATCTGTTTCTAGCCGTACCTTTACTTGGATTTCCACCTACCCTATTTGCTGTTCCAGCACTGACTGTAGCAACAGACAAGTGGGTGGTCATAGCCAATCAGACTGTGGGGATGGATTGAGACAGTTTTGCCGGGATTCTTCTTTACCACAACTTGGCTCTGCCCCATCAGCCACTAACAGGCAATAGTCCACTATCGACTGACTTTCGTAAATGTACTCCTGTGACCAAAAGAGAAGTATAGCCCAAAAATTTGGGCTTTACTTCTCTTGTAACCACTTCCCACTGACTTGGCATATATTTGTGGCCACTCATTGGTGGGCTTTAACACTGAGCGGCCGCATTTATATGCAGCCTTAAATAAACACTTTACTGTGCTGTAAGTACACTCCCTGCATGCTCCCAGCATAGTAACGAACTTGCAACCAAGAGTTTTTCGGATCATGTGACTGCCAATCACAGCAGTCACATCATCGGAGTGCTTGCCTCTGTCTCCCAGCACTTAGATCCTTTGAAAGGGTTGGGAGGCGGCGGGAAGGGAATGAAATATGTCTCTTTAATGAGGACAAAGAAATGTCAAAACATAACAGAGGTTCTAAACCTTTCCAGACTCTATTAATAGTGCTTTAGGGTCGGTTCACACTGGATGCGGCTGCGGCTCCCAGCAGGGGTCACCGTTTCAGATACGATTTCAAGCATTTCCGCATTTTGGGCTGAATTCGGACCTGAAACGGACCAAAAGACGCACAGGGCTCCTGTGCAAATTTGCACTGGAGCCACATTGGAGATATGTGAACCATATGATATGCCTCCATAGAGAGCCGGTCACATTCTCCTGCTATTGCGAATTGAATGCGGGGATGCCGCATCCAATTCGCAATACCAATTCACAATAGCGTGAACCCGGCCTTATTGTGTTCTATGTCCCTATTAGAAAGATACTCAGCAACACCTGTTTTGGTGACCACACAGAAAGCAAAGTAAAATCTCAGTGGTGTCACAGACCAACATTTTTTTACCTTTCTCTACTACTATTCAATGGTATCATATTTTCCAATGTTTTTCTTAATGTCACTTGATGCTTTTAATTTTTCTTTTTTGTCATGTAATGTTTTTGTTATACAATGTTATTCTTTTTATATATATATATATATATATACATATACATATATATTTATATATTTATATAGATAGATAGATAGATAGATAGATAGATATATGTATGTATCTATATATATATATATATATATATATATATATATATATATATATATATATATATATATATATATAGCGCCCACCACCTTTAGGTGGGTGCTAATAGGTAGAAGTTAGAAGAAATTACCAGTGCCTTACTATTCCTTTGTTTAGGCCTGGATGTTTGATGTGGGTAAGGGTGGAGCTGTAGAATAGAGGGGTGTGTGACCATCTGTTATTCACCCAGGGAAACCTCCCTTGCTTCTCCAGGGTAATGTTCTGGAAAGGAGGCGGGCCAGGGACTGAAGGGTAGGCAGTGTATATGGCCCTGGTCCAATCATTAATTTGTTTGGGCAGGGGTGGGTGCATACATATATATTGAGGTCACATGCTTCCTGGAGGGGGAGATGGGACAAGATTAAATCCGGAAAGGATGCAAGATGTAACCTTCAGGAACCTGCTGGAAGGCCTGGGGGTTCAGAGACCCCAGTGCTGGAAAGTCAAGGAACTCAACCGGAAGGCCTGAGGGTTCAGAGACCTCAGAGCTGGAAGGTTTACATGGACAGGATGCACTAAAATCCTGGGGAACAGAACCAGGCATCCCGGCTGGGATGAACCATTGCTCAAGAAATGGAAAGTAGCTGCTTAGCGGACAGAGTAGACCGGGGGCACCTGGACTTTCCCGAACTGGGAAGAAGTCGCAGGAGGCGAGAGAGGCAGGTGAGGCCTGGGACTTCCAGCATTTCAAAAGTATCTAAATGTCTTTCAGAGGGGCATTGGCCAGTTCGCCAAGGGAAAGGGTTCTATCTACTCACGTGGAACAAGAAGAAGAGGCAGCTCATACTTTCTGTATCATCTATATACCACACGCTGCAGCACAAGAAATAAATGTTCTTTTATTCAACTGTTGAACTGTGTCTGTGGTTACTAAAGAGGGGTGGAAGAAGCGGGGGTTAAACCCAGTGGCGGCTGGTGCTCAAAATTTTTGGGGGGGGCACAAACAAACTGAAAAATTCAGAAAAAAAAAACCATCAATTGCAGCCTCACTGTGCCATCAAACGCTGCCACTGTGCCCCAAATGCTGCCACTGTGCCCATTAAATGCTGCCACTGTGCCCCAAACGCTGCCACTGTGCCTATTAAATGCTGCCACTGTGCCCCAAACGCTGCCACTGTGCCCCAAGTGCTGCCACTGTGCCCATCTAACGCTGCCACTGTGCCCCAAATGCTGCCACTGTGCCCCAAGTGCTGCCACTGTGCCAATTAAATGCTGCCACTGTGCCCCAAGTTCTGCCATTGTGCCCCAAGTGTTGTTACTGTGCCTAAAATGCTGCCACTGTGCCCATTAAATGCTGCCACTGTGCCCAAACGCTGCCACTGTGCCCATTAAATGCTGCCACTGTGCCCCAAACACTGCCACTGTGCCCCAAGTGCTGCCACTGTGCCCATCTAACGCTGCCACTGTGCCCCCCAAATGCTGCCACTGTGCCCCAAGTGCTGCCACTGTGCCAATTAAATGCTGCCACTGTGCCCCAAGTGCTGTCACTGTGCCTCAAATTCTGCCACTGTGCCCATTAAATGCTGCCACTGTGCCCCAAACGCTGCCACTGTGCCCCAAATGTGCTGCCACTGTGCCCCATCTAATGCTGCCACTGTGCCCCAAATGCTGCTACTGTGCCCCAAGTACTGCCACTGTGCCCCAAGTGCTGCCACTGTGCCAATTAAATGCTGCCACTGTGCCCCAAGTGTTGCCATTGTGCTCCAAGTGCTGTCACTGTGCCTCAAATGCTGCCACTGTGCCCATTAAATGCTGCCACTGTGCCCCAACTGCTGCCACTGTGCCCCCGCCCGCCATCTGCCCGGCACTTACCTTGTCTTAGTGTGCAGCGGGTGACGGCGGCAGGCGGCGAGCAGTGTCCTCATTGCGACCCGATATCTTCTCCCGCGCTCCTCCTTCTGCAATGATTGGACGCCTAGGCGTCCAATCACAGTGCCTGTGACTTCAGCCAATCAGGTGACAGGTAACACAGACCCGGCAACCTGATTGGCTGAGAGGCGGGTCAGTGTTAGGGAAGCGATGTATTCACTTCTCTAACACAACACTGTGTAAACAGTGAACGCACAGCATTGCGCCCGCTGTTTACACTTATGGAAGCCTATTAGAGCCCACCGCTCTAATCAGGACGCCTATTAGAGCTGACAGCTCTAATTGGGCGCTTCCAAAAACACCCCCCCCTGCTGTAACTCAAATTCCCGGCGCCCAAAAAGGGGCCGGACACCTGAATAGGGGGCGGCAGCGGTGACAATAGATAGATTCATGCAATGCATGAATCTATCTATTGGTGATAGAGCGGTGCAGGAAGAGTGGGGGCGGCCCTGCTGCGCCGTCTATGAACACACCGCCACTGGTTAAACCAGCAGTATTGTAATGAACAGCTCCCAAGGGAGTAGTGAGCTTCATATATATATATATATATATATATATATATATATATATATATATATATATATATATATATATATATAAATAGTTTATTTTATTAAATGACAACAGGTTTAAAGGGAAAGCTGGGTGATTGGAAAGCACTTTTTTCTGGGTGGATAGTTAAAGCGGTTCTGCACTCTTTTTTTTTTATTTATTTTTTTTGGGCTATATGCAAGGGCATATAGCTCAATTGGGGGACTTACCTGTTCCATCTTCCATCTCGATTGCCGCCGGTTTTCATCCTATATCTTCTTCTTGTCTGCTGGGGTCCATCTTGCCTGTGGGCATGTGAAACCCCACAGGCACTTTAGATGGCCCAGCATGCACCGCCGTTACTCGCGCGTGCGCAGTAACGGCACATCTGCCGACATCTCACGAGATTTCGGAAGATGTGGCCGAAATCTCGCAAGATTTCGGAAGATGCCCGCACTGACTCCTGGGATCAATGACACCAGATCCCAGGAGACAGTGCGGCGTGACGACGATCGACGCAGAGACTCCGCCCACCCCCGAAGAGACAGAAGACAGGAAGTCATCAATTACAAGGTAAGTAAAAAAAAAAACACATTTCATTTAGTACTCTTTGCCTGATTTGGAAGGCAAAGAGATTTACTAAATGAAATGTGTGCAGAACCGCTTTAAGAATTCAAAGGTCCTTTTTGCAAAGTTCTTAAAGCATTTCTGAAAAATGTTATATGTCTTATTTCTCAATTAATTAATTCTTCTAACCACAAAATTATTCTGCAAATTGGTCATTCAGTTACACTAATTAGAGAGCTGACACACCTGAAAATCAATGAATAACAATAAGTAACCGTGTGCCTTAATTTGGTCCAAAACATACTAATTGTGAGAGAAGTTAAAGAGTATTTTACTTTGATGTGTTAATACTCATTACCATCTTTGCGCTGTGTTCCTTTTGTTCTTCATAGCACCGAGCTGACGGCTTGTAATAATAAACCATAATTCACATAGAAGCTCACCTAAAGAATGAAGTTCTGCTTCACTTGTTTCTCTTTCTCTTTAGACAATGAACTGTTTAAAGCCCAGCAGGGAGTATCCTGTTCTGAAGTTGTGTATGTTCAGTTTTGGATCAGCTCACCAAATGCTTGCAGCAATTTAGGTAGAGGTATCTGAACGAGAGAGAATTCAATTTAAGGCACAAGGCCAACAATCTTTAGAACTTCCATGGATTACTAACAAAATGCAACTTTTTTAAAGCTGAATTCCAGGTATGAATTTTATTGTATTGTCCAGCTTGGACCAAAGTAGACATGTATATGCCACACCTGTGGGACCGCTGTGGAAGTGGAGAATCATTGTAGTAGTCACCAGTGGCAGTTAGTGGTATATTTTTTTGGGGGGTCGGTCAGTTACCAGCCCCGCACTTACCCCATCTATGGCACGGGCAGCGCTTCCCTTCGGGCTATGGGCGGTGGCTTCCCCTGCATCTCCTCCAATAAAATCCACACCTAGAATTCAGCTTTAACCACTTGCCATCCACGCTATAGCTGAAAGACGGCTACAGCACAGACTTAATTTCCTGGGAGGGCGTCCATGGCAATTTACAAATGCACTGATTCCTGTGTAAATGACACTGGCAGTGAAGGGGTTAACCACTAGGTGGCAATGTAGGGGTTAAGTGTGTCCATGGGGCGTGTTTCTAACTGTGGGGGTCATGGCTGTGTATGACACGTCACTGATCTCTGCTCCAATCACACGGAGCAGAGATCATTGACACTGTCACTAGACAGAACGGGGAGACGGCTTGTTTACGATCGCCGTAGTATGCCCAGGACCCGACTCGCAGAGCTTCCCCCCGCCGCCTCTTAAAGGGCAACGTACAGGTACGTGATTCTGCCTGTACGTGCTCTTCTGCCGCAGTATATCTGCGTGAGGCGGTCAGGAAGCGGTTAAAGGGGTTGTAAACCCTCAGGGTTTTTCACCTTAATACATTCTATGCATTGAGGTGAAAAACCTCCTGTGCTGCAGCTCCTCCCCAGAGCCCCCCTTTTACTTACCTGAACCCGGTCTTTCCAGTGACGGGGCGAGCACACCAGCTACAGCCGGTGTCTCGGGTTCTAAATGGATAAATTGATAGCAGCAGGAGCCATTGTCTCCCACTGCTGTCAATCATATCCAATGACACAGGAGCCTGGGGGCGGGGCCTGGTCCTGCTGTCTGTGTCAATGGACACAGCAGCAGGGCACGGGAGCGTGTCCCACACGAGTGCCCCCAGGGAAAGGGCTTCTCCGTCGGGACACTCGAGAAGAGGAGGAGACAGGAGCGCAATGGAGTGACCCCAGAAGAGGAGGATCAGGGCCACTCTGTGCAAAACCTTTGCACAGAGGAGGTAAGTATGACATGTTTGTTATTTAAAAAAAAAAAAAGAGACTTTACAACCCCTTTAAGATCAGCCTCAATTTTTTTTTGCAATTAACAAAAAGAACGCTACTAAAATACTGCTATTTCTTGAACTGTTGCGGTATTTTAGTAGTGAAAACTTAAAAAGTAAAAAAGTATTTTAACACTGGCACCTGCTGCATCCCTAACAAATATGACTCATCTGCTGTCTGCAGGATTCCCCCCTCACAGCAGAATGTAAGCAAAAGCATGAAATAAAAAAACAGCATGAGGTCCCACTCCCCAATCCTTACCAGGCCCTTCTGGTCTGGCATGGATTTTGAGGGGGACTCCACATTGTCAACATAAACGTGGCTTCTCCACAAAAGTCATACCAGATCCGTATCCAAACTTGAAGGCCAGGAAAGGTCGAGCCCTCCCCCCCAAATCTTACCAGGTCACATGTCCTCAACATGTGGGGGGTGCTTGGGGGGGCACCTGAAGGTTTTTTTTTAACAAATTTTTATTCCGTCCATTTTTTTTGTTTACATTCTGCTGTCAGCAGAAGAATCATAGTTGTTAACCACTACGCGCCCGCGCTATAGCCGAAAGACGGCTGCAGCGTGGACGCTCCCTGCCGGGAGGACGTCCCTGGACGTCCTCCTGTTTACTTCCCTAATGCGCGCTCCTGAGAGCGCGCATCGGGGAAGTTCTGTGCTGGCCGTGTCCGTCGGACACAGCCAGTCACAGATCGCTGTAAACGGCCAATCACAGCGTCCGTTTACAGCGAGATCGGCGTGTCCAATGAGAGATGATCTCATATGCAAACATAAGAGATCATCTCTCAGCGCCGCTCTGCCTCCTCACACAGACAGCGTGTGAGGAGGGAGAGATGAACGGCGCTGGTGCGCAGTAAGTAAAAAAAAAAATAAATAAAGTGATCTGTCCCCGCTGCCACCTGTCACCGTACCACCGGTCCCCGCTGCCACCTGTCCCCCGTGCCATCTGCCAGTGCCACCTGTCCCCAGTGCCATCCGTCCCATCTGCCAGTGCCACCTGTCCCCAGTGCCACTTGTCCCCATTGCCATCTGTCATCAGTGCCATCTGTCATCAGTGCTACGTCAGTGCCATCTGTCATCAGTGCCATGTGTCATCAGTGCCACGTCAGTGCCATCTGTCATCAGTGCCACGTATCAATGCCATCTGTCATCAGTGCCACCTGTCAGTGTCACGTGCCATCTGTTATCAGTGTCACATGTCATCAATGTCACGTATCAGTGCCATCTGTCATCAGTGTCACGTGTCATCAGTGCCACGTATCGGTGCCATCTGTCATCAGTGCCACGTATTAGTACCATCTCTCATCAGTGCCACGTATTAGTGCCACATGATATCAGTGCCACGTATAAGTGCCATCTGTCACCAGTGCCACATATTAGTGCCATCTGTCAGTGTCACGTGTCATCAGTGCCCCCGTATTAGTGCCATCTGTCATCAGTGTCACGTGTCATCAGTGCCCCGCATTAGTGCCATCTGTCATCAGTGCCACATCAGTGTCACATGTCATCAGTGCCACCTGTCATCAGTGCCATGTCAGTGTCACGTGTCATTGTCCTGGTGCTCCAGGGCCTTCAAAAGTGTAATAGGTAGTCAACAAGTTAGATGTGTAAGTTATGCTCCTAGAACACGTGATGGCGCTCCCTGCATGTTGGGCCTCTCTAAGTGGCCAGGCTGTGGAAAAGTCCCACACATGTGGTATCGTAATACTCAGGAGGAGTAGCAGAATTTATTTTGGGGTGTCATTTGTGGTATACACATGCCATGTGAGAGAAATAACCTATTATATTGACAATTTTGTGGAAAAAAATAAAAAATAAAAAAATAATTCATTTTGCAAAGAATTGTGGGAAAAAAAATGACAACATTAAAAAGCTCACCATGCCTCTTACCAAATACCTTGGAATGTCTACTTTAAGAAAGGGGTCATTTGGGGGGTATTTGTACTTTCCTGGCTTGTTAGGGTCACAAGAAATGAGATAGGCCACCAGTACATCAGGTGTGATCAATTTTGTATGATTCGCACCACAGTTTGTAGAGTCTGTAACTTTCACAAAGACCAAATAATTTCCACTAATTTGGGTTATTTTTACCAAAGATATGTAGCAGTATAAATTGTGGCCAAAATTTATGAAGAAAAAATAATAATTTGCTAAATTTTATCACAGAAACAAAGAAAAATGCGTTTTTTTTTCAAAATTTTCAGTCTTTTTTCATTTATAGCGCAAAAAATTAAAAAACCAGAGGTGATCAAATACCACCAAAAGAAAGCTCTATTTGTGGTAAAAAAAGGACAAAAAATTCATTTGGGTTCAGTGTTGCATGACTGAGTAATTGTCATTCAAAGTGTGAGAGTACCGAAAGCTGAAAATTGGTCTGGGCAGGAAGGGTGTTTAAGTGCCCGGTAAGCAAGTGGTTAAGGACACCAGCAACTGCTGATTCTTAACAACCAGCTATTTCCAGGTTGTTAAGGACACCAGCATGTGACAGCCAACTGAAATAAAATACATTCTTTAACTATTGAATGTCTGGACTACTTCTTATTTAACACATGCATTTATTTATTTATTTCCTTTAGTATTGAAAGTTGTGAATTGACTTTAATGCGTTTTCATGCAGTATTTACTAAGCGTTATTGCTTTTTGAGGTAAATGCCACAAAAAGGATATTGAATTGACATTTTCAGTATCGCTTTCGACATTTGGGAAAAATGTGTCACATGACCGAAATACTACATTGCTTTAGTGAATGGAGCACACTGTCACATAAATATACAAACAGCCAACACATTTTAGGGCAATACAACTCCCTCTTCATCTGATTTTATACAAATTCCAATAAAAACTGAGGTTTTGCACCAGATCAGATATAGCCCTGATAAAGGGGAGGTTTTGTTGCACCCAAAATGCATTGGCTGCTTTTACATAATGGTATTAAGAACAACTAAAGGCACTTTAGATTCTTTCACTTTGTGGTTTGGGACCTGTTCGTAGGTGGGGCCATGTTGTTGACACCCCGAATGAGAAGAATGGCACACCAAATCTAATGGAGGGTTGTAAATTATTATTTTATTAAAAAGAAGATGATAGTTAACAACAGAAGCATCAACTGCAACCACCAGCACTGGTATTGTGTTTGAGAAAACAGTGACAACTACTTTTCCAGGCCATAAGGTAACAGAAGCACCAGAACACAGGTGTGGAAGGTCTAACAAAGTTGGCACACAGTGGCAAATTAGAAGCAGCAAGGTTGTTCCTTGGATAAATCTTACATTACTGAAGCATCTTCTGAGAAGGGGGAGGCTGATAGGCAGAGTGTGGCACAAACAGAAGTAGAATACCGGTGCAAGTCCTAGTTCCAGCACTTTGGCCTAAAAAGTTCAACAGAGTGGATTGTGGTGTCCTTAGTCTGTCCCTCCTCATCAGGAGCCTTTCCCTAACCAGCGGGGATACTATCCCTAAACTATCCACTTCGCAACTGCATGCCAACCACAGCAGGCCACTGCTTTTTATTAGCATTGTCCAAACCAAAGATGGCCGTTGCAGTGTCCAGTTGGACCACAGTTCCCTGGTGGCACCTACGGAGGCTGCAGAAAAATAATAGCTACTCTCATTCTCCATCTCCTCTGTATCGCAGTCTGTACACAGCACCACCTACAGAGGGGAGGGTAAACTACACTACATGTATGCTCTCTATGTCTCATTCATGTAAACTGATACATTCTGCTAGAGAGAGAGCTTGTGAAAAACAACAGGCTTGCTGGCCTAAGAATTGGTAAGCTGCAAATTAAAAAAAAGGGTTGCTTTTGGGTTTAATACCAGATTTTCTTTTGTCTGTACCACTGGAATAAGCATTGAAATCACAGTGCTTTTTTGTACTTCTGTTACTAGAGGTATAATTATATTTCTTATTGACACTAAAGTGTGGCACTCTATATTTCCTGGAATGTACATTTTTCTTTCTTTTTTTTTTTTTTGCACCCCATGGAATTTTAGCCTCTTATGCTGCATCCAGTCTTCATTATTTTCTCTTCATTTTCTTGAGTTAGGAAAAAGTGTATAACAATGCAGCAACTATTAGTGTAATTGTTATATCTTTGTACAGCAATTTTAACATACTGGGCATCTTTCCAAAGTGAGTGGAAGTTGCTGGTATAAAACTTCAGGTCTCATGTTTTGTTAATGCAAAATTGAATTTGTGTCGAGCCGAAAATTTTGCATCGATTTTCTTGTACCTAATCAATATTTTCTGTTTTTTGTTGTCCTTCTTATCTTACACTCTGATTATTTTATCCTTAATCCTTCTAAGCTTAAATGGCCACAAGCCTCACTTATAAATCTTTTTCTGCAACAGCATCTGATATATTGCATTTGAATTTCTTACTACTTCTTACTTACTACTTAAAAATCAAAAAGTGCATTCAGCATCAGAACTGTTATCTTTTCTACAATAAAGATATATATATATATATATATATATATATATATATATATATATATATATGTATATATACTGCATAAAAAATGATCCTTTACCAACAATATGCTCTTTGTTCTATTTCCGAAGTGAATATACACATTGCAATAAAAAACTTGTTTTGAGAAACCGTATAAAAGTTACAGGTTCAACACATTTTTCTGTCGATTATATTTGTTAGAAATTTTTTTATTATTGACCACACTGAACATGCCTCATTTAAACTCCCAACATGCTGTAGTTTTATATTAACCCTGTCTTTACTGTGCTGGCAGATTTAATTATCAGTTATAAACTGGATTTGAGCACTGCCTGTCATAACAAAGGTTATAAACTTGGTTAGTATTTACAATGACTTGTACAATGTTTCCCTGGTGCCCTCCCCGAAAGCAGCACTATTATCCAATAACACCAGGATCAGCTCTCACAAGAAAAGCCTTCTTAGGTTTTTCTTGTCCGCACTATGCTCATGGAGGAGCTACAGGCAAAACAAGGAGATACATGGGATAAATATACACAACTATGGTACCCTTGGCTCCATCATTCTTCATCGGACCCCCTCCTCAACAGAATTGCCGTATGAGGAATGGGCCCCACATATATACATATATGTAATACGGAAATGAAGAGCGATATAAACTTTCAATAAAAGAGATTCTGATAACTATATATAGTTTAATGCATAAATAACTAAATTGCTATTAGACTTTTCTGCTGAGTCCCACTTCCCCATCCCCTCCTATCCATCCCCCCCTTCCCTTTATGCCTTCCCCCGTACCCTCCCCCATCCGACAGTTTGTTTGTAGAGCAGATATTCCAGGCAGTGTCCGAAGATAGTTGACACTACATGGTTGGGTTTTGTATTTTTTATTATGAAGAAATGCTTTAAATAAACATATAGATGTAAGATATAACATTGTGTACAAAGGACGGTATGTGAAAACCTCCTCCCTCCTTCCCTCCCCTGCATTTTTCTTTATTATGAACCCCCCTACCTCCTACCATTTCCTCAATTATGTTAAATTTTTCTTTGAAAAAAAAATAAAAACATATTCAACCTTAAAAGACTCTTGGTCGGGCATCTTAGTGAAAACAATATACAGTAATTATGGGGAATTATTTTTCTACACACACACCTACAGAGGTTGAACTGGATGGACTGTTGTCTTTATTCAACTTTACCAACTATGTAACGATGTAACTACTTAACTATGAGTATGTGCTGGTGGAGATGGGGTAGTAAGCAAACTTGCTGGACAATGCACAGGTTTGCTTAATCCTTTAATTTGGTCACATTAAAACAAGAAGCACATAGACACATCGAAGCACATAGACACATCAATTTCAAGCATACATATTAATAAAATGTAAATATTTCATAAAGATGTATAAACTGTCTTTCCTGTAAACTCAGAAAGTTTTCAGTTATTCTACACATCACCTTGAAATATTTTTGCTACTTAATCTGCAGCAACAAAGGAAAATGCTCCTCCAACACAACAGTCTTTTATTTTCCATGGAAAGACCTAGCTGTCACTTTCAATATTATAGGAATGCAAATTAGGCCTAGTGTATTCCATCCTTCAAGACCATAGATCACCTGCACTGCTTTCTGAATTACCACTGTGGTGTAATGTATTCTAAACTGCATCTGAACTTAGAAGACTCTTTGATGTGCTGGGATATATTTTAAAAGGGTTCGGGAAGACATCTCTTAGCTATGATAATTATTTTATATGTGTTCAAATTTTTTGCTGTAAGAATAATGAATAGCTTTGATTATATAATTAAAAAAGTGTATTGACCTCAGGCATAAAAGTGTTTACTCTATAATGTGTAGATGGAAGGAGAGGTCCACCCAACTCTGAAAAACCGGTGAAGGCTTATCTGCTGTGCTTTAAAATGTTGACTGCTCACTTACCTCTGGGGATTGGGTATTTAAATCTGTTGACTAGAGTCTCCATCACCCCTTGTGCCATGAAAATAACTACTTAAAGTGTATTTCCACTCTTGCGGTTAAATTTGAGAAAACCCCACTATATGTTGTATGTGTTCTCATTCA
>CM053031.1:65725058-65782876 GCA_028564925.1 Lithobates sylvaticus | reverse complement strand
CACTCCCTTAAAGGCTTTTTTTTTCTAAAATCCAGCTCCCCTATGTACCAATATACCATTAAAGTGGTAGCAAACTCTACCACTTTTGGTTCTACCACTTTTACCTACAGGTAAGCCTATAATAAATCTTACCTGTAGGTACTGTAAATATCTCCTAAACTTGCGGCTTGCCAAAGCTTCCAGCAGACAGGAGACAGGAGTGCACTGTGTTCAATGGAGCGTGGAAGAGAGGAAGCCAGCTCAGGTACTCGGAGGAGGCATGGAGCCAGACAGGAAACAGAAACAAAGTCAGACGATCAGCTGGAGTCAGCAGCAAGCAGGCAGCAAAGTACCAGGGTATCAGAAAGAAGCAACGTCAGGGATAAGCCAGAATCGGGAACCAGTAATCAGCAGTATAATCGGAATCCAAAGGGTATGTCAGTGGTAAGCCAGGTGAGCAACGGATGATTAAACAGGATACAGGCAGGTCACAGAGAAACAGTTGAAGACCAGTCAGCATTGAGCAAGGAACCAGTAAGTAAGCCTAATTCCCCCCACCATGATGCCGGGCTTGGACAGGAAAAAGTTATCAAAAATACCTTTGGGCTGAAGCCCCTTGTCTTTTTCCCACCTAGCAACACCCTTGCCATATTCTATGCAATCTGATGGTACAATCTCTGTACAGTTTCCTTTAGATTCACCCAAACTATGGAATAGGAGGATACATCTTGAACAATTCATTCAATTTGTATGAAATCAGACAGGCCCTTGTACTACATAGCTGATGGGAGAGCTAAAGGAGATTGTACAATCAGATTGTATAGAAAGTGGGTGAAAAGTGGTATAGTAATGAGGGAGGTATGGTCCAGAGTAATGAACCCTATCACACCCTCTTCGGTGATGCAACAAGGAAGTGAAGGCTTCTAGGAGATGGCCTACAGGAAGTGAATGCTGAGAGAATCTACAGGAAGTGATGGAATCTGAAAATAATTTTAAAAATTCAAGTAAACTGACAAGATTTTAAACCTCCTATGGATAAAGGTAAGTGAGAGAAAAGCACATTGGGATAGCTGGGCCAGAAGTGGCATTGGAAAACGCTTCTATTTATTATGAAAAGAGAAATTCTGCCAGAAAAGGTGAACTAATCCTTTACGTTACCATGTCAGCGAGATCACCAATATAAGTGGTACATATAAGTGGCGCATTAGTTAGTTGTTTTGGGTGGTCCAACTTCCAAGTCACTGTCATCCTGGTTAGTACCAGAAAGTACAAAGAATATAGATTTTAAAGCAAGAAAACAAAACAATAGAAAGAGGAATATATAAGTGGTGGTAAGGGAGTGAATGACCTCTGGACTGGGGAGACCCACCCCCCCCCCCTGGATCCATGGAACACCTAGGAATTAATTTAACTTGAGGGTCTGGAATAAACAATAGAGAATGATCAAAATCCTGTGGGAGACAGTGAGTTATCCACGGTTCCAAAACTTTTCAGAAATTGTTTTATTGAGCCACTAGTATTGCCGCCATTTTTTCATTACTTGGAGACCAAGTCACTTTATTCTTGACTTATGAGCTATAGCTGCTTGAGTGAGCCACCAAGCTTTTGCCAGTGTCTGTTTAGCTAATGTAAAGATATGAGCTATTTCTTTTGGTGTTTCATGCAAGCTTCAAGTTGTAAAAGGGCCACATATGGATTTATGAACATGACTCTGTCAGGTACTGTGTATATAATATACTGTGTACATTAGTTAATAAACATTAATCCAAAACTGTTGAATTTTTTTGAACAGTCTCAATATATATGTTTGAGGGTACCATACTGTATACCAGTGATTCTCCACTCTTGTCCTCAAGACCCACTAACAAGCCAGGATTGCAAGATAACTGAAATACATCACAGGTGATATCATTTGCTGCACAGTAATTGCAGTATCCTAGTCTACATCTCCCTGAGGTAATACTTAAAATCTAGCCTGTTAGTGGGTCCTGAGGACAGGAGTTGAGAACCACTGCTGTATACCAACATTATAAAGTACACCAGGGAAGCATTGTCATGAAAGGGTTCACCCGTTGGTGGCGCTGTCGGTCTCTTGGATCGCAGTACCAGTGTCCACCAGCGGGTGTCTTCCAACACCCAGTACCTGTAATAAGAGGACTCACCTGCTGGTGGCACTGTTGGATCCTTGAGCCGTAGTACCGGTGGTCACCAGCGGGTGTATCCCGGCAGTGTGGAGCAGACAGCACAGTCTCATAAATACCTGGCAAGCCCTCACAAGCTTGCCTTGGTATCTCTCTCCTTGGGCCCTAACCTTGCTGCCTGTTACCCGATCCTGCATCTGACCTTGTTCCCGAGCTTATCCTGACCCGGTCCCTCCTGTGTTCCCATACCCTTACCCTTAAGCTCGATCCATCCCCTCCCTGTCCTGTGGATTCCCTGTCCCTTTTCTACTGATCTCCCTGTGTATGACCTTGGCCTGGCTAACGTTTATGTTTCTGGAACAGCCCTTGTCCTTCTGCTGATCTGCTGTGTATGACCCTGGCCTGGCTGACATCTGTGATTCTGGTACTGCCCCTTGTTGTATATACTGTTGTTGGTGGGTTTGTTGGGTTGGTTGTGCACTGTTGATATTTTCTTATTTTATCACCTATCTTAATAAATATTATTACTATCAAATTTAATTAAATATTTATATATCTAACATTCTGGTCTAGAGCCCCAGATCAAAAGCCAGCCTTTTTTTTTTCCAAATGGGAGTTCAGCTTACTTTCTCCACGTGGTTACACAAGCAGGCAGGTAGTAAAGTAAAATTCTACATTCTGGTCTAGAGCCCCAGATCAAAAGCCAGCCTTTTTTTTTTCCAAATGGGAGTTCAGCTTACTTTCCCACGTGGTTACACAAGCAGGCAGGTAGTAAAATTCTAATTCCAGAATAGAAGAGTATTTTTGAAAACTGTACCCTTCCCAAATCGGAGTAGCCGATGTCAGAGACTGCTGAACTGTTATGCAAAACGCCTACAAGAAGTCATGTTTGCTAAGCAGACAATATCAGCTTCTAAGGCCAAGGGACCCAAGTACACCATTACCCATGACTGTTCCAGGTAAATTTCTCAAAGTACTAAGGTCAATGAAGGTCAGGCTACTAGGTCAGGCTACTAGCATTTTCAGAAGGAGCTCAACAAAGGCAACCTCAATCTCTCTTAGTAAAGAATGTCATTAAAGCGTAAGTTTAATCAAAATTAAAAAAAGAAGAATTAACAAAAGCAGCATGACTAATAATCCGATATGTTCTTTGTACTGCTGTCTCCTGTATTACTTAAAGCAGAGCTTCACCCAGAAGGGAAAGCTCTGCTAGTTTATTTTGACCATTGAATTGTTTATTAGTTCCAAATCAAGTTAAAAAGTAACAATCTTTGGTAAAAGATATGATATACTGTAAATAAAAGTTCACTTCCTTGTATACACATACAATTATTATACAAAGTAAAATACAACATGATTAGAAGTACAATTTCATAGATCATTCATCCATTAATAATAAACATAAGCAATTGCTCTTAGTGAGCCAAGCTTGTCTGGGCATCAGTTCAGGGAAGATGGGGGACAGGGATGATGATCTCCCCCGGGGCTTAGGTGAGGAATCCCATCCCAACTGGGGACAGCAGCCAGGTGAGGACCAGTGGACCATATCACAATCATGTGAATCTTGTGTGTGCTTGACAACCCACACTGCTCTGCAAGGATATGTAAATGAGACTATGTGAAAGGAATGAGCTGTTTATAAGGTAAACCTATACCAGTGACTAAGGATGAGCTCAGGCGTGTTTGCAACTAGCACGTGCATAGCCCGCCAGGAAGTCAGCACTGCACAGCGCTAATCACAGGCAGTGAGCCTTTTTTCGGATGCGTGGCTGCAGAGATCGTGCCCACTTCCTGGCGGGCTCTGCACGTGCTAGTTGCGAACACGCCTGAGCTCATCCTTACCAGTGAATAAATGAAAGTGATATATGGTGTGTGATTGCGGCAGTGAACTAAAGTGTGCTAACTAAAAAGTCTGCTACCAAAAAATGTGTGTGCATGTACCGACCAAAATGAAGTCCAAACGCACCTGACACGTACCTTGTGGGTGAGCCTGACGTGCATAGGGAGACCTCTCTTACAGCCCTGGTTCCTGGGACACCAGAGTTGGGGACAGTGACCGTAGGAGCACAGTGAGGTAGGAGTGCCTGCAGAGTTCTCTGGAGCTGGAGATGATGACCACTGGGGAGTGCTGAGGAACGCAGGTCGGCTGGATGCAGGTGCGCAGGATGCTGGTCAGCAGGATGCAGGTGCGCAGGATGCAGGTCAGCAGGATGCAGGTGCGCAGGATGCAGGTGCGCAGGATGCAGGTCAGCAGGATGCAGGTGCGCAGGATGCAGGTCAGCAGGATGCAGGTGCGCAGGATGCAGGTCAGCAGGATGCAGGGGCACAGGATGCAGGTCAGCAGGATGCAGGTGCACACAGCGGGCAGGAACAAGGTCAGACAAGCCAGGTCATACACAGCGGATCAGATCAGACAGAATCGGCAGACAAGGGATGGTCAGAGTCCAGGCTTAGTCGGCAACAGAAGATCAGGTATGCAGGTAAACAAGCAAGGTCAAATGGCAGCCAGAGATCAGGAGAGGAGAGAGCTGCGTGGTCAGGAAGCCAGGTCAGGTGTGAGATCAGATGCAGATACAGGGGCGGGTCCCAGGGAAGACTACAGATCAACCAGCAAGAGCTGAACGGTGGGAGCCCTTTTTAAAGGCCCACTGGCGCCAAAGTCGCTGGGCGCCTGCTGGCCGGGATGCGCCTCAGCCTTGCTGCAGTTCTGGAATCTGTATATCCATGACAGCACCATTTGATAACTATGGTAATACAGAAAAAACAACAATGGGTAGCGGCGCAGGTTTTAGTATAATAGTGTAGCGCTGGCTCCTGACGAGCACACGCTATGTGTTTTTCAAAGTTAATGTTCCTGAAACCACAGTTGGGTTTTAGGGCTAATTATACCAAATTATGGTCTCAGTATCAGTCTAGCTGGAATTGAGTTCTCCTCTGCCGTAGGTGTCGCTGTCACCGCCGGCAAGTATGAGAGCGCAGTTTGGCTGGGTGTATTGGATACCATTCTTTTCTCTGAACCAGCCCAGTGGGAGTGTCATCCTGCTGTGAATTCTGGGAGGTGGTATTTAAGGTGCTGAGATCACATGTTTCAGAGTTCCGGTCCAGAAGAGATCTTCTGTCTGTTTGGTCCTGGTCCTCCTGACCAGCCCTCATGGCCCTCCTGGCCTGGGGTGCGGATCCATGCAATTTCAAGCCTCGGGACTGGATAGCCCGAGGCGAAGCAACTGCAGGGACAGGCCTGAATGGATGTCGGGGCCTAATTATCCAAGAGTGGTCCGATGCCGTCTCGTCTCAGGAGAGGCCCAGCAACTGGAGAAGCATCCAGGGGAGCACTCTTCGGGAGAAGGCCATGCACAAGGCTGGTTTCTCTGAAGGAGCCTGGAGGCTCAGTTGAAGGACACTTTCTGGATCTACATTCATACGGTATCGCCGGACCGGCTTTGAGATACTGGTACCGTATGATAGCTCTCTAAATTTGTCTGAGTCCCTCAGTTACATTCAAGTCTGTGGCAGAGACTTTTCTCAAGTGTTCTACATTCAAGTCTGTGGCAGAGACTTTGCTTTACCTAACACTTCACCGGTTGCTAGGCCTAGTGAGAGGAGGTCTATCCGGCGGTTGTGATAATCCAGCTGTGAAACAGTTATTCTCTGGATTAATTCTATAAGAGACTTCCTATCTTTGCAGTTCCAAAAGTACCTGAACTTTCATCCTAACCCTCTCCCTTACATTTAAGAGACTGTTTTATCTTTTGAATAAATAACCCAAAAAAGGAAGATAACACAGACTCTGGATATGTATATGCCATATTAGCAATAGTGACTGAATCATACTGTCAGAGGCTAATATCATCAACTCCAGCCACCTGTCTGTTGTCTTGTATAATGTAAATGAGTCTAGTCTGGCTTGACACAGATTCTAAAGAGTATTTCACCTATTGTTGTTTGTGCTAATTAACCCTGTAATTGTATGAAGGAGTCCAGTGTTGATTTAGATAATTAGCTCATGTTAATTCTGTTTCTGGCTACAGTTGTATTGTTAGAATAATATGAGCAGGAGGGGGGACCTCTTCTTCTCCTGTATTATAAATACTTGTCATTTTGATTCTAATAAATCAGTCCATGTCAGCAGTGAAACAAGTCTCATCTTGGTTTGTGCTTGGGAGCAGTTGGAATATCTGATATCTATATCCAGACTGTGAGGAAGTGGTATATGACGAAAGCACTCAATCGGAGTGTAGGGACGTTTCGTCACACTGCTCTTCAGTTTGTGCTTGTGGGTTCGTATTTCTATTTTCAGTGCATTCTTGTCCGCTCGTATCTGATTTTCAGCTCCGGCCTTTGTTTTTCAGTGTTTTCTGTTAGTTCGTTCTGACCAGCCATCCGTTTTGAAGCCATGAGGATCCTCTCCCTGGACCAGAGGGTTTATAACTACCGTCTGGCCAGAGCCAGAAGAGTGGTGGAGAATGGTCAGCTGGTTCTGCCTATTCCTTACGCCAACCAACATGCTGCATTCTACACAACTATTTAATGAGAAATTCAATGAACTATGTGGCCTCAGTTTGGCCTGAGGCTGGACTTCAACAAGAAATCCTGATGGCGCTTGAAGCTGGCCGTCCTGGCTTGCCCCCCTAAAGCGTGCGCAAAGTAAGACAGAAGTATGTCGAGTACTTTGCGGGTGGGGGGGCCCTTGATATGCCAGAAACTGTTTAAGAAACATTTTATCAACAATTTTTGAACTTAAACTGAAAGAATATTTTCTTTGATTTAGTGCCTGGGTTTCTTTTAGATGTCTCCTAGGTTCTCCAATGGGCTTTTCTTTTTGGATATTTTCTTAAATAGTGCTAATTTAATTTATTTGATACATGAGGTGACAATCTCTTCTTCAGCTAACTATTATTATGTTGTGGGTCTGCTACACACACCTTGTTTTTGTTGTTAACATACCCTGTTTCCCTGAAAATAAGACCTAGCGTGATTGTCGGTGATGGGTGCAATATAAGCCCTACCCCCCAAATAAGCCCTACCCTGTTTCCCCAAAAATAAGCCCTACCCTGAAAATAAGACCTACAAGCACTTTAACTAGGGCTTATTTGGGGGGTAGGGCTTATATTGCAGCCATCACCGACATTCACGCTAGGTCTTATTTTTAGGGGAAACAGGGTATGTAATGCATTACTGACAAAAATATTCATCATTTTCAGCACCATGAATTAATTTTGTGGAGTCATGAAAATGGACCGATTGTGGCAAATTGTAAAGCACTGTGGGTGTTATTTACTAAAGTAAATTGGGTACACCGGCTAAGAGAGCAGCTGTGGTAGAGACCCTGGAAAGGAGTGATGTAGGATTGATCTGCCTACAGGAGACACATTTAACCCAAGATACTAAATTACTAAATCAGAGTAAAAAATATCAACATCAATACCACTCGGTACACACCTCCTACTCAAGGGGAGTGGCGGTGATGGTAAGAAAAGAGGTGGGCTTCACCTGTCGGCAGACCAGTATAGATAGGGAAGGACGGTATATTTTCCTGCATTGTGTAATAGAAAATCGAGAATATGTTCTTGCCAATATTTACATCCCCCCTCCGTTTAAGCTTGATGTGATGTATAGCCTAATGGAATTCTTATCAGACAAAGCTGGGATACCAGTCATAGCAGTAGGGGACTTTAATGAGGTTATTAATAAAAAATTAGACAGGTTTCCTTTAGGTACACAGAGGCAGAAGGTAGATGAGAGCCGATTACATCAGTTCTTACAAGAAGTGGGGCTGTTTGACATGTGGAGAGTGAGAAACCCGGGGGTGCTGCAATTCTCGTGTTTCTCAAGTTCCTATTCTACTCTTTCACGGATCGATTTAGCCTTGGGAAACGGAGAAGCATGCCAAACAGTAAGGGATATTGAATATCAGCCTAGGGGGGTATCGGACCATGCCTTGTTGATTGTCTCAATAAATTTAGAAGGGAAAAGACCTCCCAGAACATGGAAAATGAATCCAGTCTGGTTCGAAATAATAGGGGATCCAAATGAGGTGCTGTTAAAACTGGAAGAATTTATAGAGTTTAACAAAGAGACAGTGACAAGAGGAGTAATGTGGGATGCACTGAAGGCCTATCTGCGAGGTATCCTTATTCAATTAGTCTCAAAAATCAAAAAATCCTCAAGAGAATGGGAAAAAAATAGTAAGATGGAGTTGTTGAAAGCAGAAAGAGAATACGTTGAAGACCCCACCCCAGAAAGACAATGTAGATGGCTAACTAAACAACAGGAATACAAAGAAGTAATTATTAGGAAATCAGAGAATAAAAGACTGTTTCAGAAACAGGTGGCTTATGGGGAGGGGGAAAAGGTCGGAAAGATGTTGGCACAGTTAGTGAGAGCTAACTCCCCTCCCTCCACCGTCCCAGCGATTAGGACGGAGAAAGGAGAAATCTCATTAAAGATGTCAGTAATTACAGAGACTTTTAGAATATACTATGACAAATTATATAAATCGCGGGGGACGATAGAGGAAGGGGAAGCGGACACATTTTTTAGTAACGCTGAAATTACGGCTCTCACTGAAGAAGAAAGGGAGGCAATGGAGGCACCGTTAACGCTGGAGGAAATCCAGCTGGCGGTAAAAGAAATGGCCAATCAGAAATCACCAGGACCAGATGGTCTCCCCGCGGAAACCTATAAGCAATATGGGAAAATTCTACTGCCAGAACTTCTTAAGGTATTAAACTGGGCAAAGGAGGAGGGGAAGTTGCCAACGTCTATGACAGAGGCAACGATAATAGTTCTGCATAAAGAGGGGAAGGACCCATTAGAGACCAAGTCTTATAGACCGATTTCCCTACTCTGCTCGGATGCTAAAATATTAGCTAAAGCAATGGCAATTAGATTAAACAAAATTATCTCTAGATTAATACATCCTGATCAAACAGGGTTTATACCCTGTAGGTCTACTAGTATGAACATTAGGAGACTATACCTTAATTTACAGATACCAATAGAGAACACGGGTACAAGGGCAGTCATGGCGTTAGATGTGGTTAAAGCTTTCGATAGCTTAGAGTGGGGATATTTATGGCGAGTCTTAAAGGAATTTGGATTTGGCCCCTCGTTTATTAAATGGATTAAAACCCTGTATAAGGGTCCCAGTGCTAAAATTAGGGTTAATGGTGAGTATTCCGAGGGGATTCAATTGGAGAGAGGGACAAGGCAGGGCTGCCCATTGTCCCCCCTGCTCTTCGCGCTTGCAATGGAACCCTTAGCAAGTGTAATTAGATCAAACACAAACATGCAGGGGTTCCGAAGAGCAGGGGGTGAAGAGAGAATCGCACTGTATGCGGACGATGTCCTTCTCTTCCTGGGGGATACGGGGCAATCCCTCAGGCAGGTGATGAACATCCTCACGGACTTTGGTAAAATCTCAGGACTCACCATAAACTGGGAAAAATCTGCATTATTGCCTATAGATCCTCTAGGGAACCAGAACGTACAGGATATTTCACAGCTAGAGGTAGTTGAACAAATGAAATACTTAGGCATATATATAACAAGGAACCCTAACAATTACATAAATGATAATATAGTACCGCTTTTAGCTAGATTTAAAAGTAAAATTGCAATCTGGAGACGTCTCCCATTGTCGATCGCAGGGAGGTGTAACCTAATCAAAATGGTATGGCAGCCACAGCTTCTGTACCTGCTGCATAACTGTCCAATATGGATAGATAAAAAATGGTTCAGAAAGATAGACATGTTGTTTAGGGAACTTATATGGAAGGGAGGTCAGCCTAGGATTGGGTTACAAACACTACAACTAGCAACAAGAAAGGGAGGAATGGCAGTACCGCATCCACGGAGCTACTTCCTAGCAGCCCAACTGCAACATCTAGGAACTATGACAGGAGGAAGCAACAAGGAATTAATGATTGCAGGAACCCCGCACAAATCAATAGTAGAAACCCTTGAGGCAAATTCCTTTCTTTACAGAATCCCCACGGTGAGACTGGCCTTAAAAGTGTGGAAGGCAGTAAAAGTAGTAAAAGGGTTAGAGGGTATGACAAAATATGCCCCCCTCTGGAATAATAAAAACTTACAGGAAGTAGAAAAGATAGGGAAAATTAGAGAGTGGGAAATAAAAGGGATAGATAAGTTGGCACAGATGTACGAGGGCAAGGTATTGAAGACATTTACAGCACTGCGAGCGGAATATGATATACCTAAACATTCCTTCTATAAATATCTACAAATTAGACACGCTTTAAATAGTCAATTTAAGAATCAAGATCCAATTTGGAACAACTCTCCAGTGTATCAAAGAATAGGCTCCCAAAACAAGAGTAGAGGATTTATAGCAGAAATTTATTCACACATATGCGAAGGTAGCATAGAAAATCCAGAACAGCTTAAGTGTAGGGGGAAATGGGAGAAAGAATTTGGAACGTTCTCAGATGAACAGTGGCTGAGGATATTGGAGAAAGGACACGTGGTATCGGTCTCGCCTGCTCAGAAGGTCTCATATTTGATGCTGTTACACAGGACATACTATACACCTAAGAGACTATATGAGTTCGGATTGAGAACAGATGCCAGGTGCCCTAGGTGCCAGGATACTGGGGATTTAGCACATATGGTATGGAAGTGCCCAAAACTGCACCGTTACTGGACTGAAATCCTTAACATCCTGAACACCGTATTAGAAGTTAGACTGGAAATGAACCCCAGACTGTGTATAATGGGATTGGATGAGGGGATAAATGGTGGTCCCTCTGTAATCAACGCTGTGATGAGAGGCTTGTTCCAGGCGAGAAAATTAATAGCGCAGAGGTGGCAGGCTGAGAAACCCCCAACGGTAGGAGAATGGAAAAGGTTAACAACAGAAACAGTATGGAAAGAAAGAACAGTGTATATAAGGAGAGGAAATCTGAGAGAGTTTGAAGCTATGTGGAGACCATGGTTGGATAAATTGGAAAATCCACTATGAGGTGGGGGGAGAGAGAGGGAGAGGGAATAAGCCGGGTGTCAAGAGGGAAGGTTGGGAAGGATAAAAGGGACTAAAGGCTGAAGGGTACTCCTTGCAAAGTGTGAGAAGTGGAACTTTTTTTCTTTTTTTCTTTTTAAATGTATGTACTATGTAAGTAAAGAATGTATTTTGTATAATAATGAAGAAAATAAATAAAGATTATATAATTTAAAAAAAAAAAAACTAAAGTAAATTCCACTTTGCACGCCAAGTGCACTTAAAAGTGCACATGAAACTGAACTTGTAGTGCAAAGTGGATTTGCCTTTAGTAACTAACCCCCATTGTCACTGTAAACACCAACTTATTATAAAAATTGCTATTGAGCATTGAAAGAAGAAGCCACACATTGTTGAGTAGAAAACATTTTACTCAAAGCACATTCACATGTGCATTCGAAAAAAAGGTTTTTGAACAAACCAACATCTTTGGTGTATATTTTTTTTCACATTGTAAATATCCTTTTTTTGGTTAAACAGACATGTTTCAAAGCATAACATACACAACTCTGGAACTTACAAAGTTCAACTTTGACAAAGTGAAGGCAATATGAGTCATGAATATGTCCAAACTGTGTTGATATTGCATTCATCAGATGGGGCGATGTAACCCCTGTAAAAGACAAATTTTGAAGATGCACACAAATTGGGATTCAAACTGGGGATTTCCCTCCTGATCCCATGCCTAATGTCAACATGTGCTAGCTCCCATCATGGGGATCAATGGACGTGTTTTGGGGGTGCAACCCCTTCCTCTCACCTAATTGAGTTGGAAGGAAGGGGTTGCACCCACAAAACGCATACATTGATATCCCGTGATGGCAGATAGCACATGTTGACATCTTCAAAATTTGGCTTTTAAAATACATTAAAAGTTTTTTTTTTTAATTCAAAAATACACAAGAAAAATGTCCATTTTTTGTGTTTTAGATTCTGCCTAAAACATCAATGATGTTCTTCATTTTTTGTTGAACATCATTAATGATTTCCTTTATATTTTCAAAATCACGATTTCACCCCATTCTCTCCCGATGAGAATCTGGGCACTTTCACTGGTGAAATTAGATTCTTCTTCCACAAAATCCCCATCACCTAAAAGAAAAAACACACCATGTATTATAAATATGCAGGAACAGATATCTTACCTGAAACTGTGGTCTCAGACACTGACCTGTTGTGACAATTTCGCCCACTTCATAAACCTCTCCCTCATCATCCTCTGCTTGTGGTGTGGGGATTTTCCCTTCTTTAGGAGGTGGGGGGGTCCCTGGTGTCCTCAGATGTCCCGAGTCTTTTCTCCCCTATGTGAATAAAAAATAGGTATACTTAGCACACAGATATTGGAGGGCAGAAATATGAAACATTGCTTGGAAGTGTCGTACAATTGTCTGTTTTGGCAGAGTTCCAAGCTGAAGAACATTTTATTTCCTTTCTAAAGCTGGAATACTTAACTTTTTTGTTAAAGTATCACACATGGAGACACCCCTAGTATGCACTGGAGCACCTGTGTGGGACACCCTAAAAAGTTTGATTCTGGTGTCCCACACTAGTGCTCCCGCGTCCAGATGTGTAAACAGCTGCTGAGTGTCCCTTACACTGAATCAAGTTTGCATTTCATTCTAGTTACAAACCCATCTAGACTACAAACTTATTTTAACACAAACAGGCATGAACAAATGTAGTTAACCTGTATCTGCCTAAAACATCTTATAAGTGAGCGAACGAACAATGTTTCCTACGGCCTATTACTGTGCCCATGAACATGAAAGTTGCCATTTTAAAATGGACAACAGTAAAGAAAAGTGCATAGAGCAGCACGAATGTTAAGAAGAAGAATAGGAACACATGACAAAATACTTACTTTTTTGCAGCACTCTCTTGATTCTTCTGTACTGATCTTGCTCCCTGACCATCGTTTCCTCAGTTGATCCTTGGATCGCCGTACCCCAAAATTCCTGTGCAGACTCTTCACAACTTTAGGCATGATCTTGGTCTTTCTCACATTTGGGTTTGGGTACGGTCCATACTTCCCATCATAGTCGGCCCTCTTGAAGATGTCCACCATCTCTACCATCTCTAAAAAAGCCATAATTGAGGCCTTCAATCTCCTCCGGGATCGGGAGGTTTGGGGCTCCGGCCTTTTGTCTTTGCTGCTCTCCTCTGCATGCAGCTGTTGTCTCTCCGCCATGTGCTCTCCCACTGCGCCGAAAGACAAGGGGCGGGGAATAGACTAGAAAGAACGTCCGGGGCAGGCAGATTTCACGCATGCGCAGTGTATATAAAGTGGAACACGCTTGCATCGTATGTACGATCTGTGAGCGGAGGACGAAGTAACGTAAGCGACAATCGTTATAACAAAGGTACAATTTTAAGTTGGTGCATCAGTGGCCTATACTGCTTATAGATTCAGGCCTATATTGGGTCAAATTTAGGAGAGTTTTGCCTGATATTAGGGTTTGTTTTGTGTTGTGTCCTGCAGAGAAAATGGATCTATTCAATGATGAGGACTTTATCCCCATATTCATTGATATGTAGAGCTGACCTGTCTGTGGCAGGTAAACCACCCCTTTTATAACAATAAAGCAAAGAGGAAGGCAGCACTGGATCAACTGCTGGAATTTTTGAAGCTGGTAATCCCCATGGCAGACATCCCCTTTTTGAAGACCCTAATTGGTGGCATGAGGAGTACTTATAATAGGGAGCGCAAGAAGGTCCAGGATTCCCAGAGATCAGGAGCTGCAGCAGATGACATTTATGTACCCAGGCTGTGGTACTATGACAGACTGCATTTTCTGGCAGACCAGCCTGAACCCAGGCCAGCACTCTCCAATCTCCCTTCAAGGTTTCCTTCCACCTCAGCTGAGGCTTCCGACGACCAACCTGGGCCTTCCAGGCAGCATCATGTGGAGGAGCCCAGCTTGAGTCAGGTATAGCATTATTCAAAATATTTCTGTTTGTCAAATTAATGATGTTAAATATATGTTAGTTTTGATAACTAATTTCTGATTTCACAAAGTGTTTTACATATCAATAGACTGGGACAAAAATGAAAAATGCTGGGGTCAGAATGATAGTCTTTTCTATTTATTAACATTCAATTTGCAACAGTCATGAGCTGAAAATTGTGTGTGATTTATGAACCAAAAAATAAAACTATGTCCCTTTTTCAGACACAGGAAAGCCTCAGCCAGGAGGAGGCCGTGGAAAGTGGCAGCCAGGAGGTGGCGGGGGTAAGTGGCAGCCAGGAGGTGGCCAGGCCCAGTAGCCTGTGCTAATCGCAGGTCACTCCCCTCGGCCTTCCACAAAAAAGTGCCAGGAAGGAGGCAGCAATTGGCCTATTTCTGAAGGCTAATGCGGCCCTCAGAAACCCCCCCAGTGTTCAAGAGGACTATGCCTGCATGACAGCATGCAAAATTCTGCCTTAAATAAGGGGATGAGGGGCAAACTCACAAGCCAAAGCCACGTTTGTGAGATGAACCATGGTCCTCCTCCTCCTCCTACAGGTCCCCCTCCTCCACCTCCTGCCACAACTCCAACACCAGAGCCACAGCCTGGAAGGAAGCGTGTAAGAGAGTGATGGCCTGGGTTAAGTCTGCTCTGGCAAAAGATGCAGGCTGTTGTATGACCACAGCCTGGGGACATAGATGTCATCTGCTGCTGTTCCTGATCTCTTGTAGTCCTGGACCGGATTGTGCTCACTATTATAAGGACTCCTCAGGCCACCAATTTTGGCTGGCAAATAGTTGATGTGTGCCCTGTGGTACAAAGGTTTTGCAAATTTCAGCAGCGTTGTCTTCCTCTTTATTTTGCTATGACCCAGAATAAATGGCTATTTCTTTTTCACAAATACTTGCCTATGTGTTTTACTTCAAAAAGGACAGTTTGTTTGTGAGTAGGCAGGTACATTTCAAAAATACAAGGTCAAATTAACAAGGAACACCAACCAACCTCCTTGAGGTAAAAAAATACAAGATAATAATGGCGTTGTGGTAACTTGACACACAAAACGATAAATAATATGATGGATAGCACTAGAAAAAAAAATGCAGCTCTTGATAGAAAAAACTAATTAAAAAAAAAACATTGTTATGGAGATCTGACGAAATAAAAAATATATATTATTCATGAGATCACGAGAAATAATAAAGAAATCAGTTTGTGTGAATATGAGCAGCAAAACAACTTCATTCTTCTAGCATTTTAACCCCTTCACTTCCCACCCTTGTACATATGACGCCCAGCAGGTGGATCTCCCATCCTGGGTGGGCGTCATATGATGTCCTCCCATTCCCGGCCGCCTAGGGGGCGCGCGGCGTCGCTCGGGACCCGGTGCGCGTCCCCGGCGGCCGCGATGTCCGCCGGGCACCCGCGATTGCCCGTTAAAACAGCGGGACCGTGCGGGACCGTGGAGCTGTGTGTGTAAACACACAGCTCCACGTCCTGTCAGTGGTGAGGAGACCGATCATGTGTTTCCAGTACAGAGGAACACCGATCGGTCTCCTCCCCTTGTGAGTCCCTTCCCCCCACAGTTAGAATCACTACCTTAGGGAACATTTTAACCCCTGCAGCGCCCCCTAGTGTTAACCCCTTCCCTGCCAGTCACATTTACACAGTAATCAATGCAATTTTATAGCAACGATCGCTGTGTAAATGTGAATGGTCCCAAAAATGTGTCAAAAGTGTCCGCCGCAATGTCGCAGTCACGAAAAAAAATCGCAGATCGCCGCCATTACTAGGAGAAAAAAAATGCAATAAATCTATCCCCTATTTTGTAGACGCTGTAACTTTTGCACAAACCGATCAATATACGCTTATTGCAATTTTTTTTTTTACCAAAAATATGTAGAAGAATACGTATCGGCCTAAACTGAGTAAAAAAATAGTTTTTTTAAAAAAAATGGGATATTTATTATAGCAAAAAGTAAAAAATATTGTGTTTTTTTTAAAAATTGTCGCTCTTCTTTTGTTTATAGCGCAAAAAATAAAAATCACAGAGGTGATCAAATACCACCAAAAGAAATCTCTATTTGTGGGGAAAAAAGGACGTCAATTTTGTTTGTGTGCAACATCGCACGACCACGCAATTGTCAGTTAAAACGACTCAAAAAAAAGTGCTCTGGTCAGGAAGGGGATAAATCCTTTCGGGGCTGAATTGGTTAATGTGTATGTGCCTGCAATGAATAGATGTACCATATTTATCGGCGTATAACACGCACTTTTTCCCCCTTAAAATCGGGGGAAAGTCATGGGTGCGTGTTATACGCCGATACCCCCCCAAAAAAGTGACAAAAATGGCAAGCGCCGCCGAAAAATAGCGAGCGCTGCCGAAAAAGACTGAATAGCGGCCGAAAAAAGACGAAGCACCCCCGGAAAAGACCGAGCCGACTGTTCGGCTCCGCTTGTAGTCCCGCCTCCCTGCGCTAGCTCCGGAAACAGCAGTGAGGTGGGACCGCGAGCGGAGACGAACAGTCGGCTCGGTCTTTTCCGGGGGCGCTTCAGTCTTTTTCGGAGGCGCTTCGGTCTTTTTCGGCGGCAGAGCGTCTCGGCAGCGGGAAATTTAAACCCGGACAAGACTGCAAATGACACTGGGCAAGGCTGTAAATGACGCTGGGCAAGGCTGCAATGACGCTGGGCAAGCTACAATGACACTGGGCAAGCTACAATGGCACTGGGCAAGCTACAATGACACTGGGCAAGCTGCAATGACCCTGGGCAAGCTGCAATGACACTGGGCAAGGCTGCAAATGACGCTGGGCAAGATGCAAATGATGCTGGGCAAGCGGCAAATGATGCTGGGCAAGCTGCAAATGGCGCTTAAATGTAAGTTTTTTTTTTTCATAAACTTCCCTCCTAAAACTTTTTTTCCTTAAAATGCCCTCCTAAACTTGGGGTGCGTGTTATACGCCGGTGCGTGTAATCACCCCATGTTCTAGGGCTTGGGTAAGGCTAGGGTCAAATGCTAGAGATAACCTTAGCGTCAGATTGAAGTTAGGAGTCAGACAATGGTAGGACAATTTTTTACACTTGTTTTTGCTACAGAAACTCATGCACCAGGTAATTGCTACTGAAAACTAACATAATAGTCTGCTGATAAAAATACATTCTGTGTTCCAGCTCATTCACCAGCATAGCAGAATAATTTTCTATTGTGCTGATTTAAACCTAAATAAAATAAAATAAAACAAAAATAACACTTAACATAATATAATACTAATATTTTTTTTTCTCTGGAGTTTGCTGATCTCCAAATGTTTGAAACAGAAGAACATACAAACAGAAACTCAGGAGCCCTTGTGCTCAATGTAGTTAGATGATGGGCCTCTCTCAAGATAGATGGCAAATATCCATGTAATTTAAAGCCCAGCTTCTTGTAAAACATTCATGAATATTACTTTGGGCATCGTGTTCATATTTTATAATCCCCACGGTAAGAGTAAAATCTACTGTCACTAATCATTATACTACATTTAGTGACAATATTACTGCCAGACAGCAAAGCTCCTCAGGTTAATTAAGGACTTACTGTATCTAAAATAATTACTAGTTCAGGATAGACAGAAACATATGCGGCTCTTTCTATGCTGAGACGATGAGCATTCATTTTAATTAAATAAAAAATATAAAAAAAACAGAGATTGATTTATTTTAAAATAATTGAGGAAATGTCTACTATAGACAAATATTTCAATTATTGTTTGATGCAAAATGGGAAGTAGAGACAGCTCCCAAGGCTGATCTCCACTAAAAGAAGGGGGGGGGGGACTATCTTGGTACTGGTAAGCAATATACACTTCTAAGGTAAAAAAATCTTATTTTATTTTACATATAAAAGGACTGAACATGATTTCCAATAATCAATACAAAACAATATAAAAACAAGAAATGTTGATACAGTTATGTGGATACTTGAATGCTCCAGGGAGTCAAAAGTGTAGGAGGTCCTCACGGGACATGTGGTCCTCTACATGTTTCGCGGTCAAAGGACCGCTTCATCGGGAGGATGAATCTACAAAAAAGTAACAAATTATCTAACAGAACACAGTAAACAAACAATAATATACATAGGTGTAGTGAAACTACACACATGTGCAAATTAGATAAAATATTTTGATCACATGTAGAAGAAGGGACAAAAGAAATGAGTGCACAGTCCCGACCACAGATGGTGGTCCTATTCCCCATCTGTCCAGTGGATCATTAGATGGAAAAGGACAGGCAGTCCATTTCCATCTGATTGGCCCATAGAGGAGAACGGAACTGTGTCTGTGTCCTCCCTGCATAGCGGAGCGGACAGGGACCTGTCATCTGCCTGCTCAGTAGGGATCAGCGGAGCAATCCCCCTTTGAGCAACCGGATTCCGCTTAGCGGAGGCGCCCCTGTGAAAGGGGCCTATGTGAACAACCCCATCCTATCTATAACTAAAGGTAACATTACAGTACATTAACTTTTTAAAATTGCACTCATGCTTTTCATTTAAGCATTACAACCGTGGGGGTTGCTTTACTAAAGGCAGATAGTCTGTTCACTTTGTAAGGAAATTTTCCCCAGAACTTAGTGAATGTGGTGAATTTTCACTTTGCAAAGAATACCCAATCACATGCACATGCAAGGACAATATATAAAATAGCATTTTTGTTTGCACATGATTGGATGATAGAAGTCAGCAGAACTTCACCTCATTCAATAAGCTCTGGGGCAAATTCCCTTGCAAAGGAAGTTATTTGCAAAGTGAACAGACTATCTGGCTTTAGTTGATAAATCCCACTGAGTCCACTAGTAGGTTGCATCACCTTTGTAAGGGAAGTAGACAGTACAGTCTGACTTACCATTGCAGAGCTCAGTCTTGCATTTGATCATTTCTGTGATTTACTTACATGCCTGACCTGACTTATGAGAGTAAACTATGGAGAGATAACAAAGGGTTAGCGCTCCACTCAAATATGGAAGGGGTGAAACCTAATATAGAAGTGAATGATTCTTGTTTCAAAGATAAATGGCTATGATCATAGCGATCAAATAAATCATTATTCAAAACGACTTATTTGTACAATAGTTTGCATTCTACTGCATAGAACTCCCTTTGACAATGACATGTTGTCCATGTGAGCAGCCTATACCTAGTCCTGTACCTGAATTTGCTTGCATTCTCCAGTTGGCCTTATGAAAGAACAGAAACTATCCCAATTTCCTTGAATCCCAGTTCAATTTTCTTTCTTCCAATTTCACTCAAATGCTTGGCTAACTGACTCCCTGAAACCCATATCTGGCTTAATTCAACTCTAGTGTCTTACTCTTCTGTCATGATTGGGTTCAAAAATGTAGGGATCAATACAAGGATGAGCAAATGCCACAGTTTGGAAACAACCATCAGAGACACATGAAGGATAGCTCTCTAGAATAAAGAGAACTTCCCCAAATGGTATTATGGTGTATATGGTGTCTGTATTATGGTGTATATAAAGTGTAGCACCCACATAGGCTGCTTGGTTGATTTGGAGAATTTAGTTCTTTGGCTCTCCTATAATCAGCAGAGCTGGGCTCTTCAGGCTGCAAGTTTGATTGCTTCCACCTGTTCTGGCATCTGGGAGCTCTACAGAGAAGTCTGCCTGCTTGAGTATGAGGGAGACATCCAAGCCTTGAAGACACTATGAGTACAGACCTAAGGGAGACTGTGCTTCTGTTAACCCTTGCAACACTCAGTTTGAAGCTTGCCTGACCTGGGACATTGCAAATGGTGTACCAGTGCTACCCACCTTATTTCCTAGCACTTGGGTGACTTTGTTAAGAAGATGCTGGTAAGGGGACTGTGTCCTCACATCCTTGTTCAGTGTTTTGGAGTACCCCACAGCTCCCTAATCCCCATCCAAGTTGATCTGCAATAAACTGTTCAAAAGGCAACCCCTACACTGTGTCTTGAGCCAGAAGAGTATAAGTTGCTGTGTGCCTGGCTGCTACAATAAGATAGAGAAGACCCAGGGACACAAACCAGTGACCCTTATTGGGGTAGTGCTACAAAAAAAGAATCTAAAGGCATGTGGTTGGGCTGTTTTGGAATTTGTTTCATGTTAAAACCTTTACAGTGCTGGGAGGAGCACTAAAAAGCTAACATGGGAACCGCATCTACCAGGAGTGAGCAAGCCTACTGCAAGATCCTTTTGTCTCTACAAATTGTGCCCTATTCTTGTAGCAAAATGGTACCGGAAGAACTAATGATGCTCTCTGCCATCCTTTTCCAATCCCCTCCCTTCTTCCTATTACTTAGGGGTCAATTTATAAAGCCCTAGTATGGCAGTCATACCATCACTTTAATAAAAAAAAAAAAAAAAACACCCACGCATATTTATAAAGTACAATCATTTGCTTTTACAAATATTCATTATACTTGGCTTGTTTCAGGACTTTGAAGCAGGCAAACTCCTATTAACCACTTCCCATCCGCCCCATAGCAGATTTACTGTTACATGGCAGCTACGCTGTGCAGAATCACATATATATACGTGACTCTGCACTTTCAGGTTTTGGGCACGAGTGCGCACCGCCGGCGTCACACTCCTGCTGTGATTTTACACAGCGAGAGCTGATCAGCAGGTCCCGCGGACCCAATCTCCTCTGGCACCACTGATCGTTTGTCACACTGACAGAATGCCAGGTTGCCTATGTAAACAAGGCAGATTGTCATTCTGTCAGTACAGAATACATGGATCCTGTGTTTCTTTAAAGCAGAAACACCGATCCATGTCTTCTCCTAGTTCAAGCACCTCCCCACTACACTGAAGCATTAGCTAGGCACACAGTTAACCCTTTGATCTCCCCTGATGTTAACACCTTCCCTGCCAGTGTCATTAGTACAGTGACAATTTTTAGCACTGATCACTGTAATAATGTCACTGGTTCCCAAAAAAGTGTTAAAAGTGTCAGTTAGGTGTCCAATTTGTCCGCCAATATATCGCAGTCCTGCTATAAGTCGCTAATCACTGCCATTACTTGTAAAATAAATATATAAAAAAAAAAATTATATACACAGTATATATCCCAAAGTTTGTTGATGCTATAACTTTTGCGCAAACCAATCAATATACCCTTATTGGGATTTTTTATTTTTTTACCAAAAACATGTAACAGAATACATATTAGCCTAAATTGATGAAGAAATTCGATTTTTTTTATGTTTTTTTTATAGGATATGTTTTAGAGCAGAAAGTAAAATATATATATATTTTTTTTCAAAATTCATTCTTTGTTTATAGCGCAAAAAATTAAAACTGCAGATTTGATCAAATACCACCAAAAGAAAGCTCTATTTGTGGGTAAAAGGGACATAAATTTTATTTGGGTACAGTGTCGCACGACTAAGGAATTGTCAGTTAAAGTGCCGTATCGCATAAAAATGTCCTGGTCAGGAAGGGGTGGGTAAACCTTCTGGAGGTGAAGTGGTTAATGCAAATGCATGAAAAAAAAATCCGAAAGGAGGAGAATTCGGTCATGGGATCTGTCAAAGTTATGTGACTTGCTTAGCCTTCAATCACAACATTTTATTTTATGCAGGATGGCTTGTAAAATGTGTGCAATAAATACTGTGGTGCCCAGAGAATAGCCTATGGTATAAATAGTCTCCTTGATATAAACAAATAACGCTTTTACCTGGTTACCGTTGTGCAAGGATCATCTATTTAACACTGAAAATGTTCATGATTTACTAGTCACATCCTAGCTTAGAATAATGTCACAACGTGTAAATAAATGAAATGAACATATAACTACAAGAACCATAGGTAGCTTCTATTGCATCTGAGAAGTTACAGCTATGCTGAAGTCTTGAAATCACAGTCAGAAAAAAAAATTCTAATTATCCTTTTATGACTGTTGAAGATACATAGAGAGAGTTATGTACCAATCTAAGATCTAAATAGTTCTCATTGGGGTTCTATAACATTTCTGTCCATCTACATATATTTTGGGACTCCTGAAACCTTGATCGGCACAGTCCATTTTTCTTGTAGGTTGTGCTGTTCAGTTATGAATATATACAACACGTATGTAAATGCATTCTGTATATCACTTGACTGAGCAGAGAGATTTTATAGTACATAATAAATGTGATCTGCTTTTTCTTTGTCCCTGAGTCACACAGCCCATGAAAAGAGCACGCATCAATAAAAAATTATCATTAAAATGTTTCGGCTGATACTTATTATCATGAAAACAAGAAGGTCACCCCTAATCAATTGCTTTTAACAAACCATGTTATTTAAAATATGATTCTTGCATGACAATAAAGCTATTAGCATATAAATAAAGAGATCTTTTCAGAGACAAATTAGAATCTATTCAATAAACTAGGGCAGGTGGTAACCTACATTTTGAGTTATATAACACTCTGTTAAGGCAGAGAGCAAGCACAAAATGAATAGTGATGACAATAATCAATTTGTATTTACATAAATGACACAGAAGGTCAGTCTGGAATGCATTCTTTTACTTTTTCAAATTATAAATGTGTTTTTTATTGCTTTATCTGTGGATTTATTTGTTCCTCTTGTTAACCTCTCTGTAGTTTAAATAAGAGTACCGGTTCTTACCAGGTTCAGTTTTTCATGCAATTTCACAGCCTAACTGAGTCCCTCTTCTTTGCTGAATTACAGAAGAAAAGGTTTTATGATTTTGGATCAATTGTATTAATTTTTTTTATATGTCTTGAACTATTTCATTTAAAGTACATTTTAGATTCAATATACATCTGCATCCTTTATTATACTGTGCAAACCTTTTCTTTCGTTATTAAAAAGGAACTTTTATTAAAGTGGAGTTCCAGCCTGGGTGAAAAGAAATTAAAAGTCAGCAGCTACAAATACTGTAGCTGCTGACTTTTAATATAAGGACACTAACCTGTCCAGGGAGCCCGCGATTTTGGCACCCAAAACCGACCCGTCTATCGGCTCCGGGTACAGGCACCAGCATCCTTACTTCCTCGCCCCCCCTTTACCCTCCCCTCATTTTCCCTCCTTCTCCCCCCCTCCTCCAACTGCCCCCCCCCCCCTTTCCCCCCCATCCTGATTCTTTGTTTGTCCACCTCCATAGATTATAAAGACCCACATTAGAATATTTCTTATATTTCTTATATCTTCTGATTTCAGTTATTGCACCTTTTTAGTGCCTCCCGCGTTCGCTGCAGGGGGTTTACCCATTTAGGGTGCCTCAAATTGTGCCATCCGGTACCCTCTTCGGGCTTCCACTGGTAAGCTATTTTTGTATTGTTGTACTTAATGTTTATTATCTATGTTATATTTTTCAATAAATTTATACTTTTTATATTTGCCTTGTCTAAATCCCTGGGTAACGAGATAGTCCACAATTCTTGTTGTCGTGGGGCAATATTTTGGAGTAGCCCCTGACACATCCTTTTCCACTATCCTAATTTCAAGGACGAAGGTACCCACCCCCATCTCTTTTTCTACTACCTAGATTGAGGCAACATCCTATATCCTTACTAAGGGAAACAGGAAGTGAATCCTTGCTGCTTCACACCCTGTTTCCTACTGAGTTGCGCGGCACTTTCTGAATGGTCCCGTCCTGCTCCTCCACCTTCTCTCCGCATTTTAGATATTCTTGAAAAAATTTTTTAAGGAGCTGGTATCTATTTCTGACCCCTCCCCTTCCCGCCCACAACCTCTTAAGACATTTTACAGGTCCCAGGAGAATGTAGGATCATTAACCACTTTAAGACCAGGCTTTTCTGGAACTTTTTGTTTACAAGTTTAAATTAGTATATTTCATTGAAAGTTACTTAGAACCCCCAAACATTATATATATATATATATATATATATATATATATATATATATATATATATAATTTTTAGCAGAGACCCTAGTGAAAAAAATTGAAATCATTGCAATATTTTATGTCATGTTTTTTTCTATCTGTGTCCTATAAAGGAAATTTCCCTTCACTTCCGGTCCCACAGCCAAAACAGAAAGTGAGATGAAATTCCTCCAAAGTTAGAGAACCCCAGGGGGTCAACAACGTCACCAGAAGTAGTGTCCTCATTAAAAGATTTCCGTTCTATTACTGTTCTGGACAAAGAGAGAATTTCACTAATGGGGACACAGGCAACAATAGAAACTGACAGGTGTTCTAATCCCTCTCTATTCTATTCAAAACTAGAAAAAAATATTAGAATGGTGAAGGAGGTGTAAGGACTTGCCTTTAGGGTTCATGCTGGGGGCAGAGCTCAATGTTAATGGCCCATTTTAGGGGTTAGATTAAAGGAAACCTATTTGTCCATGCTGGCCAGTGTAACAGGTTGGCTTTATTGGTGGCCCAGCACATTCTCAACTTTGTTTAGCAATGAGGTTAGCATTATGCCCACATTATCAGTTTGGGTAAGGGTTGAGGTGGGGGGATATGTAAAGGGTAATTTTAAGGGGATAGTTAAGTGTAAATGTCCAGGTGAAAGAGTTATTTTACAGTGATACTAAACTATGGGTTAAAGGAATCCATTTAAGTATGTTTTCCTAACTCAAACAGTTCCTTTTGGTGCTCTTAGCCAGGGGCAGTATTAGGGGGTGCTTTGGTATTCTACCAGTACCCCCATACCACCTCCATCAATGCATGGTTAGAATCCAGCATTGCTGATATGTATAAGAATTTCACCAGTCCTTAAAGTGTTACTAAACCCACAACAGTAAAATCAGTCTGTATATTCAGTAAAGCATGCTTGTTATACTCACTGTGAAATCTAAGGGGTTAATGTAAAAAGGCTGCTTGATCTTGTATGCACTAGAAATGGAAACCGAAGACACCACTCTAAGTAAAAAGTGGACATTTTTAATATAAAAGTTTAAAAGTGGTTGTACTCACAAAGGTACAATGTCCAAAGGCATGTAGAACAGATGTTGGGCCGGATGTCCATGAAGGGAGTGATGGGAGTGATTTCCGTATCCTGGGAGGCTGTATCTGCTTGATAATGCTGGGGCATCCACTGCTGACACTTCCGGTCAGTGGAGTGCACGCCGACAACCAGGTAGGTCACTTTACTTCCGGGGGCTGGAACCGGTCTCAACCAATAGGCGGCGCGTTTGCGGAGCATGCCCTCTTTCCTCAGGCCTAACGGGGGTGGTGATTGGGCTGGCTATTTGTGGGCAATGGGCGGCTCTGATTGGATGCTGTTTAGATGTATTATGGACGGTAGCCAGCGGGGGACAAGGAGCGTCAGTCACATGACCGGAGCTGGCTGTGAAATTCTGTGCAGAGATGATGTATTTCAGGGATGTAAATGATGCTCATGTGCCCCAGGCGGGAGGTATGTGAATCTGGACAAGGGATAATTTGTGTACAATAAACTCCAGTAAATAAGTACAATAAACAGATGTGTGCTGTATAAAATGTACGTAGTCTCAGCTGCATGCAATATACAGCATTGTGTTCGGGCAGAGGGATGGGAATTTTCTGTCTCACTCCCAGAACAAAATCAGGTCAAGCTAAGTACTGCTCTGTCGTTCACAGGGACCTTTGTATTCTATGAATGAATACAAAGCTTCCTCTGATTGCCTACGTTCGAGATCATGAAGTCATCCTTCTGCCTCAGCCAATCATTTGTATTCAAATTGTATTCATTTATAGTGCATTACTATAATTTTAATAAATTTAAGCTCTACAATATGTTGGTGCATGGTGATATTCCATTGTTTATTTATTACACCCAGGCCCTCCAAATTCACCACCACCACTCCATTCCTGAGCTGATTTAACTTTTAGGGATAGTTTACACATCGTTTAGTGTTGTTCTCTGAAGAGCGACTGCATTGAGAGGGCATTTGACATTGTATCCCCTCTTCACAGCCTGCATTAGGTGTCCTTTTATGAAAGTGCCGTAAAATACCGCTATTCAGTTCTCAGGCATTCTCAGGGGAGATCGCTCTCCCCTGAGTGCCTGTTTATGATGGTCTGTAGATCGCTTCTCATGTTGAGTTGAGAAGCGATCTACAAACGCCGGGATCTCCTCAGAATTTCTCCTCACACTGTAATCTCGCGAGATGTAGCGGGATTACAGTGTGAGGAGATTTAAAATACAAAAGTTGAACACTAATCACCACACATTATTCCCCAACATATTAATAAAATAATAAAGTTAAATTCCTCCTACACAATATACATTAACCTAATTATTAAAAAACATTGTTTTTATCAATATTTAAATATTATACATGTGCCTATTTAAATGTTAATGGTGTATAGTAAATTAATGTAATCCACATATGTAATGAAGCTATACACCATTCATATAAATGTAAAATACATTTATAATCATTAAAAAATAATTTTAATAAAGTATACAAGTATAAATATTTATTAATAAATTAAAATAAAATATATTTAATAACTGATAAACCCCTGTATAAGGCCCCTTTCACACTGGGGCGGGAGCGGTGTCGGCGGTAAAGAAGCGCTTTATTTAGCGCTGCTTTACTGTCGTTTTATCAGCGGTTTTCGGCCGCTAGCAGTGCAGTTTTAACCCCCGCTAACGGCAGAAAAGGGGGTAAAACCGCCCGCAAAGCGCTGCTGCAGCGGCGCTTTGCCGGCAGTATTGCCGCGCTGTCCCATTGATTTCAATTTCAATTTGAATTATGAATACACCGCTCCTTCACCACTCCAAAGATGCTGCTAGCAGGACTTTTTTGACCGTCCTGCTAGCTCACCGCTCCAGTGTGAAAGCAGAGTGAAAGGGGCCGGATTTTTTCAGGCGCTATACAGGCGCTATTTTTAGCACTGTAGCGCCTGAAAAAGGCCCAGTGTGAAAGGGGCCTTACTGTAAGGCCCCTTTCACACTGAGGCGCTTTGCAGGCACTAAAGTTCTAAAAATAGCGCCTGTATATATATATATATATATATTTAAATGGAAGGCCAGCATGGTGGCCTGCAATTATGTGAGGAGTATATCTATCTATCTATTTATATATATATATAGGAAGGCCAGCATGGTGGCCTGCAATTATGGGAGGAGCCCGGAGGGTATATACACCAGACCTCTCCACGAGGCCGGTGTCGGTTCCAGCGCGCCGTATTACACGTCACCAGGCCGACAAGCAACTCAGTACACGTTCCTGAGTTGTCCGACGCTCCTCGTTCCAGATTACGGATTCGATTCCCGATCGCACCCCCAGTTCGTTCCGCTTCAGCGTCGCAGGTAGGATTTATGCTTTTTCGTCGCTACGTCGAAACCCCTGTTTTTTCCACTGAGTCATTTCAACTACCATGCTATTGTCTGTCTATTTTCTACCCCACAATTTACCCCACTTCCACTGGTTGTTACGCCCGCTACCCAGTGCAAGCATCCCCTCACTCACACGTCCCCCCCCACGCCCCCCCCCCCCCCCCCCCCCCCCCACAAAAAAAAAAAAAAAAAAACACACACACTCACCAGAGCATCTGTCACTGCACTCCCCACGCACTTCTTGCAGGCACCGCAAGTTCGTGTAAATGGGCCCCCACACCTTGCAAACCTCAGCAAGACAGTCCACTCCTTGCCTTCCACGGCAACCCAGCCAATGTGAGGCACAGCCGCCCCCCGCACATCTTGCTTCACCGCAGGTTTGTGTCACGGCTCCCACATCCACCCTCCCACATACCTCTGCAATCGTTGCAGCTCGACCTCCATTGGCCTCGCAGCCACAACTTCCCCAGTAGCAAACTTCAGCTACTCACGCCTTTCTCTATCCCTTTTCACCTTTTCCTTAGGTCAGTAATCGCCCCTGGTCTCCTACACAACAGGATCAGACCATCCCGTTCCTTTTTCAGGTAAAAAAAAAAAAAAAAATATAATAACCTACCCCCTTTTTTTTCTTGAGGGCTTGCATCTCTTCACCAGGGGGTCAACTACGGCCCCAAATCAGCTCTTGCAACCCACCTCTCACTAATATTTTACGTCACCCTACCGTAGGTACCAGGTCCACCAGGTTTTTGACCCCAACAGTGACTCCATCACTAGGGCAGCAAGCAGGTGCGTAAGTTATTGTTTGTTTCAGTTTTCCATTCTCTTCACACCTTTTCACTACATATCCCTGTCACACATACTTATTTGGCTCAGTACCCAGGCGTTAGAAACTGTCACATACTTCTATGCATGTCACTCTGTTTTCGAAGCACAAGTCTTCACTACGCAGACAAGGTCACCTAGTCTCATGACTTGCTGGCAGTGCAAGTATTAGCTGACCGAACCCACGTCAAACTACTACAGATCGAAACATCCCTACTTAGCAACCAACCAGCAGCCACTCCCCCCAGTACCGCCCTGGCGGGGGCTCTGGTTGAACTAGTCCGTGCCGAGCACAGACGGACACCCGAGCACCGGTTACCTGGTCAGTCACCTCCTGGCTTACCTCGGTTGTCACGCATTCTCCGAGTTCCACAGGCCAAAGAAACAAACTCACCCAGCGCTCACGCGCACCCCCAATTGTTACCATACCGTCGAACGGTATCTTGCTTCGTTCACACATCTCCCCTCCCCATCCAAGCAGAACACCATAGTTTTGATGAAATCTCCAGGCGTTAGTAACTGTCACATACTTCTATGCATATCACTCTATTTTCGAAGCACAAGCCTTCACTACGCAGACAAGGTCACCTAGTCTCATGACTTGCTGGCAGTGCAAGTATTAGCTGACCGAACCTACGTCAAATACTACAGATCGAAACATTTCCTACTTAGCAATCAACCAGTAGCCACTCCCCCCAGTACCGCCCTGGGGGGGCTCTGGTTAACCAGTCCGTGCCGAGCACAGACGGACACCCGAGCATCAACCATCCGGCCAGTCACCTCCTGGCTCACCTCGGGTGTCATGCACCCCCCCCCCCCCCCGAGTTTTACATATAGGCCCATGGAACATCCCACTCAGCGCACGCGCGCAACCCGTTTGTTCCCAGACCTGTCACACAGGTATCCCACCCTGCCCCCCCCCCCCCCCCCCCCCCCCTTTTTTGCCACAACCACATACATATATATATGCTCTCCTGCCCTTCAAAACTTATAAAAAAAAAAAAAAAAAAAAAAAAGAGAAACCCGAGACAAACATGCATCCCCCCCCTCCCTTCCCCCCCCCCCCCCTCTTTTATTCTAGCAGACGCCATGTCTCTGGCCAGCAGCGACGATTTCACCCCCGCCCCATCACCACCCGAAGCGGGTCCGGCAGACAACTCCTCTCAAGCCTTCAGAGCTTGGACCATCCCCAGACTCTCAGCTGAGCTGAGGCGCAGGAATATCCCCTACCCCATCACGGCCAGGAAAGCCGAACTGTACAGACTGCTGTTCCCCAGCCCATCCCCACCAACCCCACCAGACACTCAGGCATCACTACAGACAATTGCCTCGGCAGTGTCCCAGCTTCACACGCTGGTCTCCTCTCTATCTACTACCATCTCTGATGTCCAGGCCAGAGTGGGGACCTTGGAGCTCCAGCAAGGAACCCCCACTCCACCAGCTGCCGCCCCCGCCACCCCCGCATCATGCGTTACAGCTACGCCCCACGCCGGTTTTTCTGTTTTCCCCGCACATCTCATCCCGGCAAACATCAGGAAGGAAATACTAGATGGCCGCGACATCAACCTGGCATCCCTTCTGATCTCGGTACACGATGTGACAGAGAACAAGGCCTACGCTTGGGGCGACGTTTCCGTTATCTTGAAGGCAAAAGACCACAGGCTTACACGAAAGCTCACGGTTACGGAGTTCGTACTTGCTTTCGGCATGTTTCGGGATGTCATCTGTTCCATCAAACCCGACAGGAGGGAAGAACTAGACCTCTACCTTCATGCTGTCACAGATTTAGGGTACAAGTACGGAGGCAGCGCCTTCTACGACTACCATCGCTCCTTTTCAGCAAAGGCAGCAGCCAAGCTCAGTCAGTTTCAGGCAACCACGGACTGGAGCGCCATCGACACCGAACTCTTCTGTCGCCATTTCGCTGGCCTCCGCTCCCCACTTTGCACTAACTGCCAATCCTCCACCCACACCGCCAATTGGTGTTCAGAACCCGATGGTAGACGCCTCCCCAACTTCCCCTCTGCCCCGCACACATCCCAGTATTCAGACGCAACTCCACCACACCCCCAGGAGGACAGACTCGGACGGCCCGTCCGAACTTTAGGAGGGGCGCAGATATGTAATAATTTCAATTTGGGGATCTGCAACTTCTCACGTTGCAGACTCCTCCACGTCTGCCTCATTTGCCGCAAAGCCCACCCCAGGATCACCTGCGGGATCAATAAGCTCAGCTCAGCCTGACTAAGCCGTATTGATATCGGATGGCTGCAGTCCTACCTCACCTCACACCCATCACCCTCACTAGCAGCCTTTCTGGTACAAGGCTTCACCACAGGCTTTCACACGGGGCTTATCACACTCCCCGACACCACCCACGAGTGCAAAAACCTGCTGTCAGCAGCCACCGACGAGGAAGCCATCAGTACCCTACTACAAAACGAACTTGACCGAGGGTACATGATCGGCCCCTTCTCTCACCCACCGTTTTCCGTTTGGAGAGTTAGCCCTATCGGGCTCGTAAAAGGGAAGTTTTCAAATAAACTCCGTTTAATTTATGATTTGTCCGCGCCTTATTCTTCTCACACACCTAGCTTAAATTCCCTTATACCCTCACAAGAATTTTCTCTCAAATATTCTTCTGTCGACCTTGCTATCCAGGCCATCCTAGACACAGGCGAGGGCGCCTGGCTCTCCAAAGCAGACGTCGCAGACGCCTTCAAGCTGCTACCAATCCAGCCGTGTCTGTGGCGCTGGCACGGAGTCAGGTGGAAAGGTCAGTACTACTTCGCCACGAAACTGACCTTTGGATCCAAAAGCAGCCCATGGCTCTTTGACACGTTCGCACAGTCCCTGTCCTGGATTCTCTCGCACCACGCATCCTGTCAGAAAGTGATCCATTACTTGGACGACTTTCTGCTCATCGAAGACCCCAACCGTCCCCCGGTAGACCTCACGAGTCTAAGGGAGGTCTTCTCCAACCTCAATGTCCCCATAGCGGAGAAGAAGATAGAAGGCCCAGCACATCGCATCACCTTCTTAGGCGTCATACTAGACACTCAGGCCATGCAGTCCAGCCTACCACCAGACAAGTTGACTCGCATCAGGGAAGTCATTCATTCCTTCACGGCCACCCAGGGGTGCTCCAGGAGGCAACTTCAGTCCTTACTCGGGATGTTAAATTTCGCAGTGAGAGTCATCCCTCAGGGACGATCCTTTGTCTCCCGCCTCCTAGTTTTCCTCACAGGATGTCAAGACCCAGACCAGATCTTCAGACTTGATCAGGCAGCTATAGCCGACCTTTCCATGTGGGACCACTTCCTGGCTGACTGGAATGGCATTTCCATGTTCATTCCGGCAGCATCTCCCTCTTCTCCCCGGATTGTCACTGACGCCGCTGCCTCCACGGGCTTCGCAGCTATTTTTGGCCCCCACTGGTTTGCCGGTCCATGGCCGCCAGAAATCTTGGCAATCCCCGGTTTCAGCCAGTCCTCCTCCCTATTCGAACTATACCCAATAGTGGCAGCAGCACAAACCTGGGGAAGCAGTTGGGCAGGCCAGACGGTGGTTTTTTCCACTGACAATCAGGCCACAGCTGACATCATAAACAAAGGCCGGTCCAGGTCCTTGACCATTATGGCCTTCCTGCGCAGGCTGGTACAATTATCCCTGCTAAACCAGTTCAAGGTCCTCTGCATCCACATCCCGGGCAAGTGTAACACCTCAGCTGACGCTCTGTCCCGATTCAATTTCCCGTTGTTCTTTTCCCAGGAACCCGGAGCCGATTCGACCATGGCTGCCATCCCTCACTGGTCTCAACTAACCCTAGTCTGAGTCACCACCTTCACGGCACCACCAGTCTTACAATCTTTTGCCAAACAATAAATCATTACCTCCCTAAAAACAAGTCTTTGCGCCCTTTTCTTAACTACTCTACTAGCAGAAAGGGCCTCACGGTGCAGCTCACCAGGGCTTACCTTACGGTAGACCAGGGCACACTTCAGGTCTAGTTTGTTGTCTGTCTTGTGGCGTGTTTATGTTTGCTCCTTCACATCGTTAAGGACCGAGGGCTCCGACCATAAATAGGAAGGCCAGCATGGTGGCCTGCAATTATGGGAGGAGCCCGGAGGGTATATACACCAGACCTCTCCACGAGGCCGGTGTCGGTTCCAGCGCGCCGTACCCGCCCACCCATTCCCCTTCTCAGAACACTCCAACACGTTTCTCTACAGAAACAGCCATTACTCCTCAGGTAAGCGCCCTTTTCTTAACTACTCTACTAGCAGAAAGGGCCTCACGGTGCAGCTCACCAGGGCTTACCTTACGGTAGACCAGGGCACACTTCAGGTCTAGTTTGTTGTCTGTCTTGTGGCGTGTTTATGTTTGCTCCTTCACATCGTTAAGGACCGAGGGCTCCGACCATAAATATATATATATATATATATATATATATATATATATATATATATCAAAAGACTTCCTGCTTTCCCCAGAATACTGAGGCAGCTTCCCGCTTCTCTCTCTGATTCTCCACCTCTGAGATGGTGAATCAGAAAGTGAGAATCCTGTCACAGATCGCCAGTGAGGTGCTGAGATCGCACCTTCATACACTGGCCGTTTCTGTGACAGTCAGTTACAGATTCTCACTGTGCTGAGATAATCAGTGGAGAACATGTTCTCATCTGATTACCTCAGTTTCATACACAGGTAAAGACCTGAGATCAGCTGTGAGACTTGGGATCGCAGCTGATCTCAGTTTCATAAAAGGACACCATTACCCCTTGAACCTCACACTAGCACAATCATTCATTCATTAGACATGGTTGCGTGGCACCCCCATCCAGTTGAATGTGCTGCCTGCTGAATGCAACAGCAGGTGTAATTTTTACTGCAATCATAGATGTAGTTCTCCGCAATATGCAAATGATAGTTGTTGGGCTCCTGCAGATGTTCTTCCTTCACATGCATGACTTAAAATGACATTCCCAGGATGCATCTGTTTCCTTCTTCTCAAAGTGAAGGATGATAGAAGGGTGAAACCATCGCAGGGGTCTAGATACCGATAAACAAACCTATGCATCAATACGAGGTAGTGCACTTTGGCCACCATCCAAGAAAAAGTCACCAGGCAAACAAAATATTATAAAAAAATTCCAATGCTGAGACATGACACCTACACTGAGAAATAAAAGTATCATGGCTACTACATATACTATCTGTGTTTGGTTTCTCATTTGGTTTGAGTTTCTTCAAAGGCCAATAAGTTCCTTTCCTTTCCTATTTCTATTGAATGAACTTAATGTACTTGTGTTTTGTTTTTTATTAATTGGATGGCACAGCGCTGCTTTATAGCATCTCCTACTGAGTATAGTGCTACCTGCAGGAGTAGGTGAAGATCTAAAGCAGAGCTGTGTCCTCCAATGAACACAGAGGAAAGGACTTTATGGTGAGAACAAAAATACATTTTTTTTTTCAGCCTAAGTATGTAGCTACAGTATCTCACAAAAGTGAGTACACCCCTCACATTTTTGTAAATATTTTAATATATCTTTTCATGTGACAACACTGAAGAAATGACACTTTGCTACAATGTAAAGTAGTGAGTGTACAGCTTGTATAACAGTGTAAATGTTGCTGTCCCCTTAAAATAACACACATTAATTTCTAAACCACTGGCAACAAAAGTGAGTACACCCCTAAGTGAAAATGTCCAAATTGGGCCCAAAGTGTCAATATTTTGTGTGGCCACCATTATTTTCCAGCACTGCCTTAACCCTCTTGGACATGGAGTTCACCAGAGATTCACAGGTTGCCACTGGAGTCCTCTTCCACTACTCCATGATGACATCATGGAGCTGATGAATGTTAGAGACCTTTGCGCGCCTCCACCTTCCGTTTAAGAATGCCCCACAGATGATCAATAGGGTTTAGGTCTGGAGACATGCTTGGCTGGCCAGTCCATCACCCTTACCCTCAGCTTCTTTAGCAAGGCAGTGGTCGTCTTAGAGGTGTGTTTGGGGTCGTTATCATGTTAGAATACTGCCCTGCGGCCCAGTCTCCGAAGGGAGGGGATCATGCTCTGCTATAGTATGTCACAGTACATGTTGATATTCAAGGTTCCCTCAATGAACTGTAGCTCCCCAGTGCCTGCAGCACTCATACAGTCCCAGACCATGACACTTCAACCACCATGCTTAACTGTAGGCAAGACACACTTGTCTTTGTACTCCTCACCTAGTTGCCACCACACACACTTGACACCATCTGAACCAAATAAGTTTATCTTGGTCTCAGCAGACCACAGGACATGGTTCCAGTAATCCATGCCCTTAGTCTTCTTGTCTTCAGCAACCTGTTTGCAGGCTTTCTTGTGCATCATCTTTAGAAGAGGCTTCCTTCTGGGACGACAGCCATGCAGACCAATTTGATGCAGTGTGCAGCGTATGATCTAAGCACTGACAGGCTGACCCCCCACCCCTTCAACCTCTGCAGCAATGCTGGCAGCACTCATGCGTCTATTTCCCAAAGACAAACTCTGTATATGACGCTGAGCCTGTGCACTCAACTTCTTTGGTCGACCATGGCAATCTTCTTATAGCCTAGGCCATCTTTATGTAGAGCAACCCTTCTTTTTTTCAGATCCTTTGGCATGCGGTTTAGACATTAAGGCCCCTTTCACACTGGGGCGGTTTTCAGGCGGTACAGTGCTAAAAATAGCGCCTGTACACCGCCTGAAAAAAACGGCCCATTCACTCCAGTGTGAAAGCCGGCAGGCTTTCACACTGGAGCGGTGCGCTAGCAGGACGGTAAAAAAAAGTCCTGCTAGGAGCATCTTTGGAGCGGTATAGGAGCGGTGTATTCACCGCTCCTATACCGCTCCTACCCATTGATTTCAATGGGATACCGCAGTAATACCGCAACAATACCGCCGCAAAGCGGCGCTACGGCGCCGCTTTGCGGGGGATTTTAACCCTTTAAAAATAAGTGGCCGAATATCGCGGCTAAAACGACGGTAAAGCAGCGCTAAATATAGCGCTGCTTTACCGTCGCCGCGGCTCCCGCCCCAGTGTGAAAGGGGCCTTAAGGCTGTGTGTTGAGTTATCTTGAGGGGACAGCAAATTTATACTGTTATACAAGCTGTAAACTCCCTACTTTACATTGTAGAAAAGTGTAATTTCTTCAGTGTTGTCACATGAAAAGATTTAATAAAATATTTACAAAAAAGTGAGGGGTGTACTCACTTTTGTGAGATACTGTATGTAACATAATAGTGATTTAACTGGATTCCACCTGGAAAGTGTGTGCACGTGTGTGTATTTATAAGGACCAACCAGATTTTTACTAGAATTAGTATACCCACAATGTGGCTTTTTCTCTTACTGATTTTTTTTTAAGTAGTCATCCATTATTCTACTTGCATTATCTGATTTACATATAAAAAAGTGTCAAAATCTCATCACAAATTCTTTTCTTCTAACCTTTACAATGCCTAAAATTACTTCTCACTCAAAAAACCCATTGGTTTCCCTTTAAATGTCTTTTTAATATCCTTATTTTTGAAGTCACAAGGAACATTACTTCTTGTCATGCTCACAATACAACTTCTGCAATCAATAAAAAAATGCAGTATATTCGAATGACTGTCACTTGGATGTCTTGAGTTATTAACTAAAACACTTTACAGCTCATGTCTAAGAAAATACAGATATATTGCTGAAATGTGGGGTAAGCCATCAACTTCATTTAGCATTTCCAAAATTCAGACAGCGGAAGAGGAGAGATAAAATGACATTAAATGGAAACACTCGTCCGAGACCTTTCTAAAAGTCATTAGGGTTGATTTACTAAGGCAAACAGGGTTTTCACTTTCAATACCCAATCGCGTGAAAGGAAATTTTTGTTGGCACATGATTGGATGATGGAGCTTTGGGGCAAATTAACTTACAAAGTGAAACTTCCCTTGCAAATTGAACAGCATATTTACCTTTAGTAAATCAACCCCATTGAAACCCACCCATGTTTCCTACAAGAACAACTATATAATGCCATTTAGCTCGTACACTGATCATTTAACCACTTGCCACACAATCACGTACTGTATATGTTAGGCCTCATGTACACTGCTGCTGATAAACGGACCTTCAGAGGCAGTTGGATGCTTTTTTTAACTGCCCCTGAACTCATCCAATGTTATCTTATGTGTACATGTACACAGGTTCGTTTTAATGTCGTTTTTAGGCAGTTGCGTTTATAGGCTTTTCTTTGAAGGGAAAAAAATGAGTTCAGACGCCAACGTTTCCGACGTTTCAGAGGACAATCGCGTTTCATTTACAGGCATTTTTTCATTTTTGGCTATTTTGATGTTTTTTTTTTTTTTCAAGCGCTTCTAAACGCAAACACGGCTAAACGCGGCATCTAAGCGCGGCAAAACTGAAGTTTTAAACGTGGGTTTCTAGCTGTCAAGTTAATTTGTTTAGGAGAGGTTGTAAAAACGTCCTGTGTACATTAAGCCTAATTGTGTTCAAGTAGTTATACCAGAGGCATGGCTGCAGCTGTTAGCCATAACTCATGTAATTAAAAGTTTCAGCCAGCAATTCCCTACATCTTTAAAAGTGATCTGAGCAGCTAATTAGCTGCTGGATCAGTTTCATAGGAAATGGGAGGGTTGCCCCCCCCCCCACTGGTACCTTTCCAGGCTCTCCCGTGCAATCAGGAAGCCTGGCATCTGACCTGTTCTGCCGGCTAATCATAGGCTGATCATCATCTCTATGGTCTAGGCGACTGAAAGCGACGAGTTTTCGTCACATCTGGTTCAGGGAAATGTAAACAGAGCTTTGCTTTTTATTTTTTATATTTTTATGAGATCAATGTTTTTTTATTAATTTTTTTTTATTTCATGCTTTCAAGGGTAGAGGAGGGATCTGGGGTCTTAAAGTCCCCAGATGTCTCCATAAAGAGTACCTGTCACTGCCTATTGCTGTAACAAGGGATGTGTGCATTCCCTGTGACAGCAATAAAAGTGATAAAAAAAAAAGGTAAAGGGACAGTAAAGAAAAAAAATGTAATAATAAAAAAATTCCAAGTGCCCGTCTCCCGGTGATTACCAAAAAATTGGGTTATCTATTGTATATACATACACACACACACACACACACACACAGTGCCTTGAAAAAGTATTTATACCCCTTTTGTCATTTTACAACCAAAAATGTAAATGTGTTTTATTGGTATTTAATGTGATAGACCAACACAAAGTGGCACATAATTGTGAAGTGGAAGGAAAACGATAAATAGTCTTCAAAAATAGATAATCTGAAAAATGTTGCTTGCATTTGTATTCAGCCCCCCGAGTCAATACTTTGTAGAACCACCTTTCACTGCAATAACAGCTGCAAGTCTTTTTGGGGATGTTTCTACCAGCATTTCACATCTAGAGAGTGGCATTTTTACCCATTCTTCTTTGCAAAATAGCTCAAGCTCTGTAAGGTTGGATAGAGAGCGTCTGTAAACAGCAATTTTCAAGTCTTGCCATAGACTCATAATTGGATTTAGGTCTTGACTGGAGCATTCTATTGTAGCTCTGGCTGTATGTTTAGGGTCGTTGCCCTGCTGGAAGGTGAACCTCCGCCCCAGTCTCAAGTCTTTCAGACTCTAACATGTTTTCTTCTAAGATGGTCCTGTATTTGGCTCCATCCATCTACCCATCAACTCTGACCAGCTTCCCTGTCCTTTCTGAAGAAAAGCATCCCTACAACATGATGCTGCCACCACCATGTTTCATGGTGAGGATGGTGTGTTCAGGGTGATGTGTAGTATAATTTTCCCCCCACACATAGTGTTTTGCTTTTAGGCCAAAAAGTAACATTTTGGTCTCATCTGACCAGAGCACTGGCTTCTCACAAACTGCAAATGGGACTTATGGATTTTTTTCAACAATGGCTTTCTTCTTGCCACTCTTCCAGATTTGTGGAGCGCACGACTAATGTCGCGTACACACGAAGGGACTATCCCGCGGGATTGTCCGCTGGACTCAAATCCACCGGACAATCCCCTCATGTGTGGGCGCCGGCGGACTTTTTGGCGCCAAAAGTCCGGCGGACTAGGTTTTAAGTTTTGTTTTAAAATTGTCCGCTGGACTTGGCAGTCCGGCGGACAATCCCGCCATTAGTAGGCTAGTCCGCTGGACTTTTGAAATGAACGGACTTGCCGCTCATCGGAAAGTCAGTTTATTCCCGCTGACTTTTTCCACCGGATTGTCCGCCGGAGAAGTCCGGGCGTGTGTGGGCAAGTCACACGCTCGGAAGTCCGGGGCGTGTGTGGGGAAGTCCCGCCGGACTAGGTCCGGCGGACAATCCACCGGACTAGGTCCGGCGGACGAAGTCCGAACGTGTGTACGCGGCATAATAGTTGTCCTGTGGACAGATTCTCCCACCTGAGCTGTGGATCTCTGGAGCTCCTCCAGAGTTACCATGGGCCTCTTGACTGCTTTTCTGATGAATGCTCTCCTTGCCAAGCCTGTCAGGATAGGTGGACGGCCATGTCTTGGTAGGTTTGCAGTTGTGCCATATGCATTCCATTTTCAGATGATGGATTGATCAGTGCTCCATGAGATTTTTTTATAACCGAACCCTGCTTTAAACTTCTCCACATCTTTATCCTGGACCTGTCTGGTTTGTTCCTTGGCCTTCATGCTGCTGTTTATTCACTAGGGTTTTCTAACAAACCTCTAAGGTCTTCGCAGAACAGCTGTATTTATATTAAGATTAAATTACACACACAGGTGGACTCTGTTTACTAATTAGGTGACTTCTGAAGTCAATTGGTTTCAGTAGATTTTAGTTTGGGGTATCAGAGTAAAGATGGCTGAATACAAATGCACACCACACTTTTCACATAATTATTTGTAAAAAATGTTGAAAACCATTTATCATTTTCCTTCCACTTCACTATTCTGTGCCACTTTGTGTTGGTCTATCACATAAAATCCAAATAAAATACATTTACAGGCAGTCCCAGAGTTACAAACTATAGGTTTGTTCGTAAGTCGAAGTCGCAACACTGCATTTGTAAGTGTAACTTCCGGTTGGAGCACTGTGTGTGTGTGTGTGTGTGTGTATATGTGTGTGTATATATACATATATATATATATATATATATATATATATATATATATATATATATATATATATATATATATATATATATATAAAAATTTGGGGGTTGTAAGTAATTTTCTAGCAAAAAATACAGATTTTTACTTGTCAGAAAAGGCTGGGTCTTCAAGTGGTTAATAAAATAATCTATGGACAATTATCTTTCTAATTCAAATAACCTTTAAAGTGACACACTCTGCATAAAATATATACAGATTAAAGTTTTGTGCAATAGAAGAGGTCGCATGCTCACCTCTCCAGCAGCCCCTGGCTTCTACCTTCTCTATGTTGCAGTGCTGCAGCCTCTGTCAGTCTCTAACAGCATTTAACACCTTCAGAGGTATTGGCCCCCAGTGTTGGTCATCTTACTTTAAAAAAGTAATTAGTTAAGTTACAAATTACGTCTCCCAAAAAGTAATTGTGTTAGTAACTCGGTTACTACATTGGAAAAGTAATTAGTTAGTAACAAAGTAACTGACTTTTTTTTTAATATTCTATAGACAGGACTAGTGAAGGAAGTGAATGTCGCCACCTCCATCGGCGAGATTGACCCCTCGCAAGCCCCGTCGCCTGGTATGGATTTAAAGGCGAAAAACGGCGTGGGGGTCCCCCCAAAGTCCATAGCAGACCCTTATCCGAGCACACAGCCCGGCCGGTCAGGAAAGGGGGTGGGGACGAGCACGCGCCCCCCCCCCCGGAACCGTATAAGGCCACGTGCCCTGGGAGGTGCTTTGGGGAAGGGGGGGGCCCTGCACCCCCACTATCCCGAAGCACCTTGTCCCCATGTTGATGAGGATAAAGGCCTCTTCCCGACAACCCTGGTCATTGGTTGTCGGGGTCTGCGGGCGGGGGGCTTATCAGAATCCAGGAGCCCCCTTTAATAAGGGGCCCCCAGATTCCGGCTATGTGAATGAGTATGGGGAACGATGTACCCCTACCCATTCACCTGGGGAAAAAAAAAACACAACACAGGTTTTTAAAGTACATTATTAGACTAGGTCCATCAGAATTTTGAACGTAAAAAGTCAGATGGGGCATACACACGATCGGAATATACGATGAAAAGCATCCGTCTGACTTTTTCTGTAGGAAATTCCGCTCGTGTGTACACGGCACGAGAGTCAGTTTCATGTGTGTGTGCCGCCCATTCTGATTTCTTGCCCTCCTGCCTTCTGTCCCTGAGCTACTTACTTACTATATCGAAACTAAAATAAGAAATGTTTTTTGACTTAATATCTACCTTAAATCACATTGCTAATTGCATACTTGTACTTGTTTGTAGCTTAAATATTGAAATTTGCACTTAAAACTGTAATCTTGTAACTGCCAATTTTGCCAGTAAAAACTTGGCTGTGCCAGTAAATTTTGGGTGTCGTGTCAGCAAATTTTAATCTGGTAGGTTGACAACACTGATAGCCACCCCTACTTCATATTGCTCTCAGTAGAACTTTCTTGTGGGTCCTCATTGTTGCTGTCCACGCCCAGTTAATGCATTTTTTGTTGTTGAAACACTGTACTGTATACTTACCGCTCACAGTTTGGGTGATTGTTATTCATGCATTGACAGTAAATTCAGACTTGGGTCTATAAATATAGAGGATCTGATATGACATACTTATGTATTGTCAAATATACTGTATAGAGTATGAGGAGTGAAGGAATGCATTCTGTGTGATATATACACTATATTGCCAAAAGTATTGGGACACCTGCCTTCACACGCACATGAACTTTAACGGCCTCCCAGTCTTAGTCCGTAGGGTTCAATATTGAGTTGGCCCACTCTTTGCAGCTATAACAGCGTCAACTCTTCTGGGAAGGCTGTCCACAAGGTTTAGGAGCGTGTCTATGGCAATGTTTGACCATTCTTTCAGAAGCGCAATTGTGAGGTCAGGCACTGATGTTGGACAATAAGGCCTGGCTCACAGTCTCTGCTCTAATTCATCCCAAAGGTGTTCTATTGGGTTGAGGTCAGGACTCTGTGCAGGCCAGTCAAGTTCCTCCGCCCCAAACTTGCTCATCCATGTCTTTATGGACCTTGCTTTGTGCACTGGTGTGCAGTCATGTTGGAACAGGAAGGGGTCATCCCCAAACCGTTCATACAAAGTTGGGAGCATGAAATTGTCCAAAATGTCTTGGTATGCTGTTGCCTTAAGAGTTCCCTTCACTGGAACTAAGGAGCCAAGCCCAACCCCTAAAAAACAGCCCCACACCATAATCCCCCCTCCACCAAACGATTTGGACCATTGCTCAAAGCAAGGTCCATGAAGATATGGATGAGTAAGTTTGGGGTGGAGAAACTTGACTGGCCTGCAGAAAGTTCTGTCCTCAATCCGATCACCTTTGGGATGAATTAGAGAGGAGACTGTGAGCCAGGCATTCTTGCCAATATCAGTGCCTGACCTCACAAATGTGCTTCTGGATGAATGGAAAACATTCCCATAGACGCACTCCTAAACCTTTTGGACAGCCTTCCCAGAAGAGTTGAAGCTGTTATAGCTGCAAAGGGTGGGCCAACTCAATATTGAAACCTACGGACTAAGAACGGGATGCCATTAAAGTTCATGTGCGTGTAAAGGCAGGTGTCCCAATATTTTTGACAAGATAGTGTAAGTTTTTCCATTTCAATAATATTTATTGAAAGAGTTTTTACAAAAGTTTTAAAGGCAGACACTAACATAAAATAATAAGGCCTATAGTTAGCTTGCTTGATTAATCAAAGAGCAAACATAAGTGCGAAACCGATTACGCAGCATAAAGTGTCAACATGGAAATAATGACAACAATAAGGTTTGTGAATAACATACTGACAGTCATAAGATCACCAGTAGGAATTTACGTCAACGTTACAAACATTAAAAAGAAGATCCAATTTGTGGGTTAAATTATAGGCTATTCAGTGGAGGATATATACTATATACTATGTTTTTATGGGTTAGGGTTATTTTTTATTGTGTAATTTGCATGCATTACCTTCTAGTTTTCAGACTATATAAAATAATAAAGTTTTTTTATGTTACAATAAGATGCGGCTTTGTCCTTGTTTATATCACTTTGCCTTTAGCCTTCTGTTTCAGGTTTCATTTCTGTCTGTGATGGCTGTACAAGAAATGAGGAGTACCATCGTCACTGGAATGCACGGACAGCAATACAATCATAGTCAGAAGTTATAATCCTCCCTCACTCTACTGAAAATGTGGTGTTATTTTTCAGTACCCTTTGTGGGAGAGATTTCCCCTTGCTTCCTGTCCTGACATAAAATGAGGGGAAATCGCCATCCATACCTTGCAGGACACATAGGACACCTTAAATAACTCAGGACGACTAGCCCTGCTGACCTCCCCTCTTGCCCCTTGGGAGGCCAGTGCCGATCCTGACCTCCCTGGGGCCCTAAGCAAAATTCTGCTGAGGGGCCCTGTACCTGACCCGTGTAAACCATTTGCCATTGCCATACAGTCACACCTTACACTTCAGCGCTCCCAATACAATCCTCCCTCCTTTAAACAAAACAGTCAAAGAATAAGTCCAATAATATAGAACAGACATTATAAATTTATCTTTACATATCTGAGTGTGGATCCCCCCTTACATCCGGGACCCCAGAGAGCCACCCCTTCCATCAGGGACCCCAGAGAGCCCCCCCCTTAACCCCAGAGAGCCCCCCCTGACACCAGGGGCCCCAGAGGGGCCCCCCCGTTACACCAGGGTCCCCACAGAGCCACACCTTACATCAGGCTCCCAATAGATCCTCCCCCTTACAACAGGGTCCCCAGAGAGCCCCCCTTATAGAAGGGTCCCCAGAGAGCCCCTTACACAGGATCCCCAGAGAGCCCCCCTTACACCAGGGTCCCCAGAGAGCCCCCCCTTACACCAGGGTCCCCAGAGAGCCCCCCCTTACACCAGGGTCCCCAGAGAGCCCCCCCCCTTACACCAGGGTCCCCAGAGAGCCCCCCCTTACACCAGGGTCCCCAGAGAGCCCCCCTTACACCAGGGTCCCCAGAGAGCCCCCCCCCTTACACCAGGGTCCCCAGAGAGCCCCCCTTACACCAGGGTCCCCAGAGAGCCCCCCCCCCCTTACACCAGGGTCCCCAGAGAGCCCCCCCCCTTACACCAGGGTCCCCAGAGAGCCCCCCCCCCTTACACCAGGGTCCCCAGAGAGCCTCCCCTTACACCAGGGTCCCCAGAGAGCCCCCCCCCTTACACCAGGGTCCCCAGAGAGCCCCCCCTTACACCAGGGTCCCCAGAGAGCCCCCCCCCTTACACCAGGGTCCCCAGAGAGCCCCCCCCTTACACCAGGGTCCCCAGAGAGCCCCCCCCCCTTACACCAGGGTCCCCAGAGAGCCCCCCCCTTACACCAGGGTCCCCAGAGAGCCCCCCCTTACACCAGGGTCCCCAGAGAGCCCCCCCTTACATTAGGGTCCCCAGAGAGCCTCCCCTTACATTAGGGTCCCCAGAGAGCACCCCCTTACATTAGGGTCCCCAGAGAGCACCCCCCTTACATTAGGGTCCCCAGAGAGCACCCCCCTTACATTAGGGTCCCCAGAGAGCACCCCCCTTACATTAGGGTCCCCAGAGAGCACCCCCCTTACATTAGGGTCCCCAGAGAGCACCCCCCTTACATCAGGGTCCCCAGAGAGCACCCCCCTTACATTAGGGTCCCCAGAGAGCACCCTCCTTACATTAGGGTCCCCAGAGAGCCCCTCCTACACCAGGGTCCCCAGAGAGACACCCCTTTACATCAGGATCCCCAGAGAGCACCCCCCTTACATTAGGGTCCCCAGAGAGCACCACCTTACATTAGGGTCCCCAGAGAGCACCCCCATTACATTAGTGTCCCCAGAGAGCACCCCCCTTACATTAGGGTCCCCAGAGAGCACCCCCCTTACATTAGGGTCCCCAGAGAGCACCCCCCTTACATCAGGGTCCCCAGAGAGCATCCCTATAAAGCCCCTCTATATATCGGGGTCCCCAGAGAGCCCCCCATACATCCATGTCCTCAGAGAGCCTCCCTACTTACATCAGGGTCTGCAGCATTGCCCTTTACATCAGAGTTCCCCCTTGCACTGTAAGGTGGAATCCTGCATACTATGATGTAAAGGGGAACTCTGGGAATGTGGGGAGGACTCTGGTGACCAGAGAAAGAAAACACTAAGATAAGGGGGTTTACTGATATAAGGGGGAAACCTTTATATCAGTGCCCCCTTACAATATTGTATTGACCCCCCCTAGACTGGCCTGGCGGTGCTGTCACTGACCTCCTCTCAGGTGCATCATGCAGGGTTCAGTCAGTCGGCTCCAGCTTGGTGGCTCTGGTTTTATCCCATAGTTTCCTCTCCACAGTCCATACATGCCTGACTGCTCCCATGACCCTCATCCTGGCTGCACTCCCTCTCTTGACTCAGGGGAGGTCAGAGGCTGCGGATGGGACAGGGGAGGTCAGAGGCTGCGGATCGGACAACAGGAAAGGTCAGAGGCTGCGGGGGGAGGGCAACAGGAGAGGTCAGAGGCTGTGGGGGAGGGCAACAGGAGAGGTCAGAGGCTGTGGGGGGGGGGGGGGGGGGGACAGGAGGTCAGGTCAGAGGCTGCAGGGGGGGGGAGGGCAGGAGGTCAGAGGCTGCAAGGGGGGGGGGGGGGGGGAGGTCAGAGGCTGCAAGGGGGGGGGGACAGGAGGTCAGAGGCTGCAAGGGGGGGGACAGGAGGTCAGAGGCTGCAAGGGGGGGGGGGGGACAGGAGGTCAGAGGCTGCAAGGGGGGGGGGGGGGGACAGGAGGTCAGAGGCTGCAAGGGGGGGGGGGGCAGGAGGTCAGAGGCTGCGAGGGGGGGGGCAGGAGGTCAGAGGCTGCGAGGGGGGGGGGGGGACAGGAGGTCAGAGGCTGCGAGGGGGGGGCAGGAGGTCAGAGGCTGCAAGGGGGGGGGGGGGAAAGAAGGTCAGAGGCTGCGGGGGGGGGGACAGGAGGTCAGAGGCTGCAGGGGGGGGGGGGGGCAGGGGGGGACAGGAGGTCAGAGGCTGCAGGGGGGGGGGGGACAGGAGGTCAGAGGCTGCGAGGGGGGGGGGGACAGGAGGTCAGAGGCTGCAGGGGGGGGGACAGGAGGTCAGAGGCTGCGAGGGGGGGGGCAGGAGGTCAGAGGCTGCGAGGGGGGGGGGGACAGGAGGTCCGAGGCTGCGAGGGGGGGGCAGGAGGTCCGAGGCTGCGAGGGGGGGGGGCAGGAGGTCAGAGGCTGCAGGGGGGGGGGGGGGACAGGAGGTCAGAGGCTGCAGGGGGGGGGGTCAGGAGGTCAGAGGCTGCAGGGGGGGGGGACAGGAGGTCAGAGGCTGCGAGGGGGGGGCAGGAGGTCAGAGGCTGCAGAAGGGGGGGGGAGGGGGCAGGTGGTCAGAGGCTGCGAAGGGGGGGGGGCAGGAGGTCAGAGGCTTTGAGGGGGGACAGGAGGTCAGAGGCTGCCTGCGAGGGGGAGGGGGCCCAGGAGGTCAGAGGCTTTGAGGGGGGACAGGAGGTCAGAGGCTGCCTGCGAGGGGGAGGGGGCCCAGGAGGTCAGAGGCTTGAGGGGGGACAGGAGGTCAGAGGCTGCCTGCGAGGGGGAGGGGGCCCAGGAGGTCAGAGGCTTTGAGGGGGGCCAGGAGGTCAGAGGCTGCCTGCGAGGGGGGGGGGGGCCCAGGAGGTCAGAGGCTTTGAGGGGGGACAGGAGACGTTTTATTTTTTTAAAAAATGGCGCCACTCGGCGCCATCGTGTCACTGGTGCCGCTGCCGCTGCCGTGAGGGCAGCGGCGCCTGAAAAGAGATGGCCGCGGGGCCGACATGCAACTGCGCATGCGCCAGCGCTGTTGCCGCTGCTCGGCAATTTTCGGAAAGGCGGGCGCATGCGCAGTTGCATGTCGGCCCCGCGGCCATCTTTTTTTCAGGCGCCGCTGACCTCACAGCGGCGGCAGCGGCCCCAGGGGCCCCCGAGCAGTGCCGGTCCGCCGCGGGGCCCTACGCAGCTTGCGTAGTCCGCGTATAGGGCGGATCGGCTCTGCAGCCCTTCTGGCAAGACATTAGGGCCCAGGTTAAAATCATCTTGGACGTTAAAGGGGTTGTAAAGGTTTGATCTTTATTTTCTAAATAGGTTCCTTTAAGCTAGTGCATTGTTGGTTCACTTACCTTTTCCTTCGATTTCTCTTCTAAATGTTTTTTTCTTTGTCTGAATTTCTCACTTCCTGTTTCTCCTCAGTAAACTTCACACCATCATTCGAGCGGTGTTTAGTCAGCCAGAACAGCTTACTGAACAGCTTACTGAGGAGGAACAGGAAGTGAGAAATTCAGACAAAGAAAACAAAGAAAACAAAGAATAAAAAAATTTAGAAGGGAAATCGAAGGAAAAGGTAAGTGAACCAACAATGCACTAGCTTAAAAGAACCTATTTAGAAAATAAAAAACAATGGAACATCTGCTTCATGTCCCCGGCATCCCGCTCAGCCATTACCGCAAGTGCTGCCCCACCTTCTGAATGCAGCTAGACTGATCCCTATTTACTGAGAAAAAACGTGATAGTGATAATTGGATTCACTTAGTGAATGACATTATGGCTGCAGAGGAATGGATGGCGAGAGTAGAGTCTGATATGATAAATTCTATACTGGTAAAAAAAAGTCCCTAAGTGCCTTTTCACACTGAAGCATTTTTCAGGCGCTACAGCGCTAAAAATAGCGCCTGTATAGCCCCTGAAAAAAGCGGGTCCTTTAACTCCAGTGTGAAAGCCGGCGGGCTTTCACACTGGAGCGGTGCGCTAGCAGGACGGTAAAAAAAGTCCTGCTAGCAGCATCTTTGGAGCGGTGAAGGAGCAGTGTATTCACCGCTCCTATACCGCTCCTACCCATTGAAATCAATGGGACACCGCGGTAATACCGCGGCAATACCGCCGGCAAAGCGGCGCTGCAGTGGCGCTTTGCGGGGGGTTTTAACCCTTTTTCGGCCGCTAGCGGGAGTTAAAACCGCCCGCTAGCAGCCAAATACTGCGGCTAAAACGACTGTAAAGCAGCGCTAAATATAGCGCTGCTTTACCGCCGACGCCCGCACCGCCCCAGTGTGAAAGGGGCCTAAATCTATTCCATAATTTGTAGACTTTTGCTATAACTTTTGCGCAAACCAATCAATATACGCTTTTTGGGATTTTTTTTTTTTACCAAGAACATGTAGCAAAATACATATTGGTCCAAAAACTGAAAAAGAAATTGGATTTTTTTTTTACTGGATGTTTTATAGCAGAAAGTAAAAATATTTTTTTTTTTTTATAATTGTCGGTCTTTTTATGTTTATAACGCAAAAAATAAAAACAACAACAAAAGGACATCAATTTTATTTGGGTACAGTGTTGCACGACAATTGTCAGTTAAAGTAACGCAGTGCTGTATTGCAAAAAAATTGCCTGGTCAGGAAGGGGGTGGTCAGGAAGTGGTTAAAGGGTAATTCCACTTTCCTGGGGGGAAAAAAAACTGTTTGTTAAAATCCTTGTACATAGAACACCCAGAGGGGAATTTTTTTTTTTTTTGGAATTACTCTTTAAAGAGAGAGAGCAGAAAAAGTCTACATGTGTCCCTAACTGCTAATTGGCATGGTTGTCCAACTCAGAGTCAATTGTCTCAATAGAGCAGTCCTATAGCTCAGAGGCTATGACTGTTAACCTTTTTGGCCTCCACTGCCTGCAGGAGTAACTATCGCTTTTCAAAGTGTTTCCAAGCCCACACTGCACAGCCCACTAGCCTGCAAAATCAATATACTCCTATGGGCAGATTGTGATGTTAAAACAAACTTGAGAAGCACTGTCAAACCATGGTATTCTCAGAGCTAATAGCGGTTCTGGACAGGTCACCCCTTCCAAATCAACAGTGGTAGGAACTCAACTTTTTCAACTTATTCTCAGAAAGTTAAAAATGACCTTCTATTTATGCGGAAAACTTCACTTAAACTGGAAAAAATATTTTAACATATATAACAGCTAAACAAGTCATTTTGTCATTCAGTGTCATGAAACATCACCTTTCATATTTCAAGCGCAGCAGCTGTAATTATCTTAAACTTTGAAAAAAATTGTCGCTTTCTTGCCATAATGACAACCTGGAGACGTTCTGTACACAATCTGTGTACGGGAATACCCCCCACACATCTTTGTTTTCTGTTTGTGTGATTGGCTTACTGCTTTCTCAGAGAAGTTTCAATTTTGGAGACATGCTTGCTAAGGTTCATTCCCTTAAAGCACTCAGAATGATCACTATAATGGAGTAGATGTTACCATTCAGAATATAGCCTAAAAATTGCATGGTGATTTAAACATCAATTTCTATGAATCTACAAAAAGGATGCTGAAATCTTTGCAATGATTATGGTTTACACAAAGGGATTTATTTTCCCAACACAGTGGGAATTGCATTTAAGGCTACATGCACACGGGCACAAAAAGGTGTATGGCATTTTTTTATCTACCTCTCCAATCAGCTCTAGGTTATCTAAAGTGCATATGCACATTGTGTAATTTACAGGCATATTTTAGGGCAGCGTTCAGGCGCATTAAAAAAAAAATATCCCAAACCTTCTTTTTAGAGAGAAGCATACTGGCAGAATTTAAGAATATGCGCCTGTGGACGGGGCTCATCGCCCGATGGGGACACCCTTGCGAACGTGCACGCTAATGTCAGCTTTAAGGTGGCTCCCCAACTTAGAAACAAGTGTTGCCTTATGAGTTTATGTGAAATCTCCATTAAGAGCTGGAAAATATTGTAATTATAAATATATCTCTTTTGGCTTGCATCTATGAAAAAGCCTTCCTCCAAGCTCTTAATTAATTGCAGACAAAGCGGGGCCGAGGCTTGTATATACAAACAATGGAGAGCCAATTCCATTGTTTTTCACCTATTCACTTCAAAGGACCCCGTGCTGGGGTATGCAATGAAGTAGCCCAACCCATACTCAATACTGAGATGGAAGTAGCCACAAGGGGTTGCATGAAAGGGGGCCGACTTATGTAGTAAGCCCTCCAATCATGATCCAAGCTAGGCCAGCCTATGGGGCATCAGCATTAAGGCATATACTCAGAACCAAGGGGAGGCTACTTCCTCTTTCGGGGAAACCAGCCAGCAGAATGGAACCTTGGTAAGGATGGCTAATTAGTGGGGAAAGGTGTGCCCTGTTACTTGTAACTAAATATCCTTGTAGATCACTGTCTGAAGGAATATACTCTATATTCCTTCATGTAAATATTTTATTTCAACCTAGTATTGTATTCCTTGATGTAAGACCATAGCTAGAGATTTGTGTATTAGCTAGACTTTTAAAGCGGAAGTAAACCCATCGATTTAACAGTCTAAAAAAAAAAGGCATGCCGTGAATGCTAACTGCACATTGGCTGTGCTCTCAACCAAACAGTCAAACCATCCAATGGCTGGTGTCATAACGGATCACATGTGCAGCACTGTGGCAGTTGAAGATTAAACAGAGGCAAAGATGGCAGCTTCCTTGGCTGAAACCGATAGGGGGTTTACTTCCACTTTAACTTACTCTAATAAATGCTATTATGTTAAAGCTTTCAATTCTTGTCAAAGGAACTCTTATTTAACCCACATCATATCTTGTGATATAAAATCAGAAATATAGATTGTAGAGGTTAACAGTGGCGACCAACGAAGGCCAGTACAGGACTGAAAGTATTTAACCCCCCTGGCGGTAATCCCGAGTCTGGCTCGGGCGGAAGCTTCAGTACCAAAAGCGGTAACCCCGAGCCAGATTTGGGCTTGCATTGCAGGATACAGGGGGGAAGTTACTTACCTTGTCCTCTGGATCCCTCGATGTCTCCCCACTGTGTGAGCGAGTCGTCTCCTCGCTCGATTCACACAGTGCCCGAGTGCCCTTGATCTCCGTTCCCTGCGACGTTACGACGCACGGGAGCGGAGATCGGCGCCAAATTCAAAAAAGTTTAAAAACACAATACACTTATGCCCCATACACACGGTCAGAATTTCCGACGGAAAATGTCCTATCGGACCATGTTGTCGGAAAATCCGACCGTGTTTGGGCTCTATCAGACTTTTTCCGGAATAAATTTGAGATCCTGCTCTCAAATTTTCCGACAACAAAGTCCGATAGGACTTTTTCCGATCGTGTGAAGCGAATTCCGACGGACAAAGTGCCACGCATGCTCAGATCACTTTACAAGACCAAAGCTATTGGCTACTAGCCTCTACGTAGTTCCGTCGTACGCAACGAACGTCACCACATTCAGAAGGATCAGATTTTCCGACAACTTTGTCCGACCGCGTGTATGCAACACCAGTGTCAGACAGAATTTCCGACCGTGTGTACGGGGCAATACAGTACTGTAATCTTACAGATTACAGTACTGTATACAAAAAATAAACATCCCCTTTGTCCCTAGTGGTCTGTCCAGTGCCCTGCATGTCATTTTATATAATAGATTTTTTTCTGCCTGGAAACTGGAGATTGTCCATAGCAACCAAAAAGTTTCCCTTTATGTCAAAAGTGGTTTTAGAAGAGCTAGAAAGCAGCGATATTAAATTAGAATCACAATTCATTATCAAACACTAAATTTAATGACAGCGACTGCAACTGAGCAAATTTTAGTGTTTTTGATTTGATTACATTATTGAATAATTTTTATATATATTTTTATTTTATTATAATTTATGATTTTGTGTTTCAAACTTTATCATACCCAGGATGTCTACTAGACTCTGGTTTGGACAGGTTTAAGTGAGGTATTCATGAGAATTGCATGCCTACAATATAAAAACACCAAATTTCCATGCAAAATAATTGTACCGCTTTCAGCACAAGATTCCAGACATAATCATACCGCCAGGGAGGTTAATATAATACCAACATTTGTGTATTAGAAATTAAGGTTAGTAGGGGGGATTTAAGCTGAGTCAGCTTATCCAATCTATCTAGGGAAAAATATAGGTAAATATTTTTTTTTTTGGTTTTGCTGAAAGTATTTAATATAATACCAACATTTGTTTATTAGAAGTTAAGGTTAGTAGGGGGAATTTAAGCTGAGTCAGCTTATCCAATCTATCTAGGGAAAAATATAGGTAAATATTTTTATTTAGTTTTTGTGGGTATTAGATTAACTCTAAAAAAGAGGGAGGATACACCACATATTAGAGGTTAACACAAGTAATTTGTGTTGCACAGATCCACTTGATACACTTAGAACTTTACTTTAAAGCACTTGTCTCCTGTAACCGCATGCCTTCTCTTTCCATTTAAATGCAGAATTTCTGAGGGGACACTTTGGAGCCTGTGTCCTGCTCCACCAGCACAGCCATGGCTGCCACCTTACTCTCAATGACAATGCAATGATCCTGCCATTCATACTGTGCAGACCTCTGTTGATAACGAGCCTTGATACTTTACTTGGATCCACTTATTTCTCTTCTCCCATGCCTCCCGGGTAGGTCCATGGGTTCCCGTTGCTGTGATTGCAGTCCCAAGTATGGAGTACCAATACCTAGGGAAGGAGTCAGGCTCACCCATCCCGTCGCTACATTCTTCACCGCTTAACTGGTTGCTTATAGCAATGGCACTGGGCTGTATATCCCGCCAATTCTACAGCATGATTAAACCTTCCATGGTGACCCTCTTGCATCTCCTCTTTACCCCCTTTGTGTACAAGCCCTAGTTCTTTTTATATGCCATTGCATGCATCCCCTTTATAAGAACTTCAGACTAGGCACCTTTTGAGTTAACATGGAATCTTTACTGAAAATAAGTTATGCCTCGTTTCCATTGAGTGGATCGGTTCGGTTCGGTACGGTACGCTATTTTCAGCGTTACCATTATGAAAGCGGCCCATACAACCGAACCATACCGCACCATTCAGGGTCCTGCTTCAGATGTGGGGCCATAGAAAATGGAACGGTTTGGTTAGAGCGGAGCCACGATACATTCCACTGATTGGCGGACAGAAAACGTCTGCCAATTGGTGTGAAGCCACGCTAGGCATTTTTTCTAAACCCCATATGGCCCCTGGTCGTCTGACTTGCAGTGGAAACGCTCACCTGAATAGGCCGGACCATTCTAACCCTTCCATTAGTTGATATAGCACACAGCCACTTTGCAATTACTTATTCCTTGCTCTAGCTCTCTCTTTTATGCAGGCTGGCCCATTTTCATACTTGAGATCAATGTTAAGTCCATTCAAAAAGTCCTTGATCCTCTTTAGTACCATGGTTGGGGATCCTTTCAAGGCGGAGAAATCCCTATTTAGAGTTTACATCATGCAGATTCCCTTCCTGCTAATTCCCATGAGGAAGCAAGAAAAAGTCTTCCTAACTCCTTCTTAACTTTTGAGCAGCCTGTTGACTCTTTACACCTTGCATATAAGAAGTACACACAATAATACCGGGTTATAGTAGGTGACCCTTCAAAAAGGAAAACTTTATTTTGCACATGAACCTTGTAAGCACCAGCTTATGCTCATAATTTCAATCTATTGGTTTGAAAGAATTACAATTCTAGCCACCAGAATGCACATGAATGTACGTAAATACATGGCAGAGTTGCCCATTTTTTAAGCTGGCACAAAGATCCAGTGTAAATTGGCATATTTTGATACACCCATGTGTGTGTAGTTATCCTTATAGTTGCAAAACAGCTTTTAGGCATGTAATGTAGGCACTTGAAGATATCTACATATACTGTAATTTCACATAGGCTTTAGAGCACACTGGGAGTCCAGAGTGATGATATACGTATATAGATAATCACTTGACTCTTCATGCATTGGGTTTGATTTACTAAAGGTGAATATGCTGTTCTTTTTGCAAGGGAAGTTGCACTTTAAAGTGAATTTGCCCCAAAGAAGCTGACTTCCATTTTTTTCTTCTTTTCTTTGCATGTGATTGGGTATTCCTTCTAAAGTGAAACGTCACCACATTCACTATGTTGTGGGGTAAATTCTCTTGCAACGTGAACAGCCTATTTGCCTTCAATAAATCAACCCCATTTTGTACATACAGTAACTACTGGTGAGTGTGTATGTCATAGCAATGACCTAATATTAAGGACTTGAGGGCCCCTGGGGCTTTTTTTGTAATGGTATCTGCAAATATCTTCAAATGCTTCAACTTTAATATGAACGCAGTTTCAAAGGTACTTTAAAGTGGTTTTAAAGGCATAAGGTTTTTTATCCTAATGCATTCTATGCATTAAGATATACAGTGCCTTGCAAAAGTGAACATAAATCGTTAAGCCTGACCACAGATTTTCTATTGGATTGAGGTCTGGGCTTTGACTAGGCCATTCAACACATTTACATGTTTCCCCTTAAACCACTCAAGTGTTGCTTTAGCAATGTGTTTGGGGGTCATTGTCCTGCTGGAAGGTGATCCTCCGTCCTAGCCTCAAATCACACACAGATAGGTACAGGTTTTGCTGAAGAATATCCCTGTATTTAGCACAATCAATCTTTCCCTCAACTCTGACCAGTTTCCCAGTCCCGATGGCTGAAAAGATCCCTGCAGCATGATGCTGCCACCACTATGTTTCACTGTGGGGATGATGTTCTTTGGGTGATGTGATGTGTTGGGACAGACAGACAACCTTCCTCCATACATTTTGGGAGTCTCCCACATTCCTTTTCGCAAACTCAAAACATGCCATTTTGTTTTTTGGTGAAATGGCTTTCTTCCGGCCACTCTGCTATAAAGCCCAACTCTATGGAGCGTATTGTCGTCCTATGTACAGTCCTATGTCCTATGTCCTATGTACATTCCTATGTTGTCCTATGTACTCCAGTCTCTGCTGTGGAACTCTGCAACTCCTCCAGGGTTACCTTAGGTCTCTGTGCTGCCTTTCTGATTAATGCCCTCCTTGCCCTGTCCGTGAGTTTTGGTGTGTGGCCATCTCTTGGCAGGTTTGCTGTTGTGCCATGTTCTTTCCATTTGGTTATAATAGATTTGATGGTGCTCCTAGGGATCATCTAATATTTGGATATTTTTTTTATAACCTAACCCTGACTTGTACTTCTCAACAACATTGTCCCTTACTTGTTTGGAGAGTTCCTCAGTCTTCATGGCAGTGTTTGGTTAGTGGTGCCTCTTGCTTAGGTGTTGCAGCCTCTGGGGCAGGGGGTCTCAAAGTGGTGGCCCTCCAGCTGTTCAGAAACTACAAGTCCCATCATGCCTCTGCCTGTGGGAGTCATTCTTGTAACTGTCAGCCATGCAATGCCTCATGGGACTTGTAGTTTTGCAACAGCTGGAGGGTCGCCAGTTTGAGACCCCTGCTCTGGGGCCTTTCAAAAAGGTGTGTAAATGTAATGACAGATCATGTGACACTTAGATTGCACACATTATTGTGTTCTAATCCATCACATTGTTAATTCAGATTAAAAAAACATTGAAATAAAGGCTGTAATGTAACAAAATAGGTGAAAAGCCAAAGGGGGTGAATACTTTTGCAAGGCACTGTAAAACCTTCTGTAAGCAGCAGCCCACCCCCCCCCCTAATACTTACCTGAGCCCCTTCTAAAACCAGCGATGTTGCATGCGAGCCACAAAGTCCGAGAACTCTCCCTTTTTATTGGCTGAGATAGTAGCGGGCGCCATTGGCTGCCGATGCTGTCAAAGTCAGTGAGCCAATGAGGAGAGAGGGGGGCGGGGCCAAGCCGTGGCTCCATGTCTGAATGGTGCCCCCATAGCAAGCTGCTTGTTGTGGGGGCACTCCGCTGGAGGGAGGGGTGAGGAGCACCAGCGAGGGACCCGTGAAGTGGAGGAGCAGGGCTGCTCTGTGCAAAACCATTACACAGAGCAGTTAAGTATGGCATGTTTCTTATTTTTAAACAAAAAAAACAAGACTTTAATATCATTTTAAAATGGTACTAATATGATATATTGCTATGCTTACTTATATAACAGAGATAATTCACAAACCAAAGTTATCAGTTCTGTTCCATGTATACTTTTCTAAAATAGAACAAGTTGTTGATTTATTTCTTTTCTTTTTCAAATGATACCAAATGCTTCAACATATTAGCAACATATGCTATTATTTTTTTACTGTTTCTTTTTGACTGTCTATTCTCTATTATCCTTTACAAGTATCTCTTCTGTTCTGATGTTAAATTATTTCTATAATCATTCTTCTCCTATGCTTTGTTCTATGAAACGCTAAGTTTAAAAAAAAAGTTGATCATTAGCGAGGCATTGTTCCTGGTTCTCTGTGCAATTAACAGATCAGAGGAAGAGATGTGCTTGTTTACAACACATCAACAATGTAATGATACTAAAATGGTGAGTCATTTGAGGACTACACCATTTATTACCCAAGTAGTATGAAGAAGGAAAGTTTGGAAACCATCAGAAGTAGGCCCAAGACCTAATTCAAAAGAACAGAGGCTGAGATACCATTAGTCAGGCTGATACTCACTTGACTTTTGTGGGGAACTTGTAAATGTTTTTTTTTAGCCCCTTTCCAGTTCTTTGAGTAAGGTTCACTAAAGATGGCCATGTTCCATCTGTTTTCAATCTGCAATTCAGGGGGGGTTCAGATGAGAGTCCTTTTTCATGTGTGCCATGAGCGATAGGGGATAATGGGGGTCTATACTGTCCTGGAAATTTATAGATAGGCAACTCCTATCCTCATATTGATTAGTGGTTCCAAATTATTAATAACTACTGCAGTAGGGAACAGACACAAAAGATACGCTCAGCATCTTTCCAAATAACCGTTCTCCTTTATTATGACGCAATTCAGGGGTTTTATACACATGATTACGTAGGTATCACATTAATATTACAATTGTTCATTTATGGTAACAAGGGGCGTATCATAGGCAGGCTTATTCTAATCAGGACTCGAAAGAATGTAAACATGTACTGAAAACATTATTAGTGCCATGTGCACAGTGAGGGCAGTGTGCAATACATACAAAATAGAATACAATTATATACAGAACTTACAAATTTCCATTACAATACGCACTGGGATCTTGTGTTTTTATATCTAAGAGCCTCAGGGAAATGACTAGGGAGCAACAATAAAAGCGCAACAAAGCATACACTAAGCCAGTGATGGCGAACCTATGGTACGCGTGCCACAGCTGGCACGCCAAGCCCTCTCTGTGGGCACACCAGGGGAATCACCCAGCCAGGCAGTCACTTGCACTGGCGGTGCAGGCGCGGATGAGCCGGCTCCTTCCTTGCATCAGTGCCAGTGACATCAGCAGGGGGGTGAGCAGCCGGTCATCTTGTCCCATGTGCGAAGTTTAGGGGGGTGTAAAATTCTTTCTCCACTGTCCCGATTGTGCAGCTCATTGCCTCCCCCGGACCCCTACACCTACGGTAAGGCATTCCTTTCTGCAGGCACCCTATTCCAGGACGACTTTGGTTCAGTCTGTCCCTCTGGTGCAGCCTGTGAAACAACGGAGGGAGGGGGGTCGGTGCTCGGAGTCGGAGCAGATCATCCATGGCCATGGGGAGAGGTGCAGTGGCTGCTAGCTGATCTCTCGGCGGCAGGTATATCAAGGTGCGGCTGGATGGCGGGGATTCCTACAATACTGCCTGGGGAGAGCTGGACGTTCAGGCCATGGAAAGTTGTTTAATTCTGTGTTGACACTTTGAAAGAAATAAGATGGTTTTGCGTCGCGGTTTGGGCACTCGGGCTCAAAAAGGTTCGCCATCACTGCACTAAGCGGAACTAAACTCTCTTAATTAAATTACCTATTTACAATCCTTGTGCTGCTAGCCTTAGTAAATAGATAGGAAGGTATATGATATTTACTTGTTTCAACCACTTGCCTACCAGGCTCGAACACCCCCTTCCTGGTCAAGCCATTTTTCATCTTTAAGCGATGTCGCATTTTGAATGACAATTGCGCGGTCATGCAACGCTATACCTAAATAAAATTTTTATCATTTTTTCCCCACAAATAGAGCTTTCTTTTGGTGGTATTTGATCACCTCTGCGGTTTTTATTTCTTGCGCTATAAACAAAAGAAGAGGGACACGTTTGAAAAACACAATATTTTTTACTTTTTGCTATAATAAATATCCAAATTTTTTTTTTTAAACAAATTTTTTCCTCAGTTTAGGCGATACGTATTCTTCTACATATTTTTGGTAAAAAAAAAAAAAAACCGCAATAAGCGTATATTGATTGGTTTGCGCAAACGTTATAGCGTCTACAAAATAGGGGATAGATTTATAAAAATTTTTTTTTTTTTACTAGTAATGGTGGCAATCTGCGATTTTTATCGTGACTGCGATATTGCGGCGGACATATCGGACACTTTTGACACATTTTTGGGACCATTCACATTTATACAGCGATCCGTGCTATAAAGATGCATTGATTACTGTATAAATGTGACTGGCAGGGAAGGGGTTAACACTAGGGGGTGATCGAGGGGTTAATATGTTCCCTATGGGAGTGATTCTAACTTTGGGGGGAGGGGACTGACTGGGGGGAGGTGACCGATCGGTGTCCCTGTGTACAACGGACACACCATCGG
>CM053031.1:65672559-65724558 GCA_028564925.1 Lithobates sylvaticus | reverse complement strand
GGTTCCCCCAAATCCATGTCAGACCCTCATCCGAGCACGCTACCTGGCAGGCCAGGAAAGGGGGTGGGGACGAACGAGCGCCCCCCCCCCCTCCTGAGCCATACCAGGCCGCGTGCCCTCAACATGGGGTGCCCTGGGGAAAGGGGGGCCGTGCGGCCCCCCACCCCAAAGCACCTTGTCCCCATGTTGATGAGGACAAGGGCCTCTTCCCGACAACCTGGCCGTTGGTTGTCGGGGTCTGCGGGCGGGGGCTTATCGGAATCTGGGAGCCCCCTTTAATAAGGGGGCCCCAGATACCGCCCCCCCACCCTATGTGAATGAGTATGGGTACGATGTACCCCTACCCATTCACCTAAGGTGTAAAATGTAAAGTACAAAAACACACACACTTTTGAAAAATATTTTATTGCACTGCTCCGGGGGTCTTCTTCCGTCTTGGGGGTCTTCTCGCCGGACTCCCCCGCCATTTACCAAGCTCTTTTACCGAGCGGGGGAAGTCCGGCTACCTTCTTCGTCGTCGCCGCCGTCGTCTGGGGGTCTGGATCCGCCTTCGGGGGGTCTTCCCGGGGTCTCTTCTGTTCTTGCGGCGGTCGTCGTCTTCTGCGCCGCCAGCGCCGCCTTCTTCTTCTTGTCCTTCTTCTTGTCCTTCTTCTTGTTCTTCCCCGGAGGATGCTGGGACTGTGACATCGCAAGGGGGCGGGTCACCATGTGACATGAACATGTGACCCTGTCCCCATGCCCCTATATAAGTCCCAGTGCAGAGCGGCACAGGCATTCCGGGCAGAGAGAGCGTCGGGTCAACATCGGAAGAAGAAGAACAAGAAGAAGGACAAGAAGAAGGACGTCGTCTTCTGCGCCGCCTTCTTCTTCTTGTCCTTCTTCTTGTCCTTCTTCTTGTCCTTCTTCTTGTTCTTCTTCTTCCGATGTTGACCCGACGCTCTCTCTGCCCGGAATGCCTGTGCCGCTCTGCACTGGGACTTATATAGGGGCATGGGGACAGGGTCACATTTTCATGTCACATGGTGACCCCGCCCCCTTGCGATGTCACAGTCCCAGCATCCTCCGGGGAAGAACAAGAAGAAGGACAAGAAGAAGGACAAGAAGAAGAAGGCGGCGCTGGCGGCGCTGGCGGCGCAGAAGACGACGACCGCCGCAAGAACAGAAGAGACCCCCCGGAAGACCCCCGAAGGCGGATCCAGACCCCCAGACGACGGCGGCGACGACGAAGAAGGTAGCCGGACTTCCCCCGCTCGGTAAAAGAGCTTGGTAAATGGCGGGGGAGTCCGGCGAGAAGACCCACAAGACGGAAGAAGACCCCCGGAGCAGTGCAATAAATATTTTTTCAAAAGTGTGTGTGTTTTTGTACTTTACATTTTACACCTTAGGTGAATGGGTAGGGGTACATCGTACCCCATACTCATTCACATAGGGTGGGGGGCCGGTATCTGGGGGCCCCCTTATTAAAGGGGGCTCCCAGATTCCGATAAGCCCCCGCCCGCAGACCCCGACAACCAACGGCCAGGGTTGTCGGGAAAGGCCCTTGTCCTCATCAACATGGGACAAGGTGCTTTGGGGTGGGGGGGCCCCGCAGACCCCGACAACCAACGGCCAGGGTTGTCGGGAAGAGGGCCCTTGTCCCTCATCAACATGGGGACAAGGTGCTTTGGGGTGGGGGGCCGCACGGCCCCCCTTTGGCCAGGGCAGGTCCACACGCTCGGAAAGTCCAGCGGACCCAGCTGGAAAGTCCCGCGGGATTGTCCGCTGGACTAAGTCCGCCGGCAAAAGTCCGCACGTGTGTACGCGGCATAACACGAACAAAATGCTATAGACACAGGCCCTAAAGCAGTGATGGCGAACCTTAGCACACCAGATGTTTTGGAACTACATTTCCCATGATGCTCAACTACACTGCAAAGTGCAGAAGCATCATGGGAAATGTAGTTTCAAAATATCTGGGGTACCAAGGTTTGCCATCACTGCTCTAGGAGGTAGTGCTACATATATATACCTTGTCATAACTTAAAGTTTCAGTCAATCCAGTGCTCGACTCAGTGCTCCTGGTCCCTGCACCAGACACAAACAGCATCAAAATATAGATGCTTAATCTAAAGATGCCCCAGATTTCTTCACACATTGAATGTGCCATCACTGCCCTAGAGTAATCATACATGGGTCTTGCATAAGTGATAGAACAGATAAGTTATGATAGGGGTTCATTTGTTGGAGTGCACTCTTGAATAACAATCATCATTTGTGAGCTTTAAAAGGGCATGTTATTGTAAGCAGTGGGAAAAAGCCTTTTTATGATTCAAGTGCCACAACAAAACATTTACCAGAGTCATGTTTATTCTCAAGCTGTACACAGTGAGTTTTTTCAGTGAGAAATGTGTTTACCTGTGGACAGCCTTGAGGTAAGCATTGGGAAAAAGACTCCAAAAATGTTAATTCCACTTACGCCAAAGAGCATGCACCTTCAGGTTCCTGTTTGCCAGTTTGTCCAGGGACACACAAAAACAAGAAAAATCTACAATGCAACCATTGGCCAGCTTCCATTCCTGGCTCTTGTCCCCCACCTCCCTCCTTTTGGACTTTAGAAAAGAATGAACCAATAGTGAGGTACAAGAGTCTGCAGGGGCATCCCAAAGCTAGCAAGCTGATCACTGGTTGCTGCAGAGCATCTTGGATGTTGGGAGTTATTTTTGACCCCTATATTAAGATTAATAGAATTGCACGAAAGTCTTGTAACCCTTTAATTGTTGGTCCTGATGAATTGGAGCTATCCACAAAACATGTTGACAGTAACCTGCTATCTGTGCAATGGGCCACTAAGTATAGTGCAAATATAAGTGGTCTTTGTAGGTGGTAAGAAAAAAAAAAGAAACACTGTACTGAGAATCATTTGTGACATTTTTAAACTTATGTATAATGAGATCGATACATTTGCATGTATTTATATACCTATGTTTAGTATTTATATCCCTGGTGCCATCATAGAAGGTTCCTGGTTTATACCTAGTTGTAGTCAGTTGTTGGTGTGGGACGATGGTATGCTAGATCATTTTGTCTAGTGTCACTCTGCCTCCCTCCTCTCTCTCCTCTCTCTTTTTTGAATCTTTTGGATGGTGGTAGTAGATGATTGCTCTACAAGACATCAGAGGTGACATGCAGACATGTGGAGATGCCTGCCCTTTAGTGCAAAGGAAATATAAAATTTCTTTAGTGGCCCAAAGGTTTGCGCTAAACATCAGATCATTAGTGTTATTGTCATTCTGTCATTTTTGCACCATTAATCATTCAGTCAATGATTTACCCTATCTGTAATCTTTTTTTGTTTTTAATGTTATTTCCATTTATTTGTTACTGTAAATGTAAGGATGTGAAAGATTTGCCTGTCCTCAAATCCATTTGGGAACCTCTGCAGTTTTCTGTACACTTTAGAATGTAATATAATATGAACATTTGCAGTTAACACAATATCAGCAACCGTCATACCGAGATTTTCCAACAGGTTTCTCTATGTGTATAACTGCTTGTGACTGTCGGAACTAAGTGCTTGTTATCATCCCCTAGGGGTACCCTACCAGCCTAAGTCTTGTTTAACCACTTCAGCCCCGGAAGGATATGCCCCCTTACTGACCAGAGCACTTATTGCGATTCGGCACTGCGTTGCGTTAACTGACAATTGCGCGGTCGTGCGTACCCAAACAAAATTGACTTCCTTTTTTCCCCACAAATAGAGCTTTCTTTTGGTGGTATTTGATCACCTCTGCGGTTTTTATTTTTTGTGCTATAAACCAAAAAATAGCGACAGTTTTGAAAAAAAAGCAATATTTTTTACTTTTTGCTATAATAAATATCCCCCAAAAATATATATAAAAAAAAAAATATTTATCTCAGTTTAGGCCGATATGTATTCTTCTACATATTTTTGGTAAAACAAAATTCAATAAGTGTATATTGATTGGTTTGCGCAAAATTTATAGCGTCTACACAATAGGGGATAGATTTACGGCATTTTTATTATTATTTTTTTTTTCTATTAGTAATGGCGGCGATCTGCAATTTTTATCATGACTGCAACATGACAAAAAATGCAACAAAATAAGCGTATATTGATTGGTTTGCGCAAAATTTATAGCATCTACAAAATAGGGGATAGATTTATGGCATTTTTATTATTATTATTTTTTTATTAGTAATGGCGGCGATCTGCGACATTTTGGCGGACACATCGGACACTTTTGACACTATTTTGGGGCCACTGTCTTTTATACAGCGATCAGTGCTATAAAAATGCACTGATTACTGTGTAAATGACACTGGCAGTGAAGGGGTTGACCACTAGAGGGCGATGAAGGGGTTAGTGTGTCCTAGGGAGTGATTCTAACTGTGGGGGGGATGGGCTTCAACACACATGACAGCGATCACTGCTCCCGATGACAGAGGCATCTCCCCATTCTACCTCTTCATGACACGATAGCGGGCACCTGGTGGACATTGAGTCCGCAGGATGCGCAGTCACAGAGAATGAGGCGGCGCGCGCGCCCGCTTCTTGAAGGGGACGTACCTGTACGTCCTTTTGCCCACCCGTACCATTCTGCTGACGTATATATCGTCGTGCAGCGGTTGGGAAGTCGTTAATCGTCATCATTGCATTGAGTTGTGAATGGCATCTTGAACAGATGAACATCGGGCACAAGATGCTGAAGATCAATGTGTTTTTCTTGTTACTCATATCTTATCTATGGAGGCTGAACTGTCCTTTCATTATGGTCTCATAGCTCTTAAAACAGCGACTGTAACCTAATTTAATCACACACATCGCGTTTTCAGACACTTTGAAGTTAAGTATTTCATGATCCACTTTTCTTAAAATTTCTTGAAGTTGTTCCAAAGTACGGTTCATCACACCAAGATTGAAATCCACAGATCTGTTGTGTTCATTTTCCTCCATTCTCTAGCAAGGCACTGTCACTGTCATACTACATGTATTACTCTTTAAAATGAGGATAATAACAGTCTGTTCTACTCCAATGCACAATGACTCATGCTGCGCCGTTGTTAGTGATGTAGCTGAGAGCTCATTCTTTCAACTCATAGCGGTTATTCATTTTAGAAATGTGCTGCTGAAAATTACTGTATTTTTTGTTTATTAAATTGCTAATACACACCAAAGTTTACTACATGTTCTACATATGATTCACAAACATGTTATTTGTATGATATATACCATACTCTGTAGGTACTAGTATTTGCAGTAAAATTTAAAGGGTCTTCTAAATTGAACATTTCCTAATCTTTGAAAGGGGATTCCATGGTTTACTGCTTCCACTGTGTGTCCCATTTAAACACATACACCGTACCTCCTAACATTTTGAGATGGGAATGAGGGACACCTACTTGCAAACGTATGTAGGCATAAGACACGCCCCCCGACACACACCCTTAAAGGAGAATTACCAAAAAAGGTTAATTAAATCCACTGGCCGGTATCTGGGGGCCCCCTTATTAAAGGGGGCTCCCAGATTCCGATAAGCCCCCGCCCGCAGACCCCGACAACCAACGGCCAGGGTTGTCGGGAAGAGGCCCTTGTCCTCATCAACATGGGGACAAGGTGCTTTGGGGTGGGGGGGCCGCACGGCCCCCCTTTCCCCAGGGCACCCCCATGTTGAGGGCACGCGGCCTGGTATGGCTCAGGAGGGGGGGGGGCGCTCGTTCGTCCCCACCCCTTTCCTGGCCTGCCAGGCTGCGTGCTCGGATGAGGGTCTGACATGGATTTGGGGGGAACCCCCACGCCGTTTTTTCGGCGTGGGGAGTCCCTTTAAACCCATGCCAGGTCACGGAGCTAGCGCGGCGGCAGTAACTGCCTACGCTAGCTACGTAACCTGAAGTCACGTGCTAAATGAACGGACTTGCCGATGAGCGGCAAGTCCGTTCATTTCAAAAGTCCCGCGGACTTGTCTACTAACGGCGGGATTGTCCGCCGGACTGCCAAGTCCAGCGGATAATTTTAAAACCAAACTTAAAACTTTGGCGCCAAAAAGTCCGCCGGACTTTGGCGCCAAAAAGTCCGCCGGCGCCCACACACGAGGGGATTATCCGCTGGACTTCAGTCCAGCGGATAATCCCGCGGGATTGTCCCTTCGTGTGTACGCGGCATTAGAAGTACTTTTCTCCCCAAATGCATAGTAATGCAAAGGATGCTTGAAGTAGGTTGATGCAGCATAGAAGGAGGTCAATTGCATATGCCAATGAACTTTAAACAATCTAAGAAGCATCTCAAACTAGAAGCAAGCTACAGTCGTCTGTCTATATAAGCCAAAAGCCTGTCAACACAGGCCTTATGCCGCGTACACACGATCGGAATTCTCGTCGGAAAAAAACTCTGACGGTTTTTCTGACGGAATTCAGACGGAATTCCGCTCAAGCTGTGTTGCCTACACACGATCACACCAAATTCCGACGGTCAATAACACAGCGGCATAAAACACGTTCAACAGCACTATAAAAGGGAAGTTTAATGCTTCCGAGCATGCGTCGAATTGTTTCCGAGCATGCGTCGGAATTTTTCGTGTCGGAATTGCATACACACGATCGGAAACAGGTTCTCAATTCAAAGTCCGTAGGAAATTCCGACAGAAAAAGACCGTTGGGCATACACACGGTCGGAAAATCCGATAAAAAGCTCCCATCGGACTGTTTCCATCGGAAATTCAGACCGTGTGTACGCCACATTAGTCAACCAACTGACTCATACACAACCTGCATTAATTGAATCCTCATGATTCTTGCTCTTCACTATTGGTCAGTTAGGCTTTCCATCATCGGTGATGGACCAATGATTAATCACAAGAGATTGCCGTATATTACAGTTCCTCAGGCTACCCTCAGAACTCTAATGCTATGTACACACGAGCGGAATTTCTGTCGGAAATGTTTTTTCCGTTGGAATTCCAATCAAGCTTGTCTTGCATACACATGGTCACACAAAGTTCTCTGAACTTTTGACCGTCAAGAACGCGGTGATGTACAACACTACGACGAGCCAAGAAAATTAAGCTCAATGCTTCTGAGCATGCGTCGAATTGTTGCCGAGCATGCGTGATTTTTTGCGCGTCTGAATTGCATACAGACGATCGCATTTTCAGATAGGACCTTTTCCCGACCGATAAATAGAGAACATGCTCTTAGTCATTTGCTGGCTGGAATTCCGCCAGGTAAAGACCGATGGAGCATACACGGTCACATTTTCCAACAAAAAGCTCTCATCAGAGTTTTGCTGGCGGCATTTCCGATCGTGTGTACGCGGCATAAAAGGTATATGACTGTACATACAGGCAACTTACATATCTGTGTCACAAGTCATCCTAAGGTTTATTCTCTTTAATGTGAACACAGGTTCACTTTAACATTACAAACAGGTGAATGTTTTCACACAGATAGAATTTAGACCTAATTTTTATTGAAAAATCGAATTCAAATTCAAATCTCACATCAGAAGATAAACAGAAGTCCTGTTTGCTGAACATATGGGTTTCCTTCATTTAGGTATGTGAAAGTGGTTTCATGCTCCATATTGTATTTATGCATGTTTACATATTGCACTTGATTAGAATTGCTTTATTTGGAAGAGGCTGGGTTAATGGTAGCCAATAACACAAAATCTTAAATAGAAAAACAGAAAAAGCAACAGCACAGTCAAGTACCAAGAATTTATGTTCTATTCAGACAGCAGATTAGCTATAGGAAATAGTAATAATAGATGCTTCATATGCTGTACGTGCATTGAACAGCTTTCATATAGACAAATGCGTTCTAAATACATACACTATATACACTGTATAGATTGAGGCACCAACCACAGCAATCCAACTTATTAAAACGATTGCAAATTCATTACAATGATCAATATTGAAGATAGCTTATCATGCATGATCACTGTTAAAAGCTATTGAAAACAAAGAAGAAACCAAAAGTCTAATCAATATGTACAATAGAATATACAGAGCCTTCCTAGTCAAGAGGAAAAGTGCATTCCTCCTGGGACTAAAGATATGGATCTTAAAGCCCATAGAAAACATTACAGAGAAGAGCCTGAGTGCTATTAAAATGGTTAATGCAAATTCATCAGCCTATGCTATAGAAGGGAATAAATAAATGAAAGGTTCTTATAGAAAATTCATATGCAATCATATTAATAAATAATTAAAAATAGAACGATCCATCCAACAACTATAAATATACAGAGAGAGAAACACATATTTTTGTAGAATGTATTTTTACATTATTTTCTACTTGTGTTTAAAGCCCAATTGAATCCTTGTATTTTATTCTTTTTAGGCAACTGAAAAATATGTGTGTTTGTGTGCCTTTTTTTTAAGTTGTTAAAGGTGTTTTACTACTATATCAAAGCAGTCTGACACCTCTCCCTCCACACAGTGCTCCAATTAACAATGCAGCTTAGGAAGCACAATGGTTATTAATCGGAATGCTCCGCGGGGGAGGTGTCAAACTGCTGGAGATCCGCATCACTACCACAACCACAGGGAAGCTTGGTATAGTAGTAAAACACCTTTAACACATTGAAGCGGTAGTAAACTCTCATACTTCTACCTGAAAATACACAGAATGAAGTTCATTAACTACTTCAATACAGGGCACTTATACCCCCTTCCTGCCCAAGCAAATTTTCAGTTTTCAGCGCTGTCACTGTTTAAATGACAATTGGCCGGTCATGCTACACTGTACTCAAACAGAATTTTTATCATTTTGTTCCTACAAATAGAGCTTTCTTTTGGTGGTATTTGATCACCTCTGCATTTTTTATTTTTTCCAAAACAAATAAAAAAAGTTTTTCTTTTGTTTATGTTATAACAGTTTGTAAATAAGTAAGTTTTCTCCTTCACTGATGGGCACTGATAAGGTGGCACTGATGGGCACTGATAAGGGGGCACCGATGAGGTGGCACCAATGAGGTGGCACTGTTTGCACTAAGCATTTTTCTTTGGACTATTTTTGCACTATGCACTTTGCCAATGTACTGTGGCTGGATATTTATGAATTAATCTTTACATGTCGGTGTTAATTATATTTATTTAAGCACTGTATTTATATATATTTTCAGTTTATTTATTTGGACCTTTGTATTATTGATGCACTAGCATTTTATTTGATACTGCAACACATTTGCATTTTTTTCAGTTATATGTATGTAGGTATTTAGTGAGTGCTGCTCTCACTTTATAGTTACTATATTTTGATTATTTCATTCATTTTTTGATACTTAGCACAACCGTTCTTAGTTTTTTCAGAGCCCTTCATTTTTTTCTTGCCTGCCAGAAGGATAGGAAAAGTGTAGAAATCTCCCCAATGGGGCCAGAGACAGCAATACAAAAACTGCAAAAATATTTTCTCTTCCTAAAACTAAAAAATAAAGAAAATATAGCTGAAGCCTAAAACTTGGGGAAAAGCGATTAATCATTTTTTCATTTTATCTAACTTGCAGCAAAGCAAAACATCAAAACAAATTAAACAAAACAAATTAAACTAATTAACAGCCAATTTTATATTAGAATTTAACACCAATAACACCTAAGCCAGTAAGTTCCATAATAAAATGTTTGTTTTCTTCTACGTGTCGGGATATGGCCCTGCTTGACCTAGAAAAGCATTGTGTTTGATTTCCCAGCACACACCTTTCCTTAATTCATTTAATATTCCCCGCTAAAGAGTTACTGGAAAAGTTGCTGCCTGTTTAAACATATTTAATGAAGGTCTAGCCTTTTACATTAAACATCTGTTTCCTTCATTTAGCATTTGGCAGCCATTCATGTGTTTTCTGAGCGAGGACAACTTAATGAACATATACCAGATTATTCAAATGAAGCACTTTTATGTGCTCTCAACCACTTAAGGACCGAACCTCTTTCTGAGATTTGGTGTTTACAAGTTAAAACATTTTTATTTTCTTGCTAGAAAATTACTTAGAACCCTCAAACAGTATATGTTTGAAGGCTGGCCGCAGGCTAGCCTGTATTTGTAGGAGGAGTCTGAGGGCTATATATCCCTCCTCCTCCATCAATCCGTCGTCGGATCATTTCCGGGTTGATGGACGTCACTTCCGGTCTATCAGAGCGGCGGTCGGCCGCAGCAATGGTGTCTGTGCCTCTCCCGGGCACCATCGAGGGACCACTACCCCGTCCCCCCTGGGTTCCACCTGCCATGGAGGCCGCCCTGCCCGTCCTCCCTTGCCGCCCTGCCAGTCCTCCCTTGCAGCCCATGTTCCACGTGGCTTTGTGGGGGGGGACAGCCGCCTGCTTCTCCCGGCGCTCATGCCGGGCGTCCACCCTCCACCTCTCTCCAGCATGCAGCCCGCCCGCTTCTCCCGACGTATGCGCGGGGGGAGGGGGGGGGTCCGTCCCTTGACCTGCCCGCTCCTCCGGGCTCCCGCTGGGGGGGTCCATCCCTTGTCCTGCCCGCTCCTCCGGGCTCACGCTGGGGGGAAGGGGGGTCCGTCCCTTCACCTGCCCGCTCCTCCGGGCTCACGCTGGGGGGAAGGGGGGTCCGTCCCTTCACCTGCCCGCTCCTCCGGGCTCACGCTGGGGGGAAGGGGGGTCCGTCCCTTCACCTGCCCGCTCCTCCGGGCTCACGCTGGGGGGGAGGGGGGTCCATTCCTTGTCCTGCCCGCTCCTCCGGGCTCACGCTGGGGGGAAGGGGGGTCCGTCCCTTCACCTGCCCGCTCCTCCGGGCTCACGCGGGGGGGGAGGGGGGGTCCATCCCTTGTCCTGCCCGCTCCTCCGGGCTCACGCTGAGAGGGGGTGCTGTCAGTCCCTCCATCCTCCCGCTCCTCCGGGCTCACGCTGAGAGGGAGGGGGGGGCTGTCCGTCCCTCCACCCTCCCGCTCCTCTGGGGTCACGCCGCTCGTCCCTCCTGCTCCTCCGGGCTCACGCTGAGAGGGGGGGGGGGTTGTCCGTCCCTCCCGCTCCTCTGGGCTCACGCCGCTCGTCCCTCCCGCTCCTCCGGGCAAACGCTGAGAGGGGGGGGGGCTGTCCGTCCCTCCACCCTCCCGCTCCTCTGGGCTCACGCCGCTCGTCCCTCCACCGGGCTCACGCTCCCGGCGCGCATGCAGGGGGGGGGCGTCCATCCTCCACCTCGCATCTCCCCACAGCTCCACTGACCGGCGTGCGGCCGCCCGCTTCTCTCGGCGCTCTTGCGGGGGGGAGCATCTCCATACAGCTCCAGTATCCAGCGGGCAAACCGCCCGCTTCTCCCGGGGCCCATGCGGGGGGAGGGGGGGCCGTCCGTCCTCCCATCCTCCACCCACAGTCTCCATCCTCGGTTCCAGCGAGCCAGCGTGCTGCCCGCTCGTTTTTCCCCGGCACCATGCGGGAGGGGGAGGGGGAGCGTCCATTCACCTATTTCTCCTCACCCACTTCCCCAGGGCTCCGTCTGGCCAGGGTGCCGCCACACGCTTCCGCCGGTGTCAGGTGAGGGGGGTGTTGTCAGGCCACCCACCGCCTTCGCTGGGCGCAATCCCTCGTGGTTGGGGGGGGGGCTGGGGCGCTGCTACCCACTTCTCCCTGGCTTCCCTGTGTTTTCCTACCAGTGCTCATGGGGGGGGGGGGGGGCTCCAATCAAGTTCAATGCAAGCAGCAGCAGCAGTGAATTTCAACACCACTGTATGATATATTTCTTCTCAGTTCAGGCTGCTGAGCTGTTACCTTCTAGGACAAGGAAGGTGTTACGGCCCAAGCGCTCGCTTCTTCAAGGAAAATTCCTGTATAGGGATATTGTTGATCTGGTAATCCGCTCCAGGAACTTTGGTCACATGCATGGCCAAACATGGGGCCAGAGTTACTTCAGGGGTGCAATCACACTGGCGATTGGGGGGTAGGGGTGGAGTCGCTTTCTTACCTCCGCTCAACCATCCCACATTAGTTGGGTAGTCAGCGGTCAGGGGGTTGTCATGCCACGGCAGGAATTTTACCCCCCGTCATACTCAGCACCACCTCCTGCATGCACGGCCCATTGAAGTGTTTGGAATATTTTCACGTGGCTCTGTCCTCAGCGTGTTTCTGTCCTCAGCGTGTTCTGTCGTCTGCGGGGTTCTGTCGTCTGCGGGGTTCTGTCGTCTGCGGGGTTCTGTCGTCTGCGGGGTTCTGTCGTCTGCGGGGTTCTGTCATCTGCGGGTGCTGTCATCTGCGGGTGCTGTCTATCGTTAGCATGTTCCATCACAGCTTTCACTCGTAGCTTTTCGTTCATATCATTCTGTTTCTTTCCAGTCGGAGCTTATTTCATTTGCAGGTTTCTCCTGTCTTAGCATTTCATTCGTAGCTTTTCCGGTCACAGGATTTCTGTTAGCTAGTGCTCACATTCAGGATCTGTCACGGTTGCGGATCCATACAGGCTGAGGTTTGTTTCTTCTTTTCGATTGTCGTCCCACAATCTTCTCACCCGTAGCACACATGTCATACGATGCACGCTCACTTCTTACACTTGTACGTCTACCCACCACCGTCTGTGGGTACTCTAGCCCCGAGGGTTGTTTTGCTACCTGTCTGTTTTCTGTCGTTGCATTTCGTTCGTAGCATTTCTGTTAGCCAGGGCTCCCATCCAGGTCTGTCACGCCTTCGGACCCATACGGGCTGAGGTTTCGTTTTTAATTGATTGTCGTCCCATAATCTTCTCGCCCGTATACCATACGTCATACGTTGTACGCTCATTTCATCACACTTGTGCGTTTACCCACCACGGTTTGTGGGTACACCAGCCCTGAGGGTTTGTTTGATGTCTGTCTCTGTTGTTCTGTCATAGTATTTTCGATCGTAGCATTCGTGTCGTTGGTAGCATGCATGTCAGCCAGGGCTCACATCCAGGGTCTGTCACGTCTACAGACCCATACGGGCTGAGGTTTCGTTTTTAATTGATTGTCGTCCCACAATCTTCTCGCCCGTATACCATACGTTATACGTTGTACGCTCATTTCATCACACTTGTACGTCTACCCACCACGGTTTGTGGGTACACCAGCCCTGAGGGTTTGTTTGCTGTCTGTCTCTGTTGTTCTGTCATAGTATTTTCGATCGTAGCATTTGTGTCGTTCGTAGCATGCATGTTTAGCTAGGGCTCACATCTAGGGTCTGTCACGTCTACGGACCCATACGGGCTGAGGTTTCGTTTTTAATTGATTGTCGTCCCACAATCTTCTCGCCCGTATACCATACGTCATACGTTGTACGCTCATTTCATCACACTTGTACGTCTACCCACCACGGTTTGTGGGTACACCAGCCCTGAGGGTTTGTTTGCTGTCTGTCTGTTGTTCTGTCATAGTATTTTCGATCGTAGCATTTGTGTCGTTCGTAGCATGCATGTTTAGCTAGGGCTCACATCTAGGGTCTGTCACGTCTACGGACTCATACGGGCTGAGGTTTCGTTTTTAATTGGTTGTCGTCCCACAATCTTCTCGCCTGTATACCATACGTCATACGTGCACGTTCACCATACCTTTTACTACTACCCACCACGGTCTGTGGGTACCTTAGCCCTGAGTGTTTCGTTTTTAATTACCTGTCTTGGCGCTGCAGGTTGCTCGGGCTCGCTCACTACATACACTAGATTTGTGTCAGCATCAGGTCACATTCACGCGCTGTTGGTCTTGTCATTCCTGCACCCACATCCTCATACTTTTCAGGTACGTAGGGGTGTTTCGTGGGTAGATGTCTGTCTGTTCTCATTGCTCCAGTTGTGTTCATCAGTTCAGGGCTCAACATGCCAGTCCACATTCATCCCTCCACCGCCGCATGGGGGTTCAGTGCATGGTAGCACCCCATCATTTGGGATGGGTCCATTCCAAACTCATAGCGGTGTTTTAGCACGGGTATACCCCTTTCCCAGCCTCAGTTGGAGGGTGCAGTATTGTAGGTGGTTATTCTCAACCTCACAGGTTCATGTCTCCGGCTTTCGCTGCATATTGCCTCTGCTTTTTGGCCATCTGCCAACACTATCAAGTGACCTGCATTTCAGGCTCCTACAAACTCCTGCCATTTTGTCCATTTTGCAGCTCACCTTCTCTAAGCCATGTTAAGGTAGGCAGGGATGTTCTAGTCCCGGCTACCAGTTACCGGGCAGGTTTTCGTGGCTTTTCAGACTTCCTGTCGCCTACCCTGGGCTCAGTTACCAGTTGGTGCTCTAGGCAATCCCCTTTTGCTACACTCGCAAATTCTCCATGTTAGCATAGAGGGACAAGCTAGGGGTTCATGGTCCTTACTGTTCCGCTGGAACGGTATCGCAGTCAAGGATACGTCCTTCGCTACAACATTCCTCCTGATCAGCTCTTTCTAGCTTCCCCATGCATCCTCTCACCTCGAGCAGTTCGTGCTCATGTCCTGGTTACCTTCCATATCAGGCTCCTATTCTAAACCCCCTTTTTCTGGTTATTCGTCAGGGGAGGAGGCAACTTTGTGGGTCCCGTACAGGGGGTCCCTTCTTTCATCGTCAGGTACATGGGGCACTGGAGTTCTTCATGTTTCATACGTAATCCCCTTTTGAAGGCATTCAGGCTTTCACTCCTTTCTGGGCAATGGCTGTTGCTGGCCCTTCATTGTTGCTTTCTCATCACACCTACTTGGGTCTCTTTTTCCCTCTTTTAGGCATACCGACCAGCAGGCCATGGCACACCTCAGGCCTTGGTAGGTAGTAGTATCGCATTTCCAAGTGAAGACTCTGACTACAAGTTTGAAGGCTGGCCGCAGGCTAGCCTGTATTTGTAGGAGGAGTCTGAGGGCTATATATCCCTCCTCCTCCATCAATCCGTCGTCGGATCATTTCCGGGTTCCCACCCACCCATTCCCTCATATTTTATTATTTCATTCACATTCATTCAGGGTATGCCCTCTTTTAGGCATACCGACCAGCAGGCCATGGCACACCTCAGGCCTTGGTAGGTAGTAGTATCGCATTTCCAAGTGAAGACTCTGACTACAAATATATATATTTTTTTTTACGTTGCAATACTTTCTGTCACACCGTATTTGCGCAGGGGTCTTTTTTTGGAAAAAAATACACTTTTTTGAATAAAAAAACAAGACAACAGTAAAATTAGCCGAATTTTTTTTTACAGTGTGAAAGTAATTTTGCGCTGAGTAAATTGATACCCAAAATGTCATGCTTCAAAACTGGGCCCGCTCGTGGAATGGCGACAAACTTTTACCCATAAAAATCTCCATAGGCGACTTTAAAAAATTCTATAGGTTGCATGTTTTGAGGTACAGAGAAGGTCTAAGAATTATTTATCTTCTCTTCTTCGCGGCAATAACTCACATGTGTGATTTGAACACAAGAAAAAAAAGCAAGAAAGCTGGCAGAAGTTCTAACCCTTCCCCACCCTTTCCAAAGCTCAAAAAAAGTTTAGGTTGGGCACTTTAAGATTATTTTGTAACCTGGAATAGCACTGCTTTCCCAGCAAAGATAACAATGAATATACTGTATCTAAATAAGCAATATGCAAGGCCATATTTGTTGATGCATACTTGTAGATCGACAGATAGGTAAACCGATAGATAGATAGATAGCTAGATAGATAGATAGATAGATAGATAGATAGATAGATAGATAGATAGATAGATAGATAGATAGATAGATAGATAGATAGATAGATAGATAGATAGAGAATTATTGACCTGTAACTTTCCTACAAATAATCTTTTTTCACCTGAGCCCCCCTACACTACAATCAGCCATGCAAGTGCCAGTAGACATGGTCAGACACCTTATAAAGACCACCAAGGGCCCCAAAGATCTATTAGACAAAAATAACATTTGTGGAACGGTTGGATTGTTGTTTGTTGAATCTGAGCCTTGCCCTTAATATCTCCATTGGCTTTGACCAATCTTTGACAGTTGACATCAATGCAGCTTTCCACAGCAGATTTCCCCTCACTTCCTTCCCCGAGTGATTAGAGGACAGGAAGTCAAGTGCAATTTTCCCAATGGTTACGCTATGAAAAGCTAACTGCCAGCCTGGAAGATACCCATGATACCTTCCTTTCTATGTGGCAATCATGGCTTGAGTACTCCCTGGTCACGCCAAGTACCTCCTGCCTCTTGCAGCTCTGAACGTAGGGTTAACCTCCCTTTGCTGGAACAATGATTCCCCAAGGATATCTCCATATATCTTTCCCTTTCCTATCCTCTTCCTTCCCATCTCCTCCTCGGCTCACCCCTAATCCCCATATTATTTTCCCCTACCCTCCTATCCCCCCCCACCTTTTTTTTCTTCCTTCCTTCGCTACTGGTTTCACATAACTTATTGCTCTGATAGGGCTTCGTGGATCCTGTCATAGCTCCATGTAGCTGGCGCGTTAAATATTTTCTCACGCTAACAAGCTTTGGCCTGAATATTCTTGGTTTAAAATCGAATTAGTTAATGCTTAGTGTCCTTGTTCCTGTGGCTCTCAGCTGGAAGCTGGACTTTACTCTGATATTTAATTTTTTTGTGAAAAAGACAAATAACTTTTGTATAATATTACTTACATTTTGCCCTTGCTGTGCACATGGGCAATTTCTTATATGTAACAATATATGCTTTGTTAAAAATTAAAAATGGTATTGAAATATCCGCAACGGGGACTAAGCAGCATTGAAAAAAAAAAACTAACAGAGGTTTTAAACCTTTCCAGCTCTATACAAAACAAAAAAAAACTGTTTTTCATGGAGTTCTCCTTTAAGCTAAAAAAAAAAAAAAAATCTTAAAAGTACTGTTAAAAATGAACTTGTATGTCAAATAATTTGTTCTCAGTGTTCTTTTCCATGTTTTGCAATTAGCAGTTTAAACTTTTGTTTCTGTTCCCTGAGACATTTGTGTTTGGTTCTGTAGTCAACCATTTAAAATATTACTATTTGAACTGCGGAAATCAGTTAAAAGCCAACAGAACAATGAAAGCTGAACTTTAAAGGAAACAAGTTTTATATTCCACCTGTGCTGACCTGAGTGAAAAATTGTGAAGAACTTTCTCTGCTGATGAATGTCAAGTCAGCACTGAACAAAACAGCAGAGGATTTATTATTATGAACTAGAATTAATTAAAATGTGCTTTGAAGGCATAATTACTCTCTGAAAAGCTGTATGAATAAAGTGACATACAGTAGGAGGTAGCAGGAGGAGCCCCAGCCCATGTCGGGGAAGCAGGTATCCGAGGCATTCAGGAGTGTTAGATACTTGCAGCATATGAGGGTCTGCAACAAAGTGGAATTTTAAGACATGGACCGCTGGAAATCCTGAGGTAAGTATTGATTATTTTTTCTTTAGCAGGCAAGGCTAAGTTTAATTTACAACATTAATTGACAGGGTTGCTTTAAAAGTAAACCTGTCATAGCTTCTAAATTTACCAACAGTACAGGGGTCTTTTTTTCTGTCTGGGGGGCTTCTTAATCCTTATTGCATATTGTATATGAGCCCTTCTTTTGGAGCTATGTTTGCCTCTGCACCTATTTATCAAATGAGATAGGCCGTTGAGATGTATCTTTGAACAGTAGGACTATAGAAGAGCAACTGGTCAGTCAGTTGGTCAGGTCATCAGCCCCGTACTTACCCCATCTAGGTTGCGCCAGCTCAGGGCTTCCCCTGCATCTCCTCCTCCCCTGCATCATGCCATGCATCTCCTCCCTCCTATCCTCCGTGCTCCGTGCGTCTCCTCCCTCCTCCTCCTAGGCCGCCAATCAGATCGCCTCTCCTTTTTGGCTAATCGGGTTATGGGTCTCATGATCCCTCATGATCCCGATGCTGCCACCACCATGTTTCACAGTGGGGATGGTGTGTTCAGGGTGATGTCCAGCGTTAGTTTTCTACCACACATAGCGTTTTGCTTTTAGGCCAAAATGTTAAATTTTGGTCTCATCTGACCAGAGCACCTTCTTCTACATGTTTGCTGTGTCCCCCACATGGCTTCTCGCAAACTGTAAATGGGACTTCTTGTGGCTTTCTTTCAACAGTGGCTCTCTTCCATAAAGGCCAGATTTGTGAAGGCCAGATTTGTGAAGTGCAGGACTAATAGTTGTCCTGTAGACAGATTCTCCAACCTGAGCTGTAGATCTCTGCAGCTCCTCCAGAGTTACCATGGGCCTTTCGGTTGCTTCCCTGATTAATGCTCTCCTTGCCTGTCAGTTTAAGTGGACGGACATTTCTTGGTAGGTTTGCAGTTGTGCCATACTCTTTCCATTTTCGGGTGATGGATTGAACAGTGCTCTGTGAGATATTCAAAGCTTGGGATATTTTGTTATAACCTAACCCTGCTTTAAACTTCTCCACAACTTTATCCCTGGCCTGTCTGGTGTGTTCCTTGGCCTTCATGATGCTGTTTGTTCACTAAGGTTCTCTAACAAACCTCTGAGGGCTTCACAAAACAGTGGTTTTTATACTGAGATTAAATTACACACAGGTGGACTCTATTTACTAATTAGGTGACATCTGAAGGAAATTGGTTCCACTAGATTTTAGTTAGGGGTATCAGAGTAAAGGGGGCTGAATACAAATCCACGCCACACTTTTCACATATTTATTTGTAAAAAAAAAATTGCAAACCATTTATCATTTTCCTTCCACTTCACAATTATGTGCCAATTTGTGTTGGTCTATCACATAAAATACCAATAAAATACATTTTTACAGGTTTTCGGTTGTAACATGACAAAATAATGAACATTTCAAGGGATATGAATACTTTTTCAAGGCACTGTATAACCAGGAAGCCTATGGACTCCTATGCAGGGCTCTGAGAATCATGGGAGTTGTAGTTAGAGACATCAGCCATAGACTAGGGACAATGGACCCTTTACACTTTTGTTCAGTTATATCGCTATTGTGGACCGGGACCGCTTGTCATATTCCTACAGACCAGCCATATTCCCCCAATGGGGATTCAGATTTGAATGTGTGTATGCAGGGATGGAAGCATGTTCGTTGCAGCTGCCAGTCTCTGTTGACAACGTTGTCATATTTTATTATGAAATGGTTTATATTTCAATAAAGTCATTTCTATTTGTTCTTATTACCTGCATTACTCCTCTTTGATGAATCTCTTGAGGATCTCCAGACCTCTTTAATTATAGATTTAATAATAATGCTTACCTTGTAGATTATGTGAATTTCTCTTAAACTTCTGTAATTTAGGGGATATTCACAATTTCAGAAGCTGGTGACATAACTAATGCATGCACACTGCAGTCTACAATGAGGGCACAGTGAGTGTGCGATCAGTTCAGAGCACTGTGCCACTATCGTAACTCTCATGCACATGCAGGGGCATGATGGCATTGTGCCATTCAAGCGTCTGGAATGCACGGACATGGAAGGCCACGTATAGATGAAAGCCCTGGCAGTGATGAGAGTGTGCCTCTAGAGGGCTTAATTTAAGAGGGTAAAAAAAAAGGGTAAGTCTGTGGTGCATATTAGTAAATTATGGCATTAACTTGCAGGTGGCGCTGTATTTTCTTTTCTAGGAAAAAATGACTATAACTTTAAAGCGCAACTCCAGGAATTAAAAAAAATCACCCTCCACTCCAGCGCACTGCAAGGATTAAACGCTTGTGTGGCACCCTCTAGCATGCTAGATTAGGTGTACATAGTTAGTTGTTAGTGTAGGAAAATTTGGCCTGGCTGAGAGTCGGGCTGGGTTGAATCTGGGTCAGGGCTGAGTTACTCAGCAAGCAGCATCTCTGGTGACTCCCCCTGCTTTCTGGAACCTTGGAGAAGCTTCCAGAAGTAGAGGGTGGAGTCTAGGAGGAGCTGCTTGGAGTATTGATGAGGGTCCCAGCTAATCCCCAAAAAAATGGGCTGGCAGAGGGCAGACTACCTCATAAATACTCAGGAGTCATGCCAGCAGGGGCAGCCAGGTGGAAGATGGAGAAGGAGTCCTGAGCAGGCTGTCGTGGCCCTTGAGTGCCCCCCCTAGTCTGGGTGAGGGGTGACCTCAGGCCTGGGGCTTGGGTGCTGGATAGACCCTGTACAGCACTGGGAGAAAATCCTTCCTGGAGGCATAGGAGCAAGGAGAGGACAGCAGGAGCAGGTCAGCATGGCCAGGAGTTCTCCGGAGAAGTCAGGCGGGTAGGCTGGTGTTCAGTCTGGGAGGACTGTGGAGGAGCTAGTGAAAGGGGCAGCTGCAGCCAGATGGACTGGCAGTGCCTGAAGAGGTGGTGCTGGGATCAGTAGCCACAGGGATGAAAGCTGGACACTGATTTTTTCTTTGCTACACATTTAAAGGGGCCTCGGGTTCCTGCCTATAACAGGCAGTTGCTATAATCGGCTGAGTGCTTTGTCAGATTTGCAAGCAGTGTGCCAGTTTGATTTCTGCAAGAAAGTGTGCAGGAGGGAGTGAGGAGTGTATATAGACTGTACATAGGAGAAGTTGTCCCTGAAGTTGTCTAAGTCAAGTGGGCATCCCATAATAACCCTACTCCCCAACCAAATTTTAATCCCTCAATAAAATAACAAAACAAAGTGCTGGACTGTTTTCTGACTTTGGGAGATTCTGAAAATTTAGTGTGCCTGGCTGTGAAGGGTGGGGGAATCCCATTTTACCTGTGGCTCCTTGGGGGGTGCGCTACACTCGTGTCCAGGGGTGCTCAGACATGGAGTGAAAACTTATACTTGAGATATATATATAAACTGTATTCATATTAAATACTATTTGTTTTTATTTAGTTAACGTTAATGGAAAGGTTTAATTATTTTTTTAAATATGACTGTTCCGATCATCCAGCAATTTGTATGTGTACTTTATGAAAATATGTTTTACTGAAAGTAGACAGTAGATACACTAGTATGTATTTATGCAATAATGGTTCATATAAAATTCTGTATGATTTAGGAAAAAGCTGCAAAATCTCTGTATTGATAGGTAGCCTTAGGATCCAATGTCCTTAACCACTTTGCATCCCGCCCATAGTCATATGACGTCCGCAGGAGGGATCTCCCATCCTGGGCGAACTTCATATGATGTCCTGGGCTTCCCGACCGTCTGGGAGCTGATACGCGTGCCCGGTGGCCGCGATGTCCGCCGGGCACCCGCGATTGCCCGTTAACCGAGCAGGACCGTGGATCTGTGTGTGTAGACACACAGATCCACGTCCTATCAGGTGTGAGGAGACCGATGGTGTGTTCCCAGTACAGAGGAACACCGATCGGTCTCCTGCCCTTGTGAGTCCCCTCCCCCTACAGTTAGAATCACTCCCTAGGCAACACAGATAACCCATTCACTGCCCCTACTGTTAACCCCTTCACTGCCAGTGACATTTATACAGTAACCAATGCATTTGTATAGCACTGATCACTGTATAAATGTGAATGGTCCCAAAATGGTGTCAAAAAAGTCTGATCTGTCTGCCGCAATGTCACAGTCACGATAAAATTTGCAGATCGCCGACATTACTAGTAAAAAAAAATAATAATAATAATAAAAATGCCATAAAACTATCCCCTATTTTGCAGATGCTATAACTTTTGTGCAAACCAATAAATAAATGCTTATTGCGATTTTTTTTTCCCAAGAATATGTAGAAGAATACATATCAGTCTAAACTGAGGAAAAAACAAAAAACAAAAGTGGGATATTTATTATAGCAAAAAGTAAAAAAGATTGTGTTTTTTTTCAAACTCAAATACCACCAAAAGAAATCTCTATTTGTGGTTAACCATCAAACCACTGCGCTGTCTTATGGCAAAATTGCATTTGCTTTCCTTATGGGCACTGAGGTCTATAAAATTAATTTGTAGCTTAAGATTTCGGCCAGTGAGATAAGCTCCATGTAAATGTTATCCACATGCTTAGAGTCTATATGTAAATATGTACATGGTAGTAGTTGTATTATCTCAGTGCATGTCTGTTGGCTTATGATTACAACTGAAATAAAAACTGGAAAAAAAATACATTATCAGTGCCCTTTAAAATATTATAAAGCTGCTATACTTAAAGGATACAAAACATTTAAAATTGGAATTTAAACCTTAACATTGATCTAAACCCACTCACTAAAATCCCATCTGTACTTTAACTAGTTAGTGTAATTTTTTTGTCAATTGTTTTAAATTTGCAGCTGTGATACCTTGTGATCATACCATGAAGGATTTTGTTAAGACATTTCTGTTATAGGGTAACAAGTTTCTCTGATTTGTGATCCTGCGTTGTCACTGTGGAGATGTCTACTCTATACATTTGAAGCTCATTGTTTGGTTTTTGCTTATCTGGAATTGCCCATTAACATAAAATTGTATCCTAGTAAAAACTGCTTTGACAGTAACATTATTACAGAATATATTAAAACATTAAAAAAGTAATTTGAATCTCGTAAACTGGACTTTTTTTTTTAGTAAAATGTGTGATGCATGTAATAATGGCTTAATAGCTGCTTAAAGCAATAGTGTATGCTATTTTATTAGTGTCTTAGATTCTTACACTGATCCTGCATTGGACAACAACATTTCTCTAAATTTGTAGAGATTTCTTCTTCCCCCCTGTTGTGTTTCCAGGGCAGGAAGTGAAAGAAAATCTTCTCTACAGGACACAGACATCAAAAAATAAACTTATTCGTTTTAACTGGTGGAGGTCAACTTGAAAATGATAGAGGACCTTAGGTGCAGCCCCCGACCAGAGAGCAGCACAGTAGCAGTGCATTTTTCATACATTGAGGTGTATTGTGTCAAGTTAGGCAGGCTTTCAAAATTAATTTACTATAATGCACCTAAACGCCCTGGTCCTGCTGTATTTTTTGCAGCATATCACACTGAACACTAAAGAGGTTGGAGTACAACAACCCTGAGCATTGGTGTCAGTGAGTGCAATTATAACCCCTAGCATTGGTGTCAGTGGAATGTAATAACAACCCCCAGCATTGCTGTCAATGGACGTAAAAATAACCCACAGCATCAGTGAACACAATAAAAGCCCCCCAGCATTGATGTCAGTTAGGGTAATAATAATTTAAATAGAACTTGTCCTTAAAGGGCAAACATTTAATATTTTAAGTGCAGTGGCTCACCATAAATGAAAGGTGCGGACCTAGCACCTAAAATAAACCATAAATACCTAGGAATGCTATTCCTACAACAGAGAGTGCTAATAAGGTCCAGGCGGTGGGACTTTGTATAAAAAAAAAACTTTTTTAATAATTATAAAAATCAACAATCAAGTTTCAGTATAAAAAAAAACACCACGGATATTTCCGATGCCCCTTCTTGGATCCGATGCCCCTTCTTGGATCACAGCTGGAATCCAGAGGTTCCATCGGGAGAAATCCCAATAGTGAGAATTGAAAGCATAAAGCACAGCGATTAGTTAACAGCGTAAGAAGCAAATTGAAGCACTTGAGAACCACAAGTAGTCATATAATCACTCAATTTATGTAATTTAAGATAGGTACTTGACATTAAAGTCCTCTTTTCCTACATAGTTCTTAGTGAATCCACCACTTAATTGTGCAATATATAAATATATCCTATTAGGATAATAAGCCTCAAGATAGGTGTCAGTGAATGCAATAATAACCCCCCAAAATTGGTGGACGCAATAATAACCGTGAGCATTTAGGGATAAAGAACAGCCTCACTCCAGAATTTTACCTGACTGACAGAGATCTCTACAACTAAGCTCTGTTGGGTGAAATGCATTACAGGGACAGTTCTAGGGCGGGTACTGTAATTACAATGCCTGTGGATATTTCATACAATAAATGTAGATGTCGGTGATCATTACGGTGTGCAATGGCTCTTTTTGTGAGATGGATGGCTGGACCAGCACCTGCAGTTCAAGTCTTGGTGGGGAAGAGTGGAGAGCTATTTGTTAATGTCATCCAAACCCCAGCATTGGTGTCATTGGATGCAACAGTAAATGGGTGCAATAATTACCACCCCATAATTGGTGTCAGTGGGCGCAAAAATTAACTCACACATTGATGTAATTTTGTGTAATAATAACCCCCAACATTGGTGTCAGTGGATGTAATAATTTCTTTTCCTTCCCTTCCTTCATTTATAATGTAAACCTGACCAATTGTTTGGCACACTATTTCTCACCCTATAGATACCCATCATACATCAGCTCCTGATGAGTGGCAAGCCAGCCATGAAACGCGTTGAGCTTTTGATGCTAAAGTCACATTCAATTATGCAGTTTTAATATACTCTGTAATGTTTTTACTTAATCAATTGAATTCATTTTCATTATGTGCAATATGTCTACATATGAATTTAATTATTTTGATGTATGAGCTGTAGGATTGATGTCTTTAATGTGCAATATTTTAATATATGTATTTACCATTATGATGGATTATGGAAAGTGCACCATTGCGCCCTATGTAATGTACTAGGTTAATAGCTAATAAATCCATATCATCTGACTTTTTATTGCTCTTTTTTGCTTCCAAACCGCATGCTTCTCTTAAAGTCCCAATTCTCTTCCATTTTATCGAGTGGATGTAATAATAACCCCCAGCATTGATGTCAGTGGATGCAATAAAACCCACAGCATCAGTGTTAGTAGATGCAATAGTAAACCACATCATTGTTGTCAGTGGACACAATAATAGACCCGGCACTGGGGTCTGTGGCTGCAATAATACCCCGCCATACTTGGTGTCAGTGGACACAATAACCACCTGCATCATTAGGGTCAGTGACCCCAATAATAACCCCCAGCACTGGTATCAGTGGACTCAATAATACCTCCCTCCCATAATTGCTGTTAGTGGATGCAATATAAAAAATAAAAATAAAACAGCACTTGATATCCTCGGGGAGCAGACATCTTACTACACCCGGCTACATCTTGAATTTTACAGTATTTTTAGCAATAAAGTAAGGGTATTTAAATAAATATAGTATGTTGACATCTGTGATGCTGTTTTCATGTTACATTTTGAAAGAAGTCGGACGCCAGCAGTAGGAAGGTGGCAAAGGCCATGTTGGTACAGCCCGTACTGCTCAGCGGTAAACCTTTAGTCTTTCAAAATTAAATATCCAAACAGCATCACAGATGTCAATATTCTATATTTATTTATATACGCTTACAGTTCTAAAATTCCAGGCAGGAAGTGTCATGGTTGGGACCAGCGACCCTTCTTACTGCTAGGTGAGAGTGCTAACCACTACACCACTGTGTAGTAAGATATCTGCTGTCTTCTTCTGACTGTAGGTGTTCTGTCAGATTAGTAAATCTGGACAAATGCGCAGCTGACGCAACGTCACTTCCATTACCTAATCTGACAGGTCGCCGATTCTGACGGAACACGGGCTATTACTCACAGAGAGAGGCACTTTGATATAAACAGTCGGCTGGCTCTAGCTTTTGAATCAAAAAGGTAACATGAAAAATTTATAAATGTAAACATTTTTTTTTTAAAAGATGAATATTATAAGCTTTTAAAGTGGCAAATATTTTTTTTTTTACATTTGTGTCCATTTATCAATTTCTATTAACAATTCTTAGCATTCTATTTTAAAAAAAATTGTGTTTAGGTAGGGAAATTAGTCAGACAGTTATAGCTAAATTACCCAACTAATACGAACACTTCTAAATTTGTCCTGAGCATCTAGGCATCCCTTGGTCATGAATGAGTAAAAAAACCTCAAACTCAGAATATCACGATAACCAAATAATGATACCTCTCTGGTGTTTTCTCTTTGACTTTGAAATTTCTTATTTTTTTCTTATTTTTTTTTTTTAGTGACAGCAACTGTGAAAACAGTCATTAGCAGCCCTGGCTTTAGTCCTGGCTCTGCAGACTAATACAGTGGGAGTACTGGGGCTCCTGTTCGCCATACATCATCCCTGTACTCTGGCGGTAATTCCTATCTCTCCCACAGACAGGCAGCTTAGACACTGCCCAGCTTCTGACACACTCCGCCAAGTTTGACAATGCACATTTTAATGTAAGCAATGTTCAGCATCCTAAAAAACGTGAAATCTCAGTCCAAAACCTGTAACATTGTTAACACGTTTATGCTATGCACAAGCTGTACAGGCATCTGAATTATTCAGAGAAGCATTTTCGAGATTGTAGCAATGTTTTAAACCACCCATGAATATTTCAATATGGTTGGATGTCATTTACCCAAATACATCTGTTCTCTAGTTGGTTTTGTTGATGCAGACAAAAAAAAAAAAAAAAAAAAAACAGAAACAGGCAACTTGGAAATAGGATTTTTATTTTTATTTCTTTATTTTTTTAAATGTGAAAGCAGTTTTGAGCACATCAAATAATTTCCAGAAATAGCTTGAATGTGTATATTGCTTTCGGAAAGATTTCTTCGTAAATGGGCAGAAGTATTAACAGCTGTTTCTTTCAGATGATAAAATAAACCATCAATAATGACTGCAAAGTATTTAATTATATCAGCCAAGTTCATTGCCTTGCCTAGCAAGCAAACATCTGTGCTTTATGCTGCTGTTATTAATTTACATAGGTCCTCTACCAATGACCATAAAAGCATATTTAGAGACAACATGCGGCTGCAATGTAGAAGAGACTTGAAAGGCATGCCACCTTCAACTTTTCTGTAAAATGTAGCCCATACACTCATATGATTGTAAACATAAACTGCCCGTAGGCTGATACTTGGGGTAGAATCTTACAACCGTCATGGCAACTTGTCTTTGGAGAGCTAAAGAAAGCACCATAAGCCTTTATGGTGGGCTCCACTGAAAGTTTATGTCAGAAGATATGTTGCCCAGCAGTGGGTCAATAATAATAATAATCATCTAAAACAATTATGATCAGGACAGGTTTAATTATAATAGATGCTCCTGACGGCACTCTAATGCCCCGTACACACGGTCGGATATTCCGATGAAAAAAGTCCAAACGGATTATGTTGTCGGAAAATCCGATCATGTGTGGGCTCTAGTGGACTTTTTCCATCGGAGAGAGCAGGATCTAAAATTTTCCGACAACAAAATCCGATCTGACTTTTTACGATCGTGTGTAGAGAATTCCGACGCACAAAGCGCCACGCATGCTCAGAAGAAATTTGGAGACAAAAGCTATTGGCTACTGCCCTGTACGTAGTCCCATCGTACGTTTTGTACGTCCCCTCGTTCGGATTGATCGGATTTTCCGACAACTTTGTCCGACCGTGTGTGTGTGCAACACCAGTTTCGGACAAAATCCGTCGGAAATTATCCGACGGATTTGGTGATCGGAATGTCCGACTGTGTACGAGGGCTTACTCAAATAATTATCACACTGAAGCATTATTTTTTTTAGCTTGTTGGAAAATCTTTCTGTATTTGAGTGCTACTCAATGTATGCACCTACTAGGACTACCAGTTTACAATGGAAACTACTACAGGTCCAGGAGGGGTTTGAAGATGATGTCTAATTATGATGTTCAGTTATATATGTTTAGTCCCAGTCAGATGTACACTCTGGACAACAGCTGCACAGTCCAGGCTGTCATTGACAGTGCCACACTTGCTGCAGCCACTCATACACAGAAAGTGCTGCAGTTGTTCTCCATCTCTTTGCCTGCCAGTGAACACTGAACATTTCATGGGCTGTGTGCAGCTACAGAGAGAGAAGATAAAAGCCCCACCCACCACCCAGGAAAACAAAGGAAGCAGTAATGCTGTTGCTGTGCAGCCTGGGAAAAGACTAAACATGCTGGGAGGAGCAAGAACTTGGGGGAGATGGGAGATTTAATCCCCAGAGAGACTGTACCTGGTACTGCATTTTTTTTTTAAACTACAGTTTCCAGCATTACCAGAGCTCTGCAGAGGAGGAAAAGGAAGGACTGTTCCTAAGCTTAAGGCAGTTGCTGAGAGGATATTGTAGAGCACACACTGTGCAGCAGACTGCTGATGGGATGGTTTGCTGCAGTGTCGGGGACAGAGAGAGGTAGAGTGTTGCTGATATCTGTCTGTGTTCTGTGGGAATGCCATTGACAAGCGCTTGAACAATTAAAAGATAAGATAAAAAATCCAAAATTTTTGTACGTCACCTCGTTCGGATTGATCGGATTTTCTGACAACTCCCACCTCTCTTTGTACTTGGAGGAGAGACTTCAGAAACAGCTGGTACTGAGCCCTGGAAAACGTAGTGCTTCCCTGCTATTGGGACACCATTTAGGAACTTACCCCCGGGTTTGTGGGATTCACAAATGGATGTGAGGATTTAATCTGGTTTTATTTACACAGTTATTATTTGGACTCTCACATTTTTTATGATTGATTTTTGTTTCACATTATTTGTTTTGCATGTTTTTTGCTATTTTTGTATTCTTTGCACTATTGAAAATTTTCTTTCACTTATTGCATTTTGCACATTTTTCAGGACGTAGTCATTATTCACGGAACCTATTTATCTACGCATTTGTTGGGTGGTTATCACGTGTATTTATTCATACACCTTTTTATTATTTATTGTTATTTATCTATATCTATGAATTTATTTATGTATTAATTGTTGCACCGCCTCACTTTGGATTGATCAGTCAGATCTATCTCTTATGTATCGATATAGCACGGTTTGATATGTTGCTGCTATACATGCTGGAACTTTGACATTAACTAGCAGATTCTGTGGAACCATTCTTTGGAGTTTCCTTCCCCCTTAGGATTGGTTTCTTGGTCCGGATTAAAGCGCCACATTTTTTACATTTTCCTATTAATTTATTCTCATTTAGGATTTTTTATCTTATCTTTTAATTGTTCAAGCGCTTTATTTTATTTATCCTATTTTTATTATATCATCAATTTTAACACTATCCTATTTATCTTATATAATCTAACCTATTGGTATTTATTATAGTGCTAGTGTTTGTCGTTGTTTAATTTAATTTGCCAGCGCCCCAAAAAATATATAAGAATATATTATATATTTTTTCAACTGAAGAAATTACACTTTGTTACAATGTAAAGTAGTGAGTGTGCAGCTTGTATAACAGTGTAAATTTGCTGTCCCCTCAAAATAACTCAACACACAGCCATTAATGTCTAAACCGTTGGCAACAAAAGTGAGTACACCCCTAAGTGAAAATGTCCAAGTTGGGCTCAAAGTTTCAATATTTTGTGTGGCCATCATTATTTTCCAGCACTGCCTTAACCCTCTTGGACATGGAGTTCACCAGAGCATCACAGGTTGCCACTGGAGTCTCTTCCAATCCTCCATGACGACATTACGGAGCTGGTGGATGATAGAGACCTTGCACTCCTCCACCTTCCATTTGAGGATGCCCAACAGATGCTCAAAAGGGTTTAGGTCTGGGGACATGCTTGGCCAGTCCATCACCTTTACCCTCAGCTTCTTTAACAAAGCAGTGGTCATCTTGTAGGTGTGTTTGGGGTCGTTATCATGTTGGAATACTGCCCTGCAGCCCAGTCTCTGAAGGGAGGGGGTCAGGCTCTGCTTCAGTATGTCACAGTACATGTTGGCATTCATGGTTCCCTCAATGAACTGTAGCTCCCCAGTGCCGGGAGCACTCATGCTGCCCCATACCAAGATACTCCAACCACCATGCTTGACTGTAGGCAAGACAAACTTGTACTCCTCACCTGGTTGCCGCCACACACGCTTGACAACATCTGAACTAAATAAGTTTATCTTGGTCTCATCAGACCACAGGACATGGTTCCTTAGTAATCCATGTCCTTAGTCTGCTTGGCTTCTGCAAACTGTTAGTGGGCTTTCTTGTGCATCATCTTTAGAAGAGGCTTCAATCTGGGATGACAGCCATGCAGACCAATTTGATGCAGTGTGCGGTGTATGGTCTGAGCACTGACAGGCTGACCCCCCCCCCCCCCCCCCCTTCAACCTCTGAAGCAATGCTGGCAGCACTCATACTTCTATTTCTATACATTTGAGCCCCAACACACTGAAAAGTGGGAGAGAATTTGCCAGAGACTATTGGACCGCTGTTTTTTGCATTGCCCTTAGTCAGAACACCATTAGTGTAGGGATTAAGGGTAAAGTCGTTGGTCCGCTTGCTGAGTCACATATTATTTTGTACCTGTTGCCGTGTACTTATATGGCTTTTCCATCCTCTGGTTATTGTTTTACTGTGTGTTGCCTAAATAAACACTTTCCCTATAGCCTTCATGTGTCAGAGGATGTGGCATTGCCTGGAAGGTTGTTGTCATCCAGAGTCAAACATCAATGCTCTTTTGGGGGATAAGTGTAGCTTATGTGTCTAAAAATGGGCAGCTAAGAGGGAAGCTGTGCTTTGTCTATCCAGGGCAAACTAATAGGCTCACAGTAACATTATATCCTGAACAATTATTGCACTTTACTATGAATTTTTTAGCTTGTTAGAAAATCTTTCTATATTTGATTGTTATTGGTGGTTTTATCCATAAATGCACCTCTTAGGACTATCATCCAGTTTACACTAGAGACCAATACAAGTCCAGTAGGGGTTTAAAGATGGCGTCTAATTATGATTTTCAGGTATAAATATACCTACAGTAAATATGGCCAGCTAAGAGAAAACCTGTACTTTGACCATGCAGAACAAACTAAAAGGATCCCTTTAACCCCCCTCTCCAGGACCACATATAGTTATTAATGTCATCCTAAAAGTTCTTAACTTTTCATTTCATCCTCTGCAGCTTCATTCAGCGGCCTGGAGAAGGAAAAGCCTTTCTATATAACTAGTTGCTGAATTCAGGGTTCACACAGGGTAATAGACTCTTCCCATGTGACAGCATTAGTGGCCAGTGTAATCACATGGAGCGAGTTACATGTTCCGCCATTACCTCTTGTACTGGGTATTTTCTTCACATCCAACAGCTAAATAAACTGGCAGGGGTGCAAAGGCAAGGTGGCATGTGCTGCTGGGTAGAGGGGAATAAAAGTAAACTTTTTGCTTTTAAATTTACAGATTTTTTAAGTGATTCTAAAGGTTGGTCCTGGCACCTCCATCCTGCCGAGTTCTCCCAAAAGCAAGCCTCTTACTTTGGGGGCACTGAAGCAGGCTCACTTCTGAGCCACACTCCTGTGAACTGTATGTATGTACACTCTAAAATGCCCAATAAAATACAACGGAATATATAGTGCTATACAGTTGTGCTCATAAGTTTACATACCCTGGCAGAATTTATGATTTCTTGGCCATTTTTCAGAGACTATGAATGATAACACAAAAACTTTTCTTTCACTCATGGTTAGTGTTTGGCTGAAGCCATCTATTTTATCTATTCAGTCCTTCATCATGGATAAATGTATTTATAGCTTTGGGTTTTACTAGATATTTTTTCTTTGCCCCCCTTTTTTTTTTCACTGTAATATTTATTTTTATTTACATTTTTATTCTAACATTATTTTTATTTTATATTTATTTATTTACATTTTTAGTTTTATTCATATTTTTATTTATTTTTATTTATTACATTTTTTTTTAGTTAATTTTTATTTTTATTAACTTATTTTCATATCCACTATTAATTTCTCTTGTTTATCTCTCCGCTTTCTGTGTGTTTATCAACTATATGTCTTTCATTAGAATGAAAATGCTCAGATTACATTTATTCCTATTATTTATTTGGGAATTAACTGTGAACTCTCCTTTAAGCCAGTATGGTCTCTATGGCCACTGTTGAATCCATTGATGTCTGTTGCCTTTCATTTACATAATCATTATATACTTTGAGTAGCGCACAAGTACTCAATTTTTTCATTTTTTCACTTTTTTCACATGGACATTGTCTATTCACACACAAAGCATGGCTTAGCCCTGCCCTCTCCCCCACTCCTCATTGGCTCACTGGCTCTGATTGACAGGAGGCAATAGCTCCTGCTGCTGTGTGAGCTAATGAGGAGGGAGAGACCCGAGTTGCTGCTCTCATGCACATTGCTGGATTGAGACGGGCCTCAGGAAAGTACAGGTCTGTAGATAAGGGGGTACCACCAGTCCTGCTGTACAGGGCCCAGGGCAGCAGGGTGAATCAGATGTGGGCAGGAAGGGTGATCTGTGTGGCGGGGGGGCAATTACTGGAATCAGCCAGGTAAGTACAGGGCTGTAGATAAGGGGGTACCACCAGTCCTCCTATACAGGGCCCGGGCCAGCAGGGGGGCCTAGGCAGCAGGGTGAATCGAATGTGGGCAGGATGGGAGATCTGTGCGGCAGGGGGGCAATTCCCGGAATCAATCTTCTGTATGGCTCTCTCTGCAGCAGCTGAAAGCTGGCTTCTTCTCCTCTCCCTCCCATTGGCTTTCAGCTGCTGCAGAGAGAGCCATACAAAAGATCGGTTCCAGTAATTGCCCCCTCGGCCACACTGATCACCCTCCCTGTGCACCATACATTTACCCCTGCTGCGCAGGCCCCCCTGTTTGCCCCACCCTCGCAACGTTGCTGGTTTCCCTCCTCTTCTTTCTGCCGGCAGCTGCAAGCATACAATGGGATCCTTCAAAATTGAGAGCGTGGGAAGGGTTAGGTAAATATATTATAATTACCAGGCCCTTTTTTTCCTGAATGAACACAAAAAGTGATTGAAGCCGATCACTGACTGTGTTCATTCATAACTGAAGCATTGGCTGTATGGGGCCCCGTGATTTCTAACAGCAGCCCTGGGTAAGTATAAGGGGGGACTGGGGAGGGGAGGAGTTACACCCAGAAGTTTTTTTTAACTTAATGCATAGAATGCATTAAGGTAAAACACCCTCTGCCTTTAGAACCACTTTAATCACTTAAACTTGTGCTTGTGGTTGAAATCTTCTTTCCTCTGCCCTCCCACCTCCAATGCCCTTGCAGATGTGATCTTCCACTGCAGCAGGAGTTACTAAGAGCCCCTGGATCTGTCACAGACACTTATCAAAAGTGTCAACCATGCCTGGCTTCTCTGCCCCCCTGCTCTGTTCATAAAAGTTGTACTATCGGTTCCCACAATGAAAAGCGCTCTATGAATGGAGGAGACGGACCTTTCATTCATCTGCTCATCTGCTTTTCAATGCGGGAAGCGATAGTATAGCTTTTATGAATTGATCAGGGTAGTGGAAAGGACAGGCATATTCAGCATTTTTGAGGAGTGACAGGTCCAGTGGCTTGTGTTCATCCCCCTAAACCGGAAGATCACAGCTGCAAGGGTATCAGGGGTGGGGCAAAGGAATTCAAATTTCAAAGAGCACAGCAGCAACCAGCACAAGGGACACTTTTCATTCAGTGTAAGTATCATACCTTTTGGTGAGTTAAAGAGAAAAAAAACTAAAGTTTATCTATACACCTTTTGGTGAGTTAAAGAGAAAAAAAACTAACGTTTAGCTATACTCCTGAGTTATATAGGTTTGGTGAATAATTTGATGATGTTATTGCTTTAATTACCTGTATAGTTATTATTATTATTATTATTATACAGGATTTATATAGTGCCAACAGTTTGTGCAGCGCTTTACAACATGAGGGCAGACAGTACACTTACAATACAAATCAATACAGGAGGGATCAGAGGGCCCTGCTCGTTAGAGCTTACAATCTAAAAGGGAGGGTCAAGTGTAAACAAAAGGTAATAACTGTGGGGGTTGAACTGATGGAGAAAATGAAAAAAAAAAAAAACAATTGTTAGGTGTGGGTAGGGTAGGCTTCTCTGTAGAGAAGGGTTTTCAGTGATCGTCTAAAAGCTAATAGAGTAGGAGATAAGCGTACAGATTGGGGTAGGGCATTCCATAGGATTGGAGAGGCTTTGGAAAAGTCCTGGAGGTGAGCATGGGAGGAGGTGACGAGGGAGCTAGAGAACAGGAGGTCTTGAGAGGAACGAAAAGAACGAGTAGGTTGGTATTTAGAGACTAGGCTAGAGATGTAGCTGGGGGCTAAATTGTGGATAGATTTGTACGTAGTTGTTAGTATTTTTTATTTAATTCTTTGGTCAAGCGGAAGCCAGTAGAGGGATTGATAGAGAAGGGTAACAGAGACGATTGGTAAGGTGGATGAGTCTGGCAGCAGCATTCATGATGGATTGAAGAGGTGATAGACTATGTAGAGGTAAGCCAATGAGAAGGGAGTTGCTGTAGTCAAGGCGAGAGATGACCAGCGAGTGAATTAGGAGCTTTGTTGTGTCATTGATTAGAAAGGAGAGTATTTTGGAGATGTTGCGGAGGTTGAGGCTGCAGGATTTGGACAGTGAGTTCAGAGTCCAGGACTACACCTAGAACCTTGGCATGTGAGGATGGGCTTATAGTTGTGCCATCGATTTTGGCAGAGAGATCAGGGGAAGGGACATATGGGGGAGGAAAAAGTAATAAGTTCTGGTTTTGGATAGATTGAGTTTGAGGAAGTGGTGTGACATCCAGACTGATATATCTGATAGTAAAATAGGGATATGTGAGGAGACAGAGGTAATGAGCTCAGGTGTAGAGAAATAGATTTGGGTGTCGTCTGCGTAGAAGTGGTATTGGAAGCCATGGGAGGCTATCAGCTGACCCAGAGAGGGGGTGCAGATTGAAAATAGGAGAGGTCCAAGAACAGAACCTTGGGGAACTCCAACTGAGAAAGGAAGAGGAGAGGAGGAAGTAGAGTTCTAAAAAACGCTAAAGGTGCGGTTGGATAAGTAGGAAGAGAACCAGCGAAGAGTACAGTCACGGAGACCAAATGCGTGGAGTTTTTTAAGGAGGAGGGGGTGTTCAAACGTATAAAAGGCAGCAGAGAGGTCCAGGAGTAGGAGTAGTTAATTCAGTATTTATAGGGAGGTGTTAGTTACCTCTTGACAACTTCATTTTCTTTGTCCCAGTTCTTATACACAAAGCTCCCACAAATCATGATTACTACAAACCAGAAGAAGATATTCTATAACATTCCAACCAAATATTTTATAATCGTTTAAGGAAGGTAGCTCAGAATAAATTAAACAAATTTTGAGTATGTTCTGTTATCTCAGTTTTTTTTACAGTTTCAGCTTTCCTGTCCTCAGAATGGTATCCTGTCAGTGTTTCCTTTTCTTACACTATTATGTGAGTCAATTTAATTTCTGACATACGAGTCTGCATTACCGTGAAATGAACTAACAGAGTATAAAACGTGTTTCATTAGTGTTTTCAAAAGGATAAATGTTTTCCGTTTACCCATTGGTTTTAAATTACAAAGACAACTCAGTGTTCCAAAGCATACTTCGAAAAGCCTGAATAATTAAATAGCTATCATTTCCATGCATTCTGAAGCACAAACATCATGGGGAATTGCAGTAGAGTCTCTTGTGTGATAGAAGGAATCCTAATATCTTTCTTATGTTCAAAGACTTTAAAAAAAATAAAAAAAATAAAAGAAATACATAGATGCCGTAAGAATAATGTTTAAAGATTGACTCTAGTTTCATTGATAAAAAATATACATCCCCTTCTAGATGAATAGTATACATTTTGTACTTTTAGCAAACCTTTTTGCAGATTCATATGCTTCTCTGGTCTGAAGTGATGCATGCTTGCCTTAACATGTCCTTTCTCACACTGGTTTTTAAATAGAAGGGTCTGATCAATTTCAGCTTTGTAAGAAAAGTTGCAGCATCTGCATAACTTTAGGCATAAAAATAGCAAAAAGCTAAAATTATTTCACCAAAATGAAACTCTTATTGCAGGGGGTGCCTATACCAGCCTTTTACAACCAGGGTGCCATGGCACACCGGGGTGCCTTCTGGGCTTTTTAGGAATGCCTTGGCAAAATGCCTAAAAATTTCCCAAAAATTGTCAACAAACCAGAGGGTGTATCATGCTTGCCTTTTTTGTCACACAAAGCCACAGGATTTTAATGTGCAGCATTACATTGTGCATTGTGTTGGTCAGCTGCTGGTTTCCCAACATTTGATGGTGGCATAGGTTGAGAAGAAGGACGTCAGGCACCTGAAGGACATCCTTGTTTGCCCCTTATCTACCCCTCTCTGTCAACACCGGGGTCACGTCCGCTGATAGAGGGAGAGAAACTGGGGCAGAAGAGAAAAGCTTGAATGCTAGTCAGTACCGGTGTGCAAAGGTACATTGCATTTTTAAGAACAAATAATCTCTAATGTTGGGTGTCCTGTCACTGCACACTGTTTTTATGTAAAACTATTAATTTAGATTTTTTTTTCAATTTAGAATGGAGTGCCTCGAGATATGTACAATATTTTAAAGGGTGCCATGACAGAATACAGGTTGAGAAACACTGGCCTATACATTAGCTTGAAGTACAGATATCTGGAAGAATCTTCTTTGCAGTAAACAGAATACCACCATTGCAAAATGGCATGTGCAGCAATAATACTTTATTTAAATGTTTTAGTGAAAGGAGGGTTTTCCTTATAGTGTTAAATTGTTCTGATTTTTACCAACCTTATGTTAGAGATACAGTTATACAAATATACTGTCAAATGTTAAGAAAATCATCTTAAGCCAGGACTGAATCATTCAAAACCATGGGTGCTTAACCTGTGGCCCTCCAGCTGTTGCAGACTACAAGGCCTCTGTTGATTGGGACTCTTTGAAGGATATATGAAAGCAACAACCGTGTCTCCTATTCAGGGGTGATTATATGAGCTCTAGGTAAGCATTGGATAATTTGCAATAATAGAGTCCGCACCCCATTGTAGATATTCTTGGGGTCAACTTATATGTCACCTATTGCTCCCCTTTTTAGTGTCACCCCCCCCATGCCTTTCTATATAAACATCACCTTTAGATATCCACAGACATACCGTGATGCCCGATATGTGGCTTACCTTTTCATTCTAAACACGCGCTTCATGTGTGCCCGGAACGGCTAAGATACTCCTCTATGAGGACTCTTTGGGAGGGAGCTGTTTTTCCATCTGTAACCTCCACTCCCACCTGTATCTAGGAACGACCGTTTGTTGTCTTCCTAGTATACATTGCCGTGTCGGTGAGACACATACGCGTTGTGTCACTCCATGGCGCGTGCGCGTGGCGTCATGACACATGCGCCGTGTGGAGGCATGGCGCGGCCACTACTCAGGGGGCCCTCTCTGGTAGCCTGGGAAAAGGCTGGCTGCAAATAGCTGATCTGCATTAGGCAGACATTGTGGCTGTTTCTGCTGGGTTATTTAAACCCTCAGTTCACAAACAAACAGACATGGCTTCTGGAGAGGCTGATGCTGGACTACATTCATTAAGAGTGAGTAACATGGGGAAACCTTTAACACATTTTTTGTGTTATTGAATGCAGTTGGGCTCATGACTTAAAAGCAGCACTGATGCTCAAGCTCACATACATCCCTCTCACTTTTTTTCATTTATCTTTTCTTTTGTATCATTTCGGTGCCCCATTGTCTGGCGACGTTGATTTCAACAGCCAATATCTCACAGAATTGGTCCACAGCACTTTCTGCTCTCCACGTCCCTACCTACCTACACTAGGGGGCGATCAAGGGGTTAAGTGTGTCCTAGGGATTGATTATAACTGTGGGGGGATGGGTTACCTAGGACATGACAGCGATCACTGCTCCCGATGACAGGGAGCAGTAGATCTCTGTCCTGTCACTAGGCAGAACAGGGAAATGCCTTGTTTACATAGACATCTCCCTTTCTGCTGCTCCGTGACACGACCGCCGGGCACCGGCGGACATCGAGTCCGCAGGTCCCGTGGGCACAGTCACGGACCATGCGCCCACAATGCCGCATCTTAAAGGGGACGTACCTGTACGCCCATTTGCGCAGCCGTGCTATTGTGCCGACATATAACATCATGCACTGGTCGGCAAGCGGTTAATGGAAGTCACCTCCAAGTCGGATCCTCATCTATATTGATGCGAATTGGATCCGACATTACAGGAACATTACCCAGGCATTCTCTGAAAGATATAGCAAGAAAAAAACTGCGCTGGACAATAAACGAAACCAAATAGCAGCAACACCACGTGAGATACACACAAATAACTACAAAAACAAAAAAGGTTGCGCTTCAAAATTAACCTTAAAGTGAATACGTATTATGAGCAAAAAATACATCTCATATAATACAATCTCATATCCTGTAACTGAAATAACAAATTCCTGTGAAAAGAAAAATGTCCTATTGGAAAAAAGATTTTTTCCTATAAATATAACAAATAAGTGTCCAAATCTGGGAATAATTTAGTGACAGCTTGTGACGATTTCCACAGTTGAAGTGACTTTGCTGGATAAATCCCACCACCGAGTGAAGTGTGCGCTTACCAGCTGTAAGAACTTTGATGCCTGTGGCTATTGCCCAGACAGGGCCTTTTCCTCAGTAGGTTCCACCAAACGATCTGGTCGTCACCTCTATGTAAGGATCCCCCGGTCTGGGTCGTATCCATGCAATCCTCCACTAGCAGCGAGTGGTATTGCAGAAAGGATGATGATGCAAATATGCTGTTCCAAGCTGACACTCATGGCCCACTGTTTTCCTTGATTCTCTGAAAGATGCTTCAAAGTCGCATCAAGTCATACTCAAGTCACTAGCAAATCACCAGGAAGTCACCTGGCAAAGTCGCACCGTAAGTCACGTAACTTTCAGGTCACTGCAGTGTGACCCAAGCCTTAAACCTGTGTGTGCTTGTAGTTACTTTATCCTATTTTTCCTGTTTTACTTCTGTTTTTTTTTTTTTAGCAAATTAAGGACATTTAATTCAGCGCAAGGCATACAATATTAGAGAGCTCATCACACATTTAATATGTATGGGAAGTGTTGTAGCTAAGTCTCAACATGCACATAGTTTACCACAATAAAATGGTTTAATTACTGGCAAACCTTTAGCAAATTCTGTCACTGGGACCTACTGTGTATGGATTCCAGTTTTGGAGGGTCCAAGATTCCAAGTTCCACTGCTCCTGTTCCATACTCCTTGTCCTAAGAACCACATCAGGAAACATATAAAAACTTGCTTGTGGGGGGCCCTCTGACTACCATAGTTACAGCCTTGGTTTATTAGGGAATGCACCTGATGCCTGGGCCCAAAAGTCACAGGGTTGGGAGGACAAAACTCTCTTACCTCCAAGTTGGCTGTCCCGCCTTCACGAGGCTCCCAACTATTTCCTTACAAAGCTGGAACCTATCTTTGCTCCCTAGGTATAGGCTTACCCTATGTCCCATAGGAATAATGAGACTTAGTCCAATTCCATCTTTAACTCATCTTTACTGTGCAGAGACTTTATTAAAAATAGTTAGTAGATAACATGGTTCCATAGTACAGGGCTGGCCAAATCCAGATTCCTTGTACACGTAAGGAAATTACTCTAGTAACATTCATTTCCAGCTATTCTGGTGGTGCCCACTCAGTAGAGAACTGATGCCATTCCCTGAAGGCGAAATCCATTTAACCAGAATTTCAGAAACATTACATTATCTCTGCTGAGGCCCAGACAGTCCCACATAGAAAGACATCCTTTCTACTCTCCAAGATAGACTGGAGTCCCTTCAACACTGCACCATGCCTAAAACTTCATGCACGGACTAAAATCCTTCCTTCCCATCTAAGGGGAGACCCTATTTCACACTAAGCTTCTACTTACCGTTCTGGTGACCAAAACAATCTATACTAGTCATGATGTACTGTTAGTCAGTAAAGGCTGATCCCTGACCAGCATCCCTACTATGGTCTTCTTTAGGCATGCAAGTGCTTTACTGTGTAATAAATATGCTACTTGGCTTTGTCCATACCTGCAGCATATTGACAATGTATGTCAACACAGAAGACATGGGTTACCAGCAGGGAGAGCTGTCTACACACTAAGTAGAGTAAATCGCCACAAGTTTGTGGACACCTGACTAATTACATCTACATGAGCTTGTAGGTCATCCTGTTTAAAAAACAATATGGAGTTGCGCCCCCTCCCCTTTGTGACTTTAATAGCCTAGAAAACATCCCCAAACTGATGTCATGACATTGAAAAGTGCACAGTTGATGTAGCATTAATTGAAGCCTCCCCTAAAATCACGTGAAATAAATTATTTAGAGGGGGTTGTCCACATACAATATGTTGGGCCATACAGTATAGTGCACTACTGCACTACTTAAAAGTATATGTCATGGCAAAAAAAATGACATATGAAGTATACAGTAATGTAAACATGCACATGTACCCAGTTTAAGCTTAATTTTGCTAGCACTTTTTGCCAGCCATTTTTTAAACATTTTTCCCACACATGTTTAAATGCCCATTTTTGGGCTGAGGGTTACTTTAAACTCCCTAAACCATTACATATTTTCTGAAAACAGGGGGCCTTTAGAATCACAATTTTTTTATGTCACACATTGCTAGCGCAACTATGTATCAAATTTTTGGTAAATATACAGTTATTTTTAGTGCACAATATAGTCCCCAATTCTTTGGTAACATTTAAAAGATATGGCTGTGTCAAATGAATAGACACCAAAACAGTCAAACTTGTCCATTGACAACACGTTAAAAGCTTTGACAGCACATTATCTTAGAGCCTACCATAAATGGTGACCCCAGAATTATTTATTTTGTTCCAGCATACTCAGTGTTAGTGTTGAGCAATCATTGATTACATATATGTATTCCTGACATGTGGTTTTGTTGTTGCATTTTTGTATGTCCAGTTTTTTAAAAAGAAGAGTGCTTGACGACAGGGTTCTTCTCCAATCCCTGCTATGATCAATATGTATTTATTTTTTTGCAATTATCAAGCAGATATAACAAAACATTTTATATTTAATACTATTTTTTTTGTTTTTTGTAAGCTTTTTAGGGGCAAAATGTATAGACAAAAATAGCAACCTCATTAATTAGTGAGCATCTGACTGATACAAGCATGTTTGTACTAATACCAGTGCACTAGAATCAATCTATAAAAACTCTAAACTCAGCAAACTGATGCCCCCAGAAAACTGGATCAACTCTACATTTAAAACCAGATTGCATATGCCAAACAAGCCCAGAAAGTGTACTCTAAAATGTAAATCAATGTTCCAAAGCTACTACACTATGGAATTACCTTTTACATGGGGAGGCTGCATTCATGTAAAGTGGAAGGATTAAACTTGTGGTCTGGGAAAAGCGAGAGCTTATTATGCGGTTAGTAAGGTCAATAGAGTTATTCTTTGTTGGAAAGAGGATTTGTTTTTTACATTATAAGGTTTACGAAATCTGCACGGTATGGTATGGTTTCTAATGTGAGTGTATATGTCACTTGGAGGGAATATTTAAAGCGGTACAACACTATATTACTATTTTTGTTTTTTTAATTTTCAACCAATTCAGTGGAGCTCATCTAATGGTGCAATGCCCAGAAATGGCCGATTCATTCCAAGAAATGTTAAAATCTAGGAAATTCCGCCAGCAAAAGTCTGATGAGAGCTTGTGGTCGGAAAATGCGACCGTGTATGCTCCATCGGACTTTTGATGGCCGAATTCCAGCCAGCAAAAGTTTGAGAGCATGTTCTCAATTTTTCGGTCGGAAAAAGTTCAGATCGGAAATTCCGATCGCCTGTAGCAATTCCGACTCTCAAAATTCCTACGCATGCTCGGAAACAATTTGATGCATGCTCGGAAGTATTGAACTTAATTTTCTTGCCTCGTCGTAGTGTTGTACGTCACCTCGTTCTTGACGGCCGAAAGTTCAGCGAACTTTTGTGTAACCGTGTGTATGCAAGACAAGCTTGAGCGGAATTCCGTCGGAAAAACCATCCAAGATTTTTCTGACAGAAAATCCGCTCATGTGTACGCGGCATTAGAATTAAAAACATGAGGGCTACACTGAACTTTCTTATGATGGTGGAGGGTACGAGTATATAGGAAGAGATCACATAAGTGGATTATATAAAAAAATTTTGACACCTAATGATAATGTGAGCACATATAGAAGTATGGTAAGAGTATAGTATTAATTTATACTACACTATAGATTTTATACTACACTATATAGTTTTCAGTTTTTTTTGGAGATTGTCATCAAGAAAAAGGCGAGATCATCATACAAAACTGCTGTTCTATCATGTGAGATATAAAGCAATTTAAGAAGCAAGAGATGTTTGTGAATTTGCATTTACTGTATGTAATTTATTGGGATATAAGAGACACTGATATACATTTTGGAGTACACTTTATGCACTTCTTTGGGAGTATTGTTGGTAAGAATGGATATGAATGTAGAGCTGACATAAGCATAGAAAGATAAAGGTACACATTATGTGCGCATACAGTATGTCGTTTTTAACCTTTTCACTTTTCTCCACAACACTATGCACTTTGCCCAAATAATGAGATTTATAAAAAAAAAATATTTTTATTCTAAATATTAAATATTAAAATACTGGGTGAGACTTTTAACAAAAATTAACAAAAAACAAATTTAACAAAAATTAAAAGTCAGCAGCTACAAATACTGCAGGGGGAATGTGGGGGAATGAAGCCCCGCTCATCTCCCTCTCCTCTCTGCGGTGCCGGCATTGTCATTGTCATGTACTGCGCATGACTGGCTGGGCAATCATCTGGGACCTGTGACGTGTCCCAGATGATTGCCGAGATGGAGGGGGGAGAGGTGAACTTGCTTCCGGCGCCGCGGTGCGCCAGGAGGAAGTGGGAGCTGGAACCCTCTAAATAGAGGGTATCCGCCCCCCCAAAAAAATTACATGCCAAATGTGGCATGTCAGGGAGTCACCTTCCCTTAAAACGGAAGTTCCATTTTTAGGTGCTTTAACGGTATTTAGAGAGGTTAAACATTAATCTTTTTCCTGTCTTTATAGATTCAGGTCAAACAAATCTTTTTAATTCAGTTTTTAGCCCTTCTTTAGAGACACATTATTATACTTTTTACTATTTAGCTTTATTGAGTTTGTAAAAAATATGTACACATTTCTGTTGATATGTGAAGTGAACCTTTGCAGTGTTTTTTTTCCTTTTCCTGTGGAATTTAAAAGGTGATGTTATGTGTGATTTACTTGAAGGAAAACTGTAAAGGTGAAAATGTTTTAGGAATTTTATTTTCAGACCAGTAACTCAACTGAGTGAGCGTTCATTAAAATAAATCCTATTTCTTCATTCTGGAAACATGTACTTACTGAACACTTCGAGTTTGGGAGGGAGTGGGTCATTTTTCTTGTTTATATGTATTTTAATTATACTTTGGCCAAGAGTTTTTAATGCACTATTTGTCTTCTATGTAATATTCAATAAAAATGGATATATTTTGTAGTATGGCTATGGTGCTGCTGGACTGTTCTTGATATTAAGTAGAATCAATAAATATATTGGAATGTGTCAAAACCATGTTTTTTATGGTTTGTTTGAGTTCATATAATACGTAGTACCGATGACTCTTTCAATTTTCATATAGTTCGGGGACTTGGAGGATTTTTATTTGGAATGTATAATGTACCTACTGTGGTAGAATTATTTCAATTTAGAGTCTAGAACAGTTCACTTCTGCTACAACTTATATTTAATAATTCTGGTGAAGATTTACCTTGACTTAGCTTCAATAGCCAAAATATAAAATTAGAGGAAATTAAAGGGAATCCCTTAGGGCCCTCCAGGTCACCAGAACTAATATCCCCTTTGAAAGATTTCCCCTTTATTGCTGTTCTGGGGACAACCCAAATTCGGGGATTTTCTTTTACTTTCACTTTCAATGATAATTTTAAACAGGACAAATGGAGAGGGTGAACCTCCCTAATGGGGACACAGACAGCAATAAAAAACATAATAGGTGTTCTAATCCATCTCCATTCTGTTGAAAACTAGGAACAAATTGCCTTTAATTATACTTTAAGGCACTGTTGCCTGTGACTGCCAGTCTCACGAGATCTGGAGTGCGATATGGTGATGTTACAAAGTATTATTGTGCTGCTCACTGTTACCTTGCTGGACAGAAAGGTATGCATGAAGACCTACAGTGCAAGGATCACCCTGATTCTGCTTTGTTTATTCTGTGGATCAGAGCAGTTTGAAATTCTGCGGCTTCTTAAATATTTCCTATAAGTCATGAGATCACCAGCCAGTGGCGGAACTACCAGGTTTGCACAGGTCGCACTTGTGACTGGGCCCTGGTGTTCCGCCACTGTGGGAGGGGGCCCACTGACTTCTCTTGTTACACTCAGGACAGGGACACTCACTGCACAGCTGACCACCCACACAGTATTAAACATTTTAAGTTTGTTGTTTAGTTTAGAAACAATAAAGACAGTAAATGGGAATCTCACTTAATCTAGGTAATATATGGCTAGGGATAATTTGGATATTGCTACTTCAAATGAATGTTATGCTATTTTTGTAGGTAGTTTTATGAATATGTATGTGAATGTTGTAGATTTCTTATATGCAATGACAATAAATCATATCTTATCCTATCTTATTTCCCCATCTACTACCCAAATACAGACAATGTCATGTTAAAACTGTTCAATCAAATTTTCCTCTTCATATTACCAGTACATCATGGGGGAGTGAAAGGGAGCGATGGTTGGTTGCTATAAGCAATATGAACAGTTCTCTCTTCAGACACTGTTGCTCACAAAGACCATTATGTTTCTTTGTGAACAACTCGACTCCAAATGACAATCATCGACTTCATTATAAGAGAACAGAAAAAGCGACATTCATTGTGAAGATCCGAACAGCAATACATATGCTTGTTTCTTGCAGTGATTAAATGGAAACACGGGAATGCATCTGTCTGTATAATCTCATTTTGTGGGTAGTTTAAAACTTTTAGATTCAAAGAGGTAATTGGACATATAAGAGAGATCTCATAATTGCACGAACTAACCAAGTTTTCTAGTAAAAATAAAAGTCATTGTATTGCAGTAAAAAAATTTTTTAGTCAGCTCACAGATGTAGATAGAGCTCCTACTTGGCTGGCTGGCTGGCTTTTTGAATCATCTAATTAGCCCATAAAAGAGTAAGGATAAGGAGACAATTCTTCCTCTATCAAATACTTCAGGTAATATGAGGACAGAAAAGTTGAGTTATGCAATGCTTCTGTTGCTCAGACGATTAACAGGTTCTAAGGTATAGTACTGCCTTGGAATGGCTGTGAAAGTTAATCACAAGTATAAGTGAGAAATTACAGTTTTCAGAGTTTTTTTTTTTTTTTTTTCAATAACGTTTTTATTTGAAATTATAACAAATACAGTTAAAGTGCAGTAGTCTTACAGCAAACATAATAAATACTTTCTTGCGAGTCACAAGACTTTGGTATTTCGTAAATATGTATGTTATTTCTCTGCTGGTCAGGTTATTATAACAGTAAAAAAAGAAAAGGTTCTCCCTGTGTGGTGGGGTTTTTAGGCAGCAATGCGTCTGATAAGAATTATCAAACGGATGTATTTAGTGAGAGATCAAGTCCGTCCAGATCAATTTAGAAAGTTTATTTAAATTTAAAAGTTGAGTGACACATAAAAAAGTGTAAAACACAAGCCCATACAGAATAAAATACAAATACAGTACACAAAATATAGTATGGCTAACAGATAACACCTGACCCCTCGACTGATGTGGTCAGAAGAGGTGATTGTATGAGATGTAACAAAAAACTGACACGTTTCGACCTGTTGTTTGTATCGGTCTTCCTCAGAGTATTTTTGGTCTGTTGGGATAAAAAGACAGTGTAACAGCAACTACTCAATTAAGTGTTTCCATGTGTTACACTCATGTCCATATGTATTTTTTATCAATATAGTTACCAGTATATGTGTAGTGTCTGGAATGGTCTTCTGTATGGGTATTCATAAAAATCCCATCGTCTTTCCCGGTGGCTTCCAAAACTGACTCCCACTGGTGAATCAAGGCACGGCAGATTGTCCAGGCCGTATGTGGCTTGCAAGGAGTCACACTTGTGGCTGACTCGCCAGAGAGGAACCCCAGAGCGGTCCCCCAGGGACACGGTGGGAGGGGGGGGGGGGGGAGAAAAGGGGCCAGCAGTAGGACACCCACAGCAACAGACTCCTGGAATATACCAAGAAATCATTCATAGGCACATTTATGTAAGATGGGAACAAAATATAAGAAGAGAGGGTTCTTTATTATAAGAAAGAATCCCTCAATTCAGTATACAGATAATGCTATTATATTTAAAGGGTGATATCATTGATATCATACTCCTGGGAATCAGAGTTATCTTCATATACAGGGTATATCCCTTTCTCTAAAGGATTGTATATTTGTGATTAGATATTAAATTTATAAAGAATTAGATCATAAGGTAGAAGGAAGTCTCGGGGATAAGGGGAGGTGTGGGGTGCAGAGTGCATGAAAAAGTGGTGACGGAAAGTTTTTGAAGGGAAGAGAAGGGGGGGAGAGGGAGAGTGAGGGGAAAAGGGGGAAGGGGGGGGAAAGGATAGGGGGAAGAGGAAGGGAGAAAGAGACAGGGGGTAGGGAGGGGGAAGGAGAAAAAAGGGAGGACGAGAGAGGAGGTGGGAAATGTATATGTATGGCGCGCTTCATACACATGGGAAAATGAAGAGAGAATATGAAAAAGGAAATGGGAGGAAAATGTGAAAGAAGAAAAAAAAAAATTGAATATGGGAGTGGGGGTGAAGAAGGGATATGGTAGGAAGAGAAAGTGTTGGGCTATTTAGAAGAAGAGGAGGGGAAAGGAAAAGCGGGGGGGGGGTGGGAGAAGGGCAGGTATAAAAGAGAAGAAGGAGGGGGAAGGAATACCCTATATCCCACATTGCATTCCATCCTTCTCACTTCCACTTTTTGGTTTTCTCCCCCCTTTCCCCCCCCCCCCCCTTTCCCTCCCCCTTTCCCTCCCCCCCCCCCCCCTCCCCTTCTTTTTCTGTCCCTTTTCCCCTCTTCCCTCCCTTTCCCTTCCTTCACAATTTTCCTTACCTAGAAACTTTCCATCACATTGTACAATTTTTATTTTCACAATTTTTATTTTCACATCTTTGCCTCACACTTTTAGTCCACCACACTGTTTTTACAATAACTATTAGTCATTTTTTTCCCCACCTCTCTTACCCTTTAATACAACCCTTTTTCTTTTCCCCAAGCTCTTCTCCCTTCTCCTTTTTCCTTCTTCTCTCTTCCTTCCCCCTCCTTCTTCTCTTTTATACCTGCCCTTCTCCCACCCCCCCCGCTTTTCCTTTCCCCTCCCCTTCTTCTAAATAGCCCAACACTTTCTCTTCCCATCATATCCCTTCTTCACCCCCACTCCCATATTCAATTTTTTTTTTTTTTTCTTCTTTCACATTTTCCTCCCATTTTCTTTTTCATATTCTCTCTTCATTTTCCCATGTGTATGAAGCGCGCCATACATATACATTTCCCACCTCCTCTCTCGTCCTCCCTTTTTTCTCCTTCCCCCTCCCTACCCCCTGTCTCTTTCTCCCTTCCTCTTCCCCCTATCCTTTCCCCCCCCCTTCCCCCTTTTCCCCTCACTCTCCCTCTCCCCCCCCTTCTCTTCCCTTCAAAAACTTTCCGTCACCACTTTTTCATGCACTCTGCACCCCACACCTCCCCTTATCCCCGAGACTTCCTTCTACCTTATGAACTAATTCTTTATAAATTTAATATCTAATCACAAATATACAATCCTTTAGAGAAAGGGATATACCCTGTATATGAAGATAACTCTGATTCCCAGGAGTATGATATCAATGATATCACCCTTTAAATATAATAGCATTATCTGTATACTGAATTGAGGGATTCTTTCTTATAATAAAGAACCCTCTCTTCTTATATTTTGTTCCCATCTTACATAAATGTGCCTATGAATGATTTCTTGGTATATTCCAGGAGTCCGTTGCTGTGGGTGTCCTACTGCTGGCCCCTTTTCTTCCCCCCCCCTCCCACCGTGCCCCCGGGGGACCGCTCTGGGGTTCCTCTCTGGCGAGTCAGCCACAAGTGTGACTCCTTGCAAGCCACATACGGCCTGGACAATCTGCCGTGCCTTGATTCACCAGTGGGAGTCAGTTTTGGAAGCCACCAGGAAAGACGATGGGATTTTTATGAATACCCATACAGAAGACCATTCCAGACACTACACATATACTGGTAACTATATTGATAAAAAATACATATGGACATGAGTGTAACACATGGAAACACTTAATTGAGTAGTTGCTGTTACACTGTCTTTTTATCCCAACAGACCAAAAATACTCTGAGGAAGACCGATACAAACAACAGGTCGAAACGCGTCAGTTTTTCGTTACATCTCATACAATCACCTCTTCTGACCACATCAGTCGAGGGGTCAGGTGTTATCTGTTAGCCATACTATATTTTGTGTACTGTATTTGTATTTTATTCTGTATGGGCTTGTGTTTTACACTTTTTTATGTGTCACTCAACTTTTAAATTTAAATAAACTTTCTAAATTGATCTGGACGGACTTGATCTCTCACTAAATACATCCGTTTGATAATTCTTATCAGACGCATTGCTGCCTAAAAACCCCACCACACAGGGAGAACCTTTTCTTTTTTTATCCAAACCCGGGGTGAGCAGCTACCTATAGCTCCCAACTGTGTCAATACTTTCCCCTTTAGGTTATTATAACAGTTACCTAAAGTGCTATCTACCAAACCTTCCAACTGATTTAGTAACTGTGCTCACGGGTCTCTAGAGGACTCCTGAAAAAAGAGAGAAAAATAAGGAGAGAGGGAGGGAGGGGGAGAGGTAAAGAAGAGAGAGGGAAGAAAAAAAAAAAAAGGGAAAAAAAGGGGGGGGGGAGGGATAGGTTGGTATCATCCTGTGTCGGTCTCCGGATCGTTTTGCTCCTCCCGGCGGTGCCACAGCTCCCAAGTCATGTTATGTTCGTCCAGGCGCTCCTGGATCCTCGCTGTCATCCTCTCCATTAGCTCTACATCTCTAATTCTGGCATAGAGTGCTCCCTCTGGAGGAGGAGTACTGCTCTTCCAGTTCAGTGCTATTAGGCAGCGAGCTGCTGTGAGGACGTGTCTAGTTAGCTTTTTATGTGGGGCTGGAACTTTTAGTGGTGAGAGCCTGAGCAGGTAAAATTTAGGCGTGATAGGGACCTCTTTCTCCAGAAGGCAACTTAGGAGTTGATGGACTGAGTTCCAGAAGGGGGTTATCAGCGGACATTCCCAGTAGATATGATACAGCGTTCCCTTGGCCCCCAGGCATCGCCAACAACGGTCCATACTGGTCGGGTGGATGGCGTGTAATACATCCGGGGTCATGTACCAGAAATGTAGTATCTTATATATATTCTCTTTATAAAGTGTACAGATCGAGGTTTTGGACGCCTGGGTCCATATGACCCTCCAGTGATCCACGGGTATCTCCTCACCCAGTGCCTTTTCCCACTAAGGCATATATTTGTGTTTACCCATTGAGTCAATGGGTCTTTCGTTCAGTATTTTGTATATGTCTGATATCAGACCTCTCTGAGCAGAACCTGCCAGAATGAGATTTTCAAAAGGTGTAGGTGGGGAGAATTGCAGGTTCGATGCAAATGTTAGGGCATAGTGGCGGATTTGGAGATACCCGTAGAAAGCCTGCTTCGGGAGGTCAAATTTGGACTGCAGTTCTGCAAAGGAGTGCAATTTGCGTGTACGGGGATCCACCAGATTTCCGTAGTGGAACAGGTTTCTTGTGGTCCAGGGGGAGGACATATGGTGGGTGAGGCTATCTGGGATTTTAGGGTTGTGGGCGAATGAGGTCAGGAGCGAGCTGTCTGAGGACAGTTTGTATTGTTGTGCCACGGGCCCAGCAGTCGTGCAGGGACTACTTCTGCGTTCGCGCTCCAGAGTAGACTGTTTGGGTGTATTGGGGCTAGCCATAATTTCTCTATCTCAGTCCATTTATTATACGAGTGGAGCGTGAACCAAGAGGTTATCGCCCTCAGTTGCGCTGCCTGGTAGTATTTGATGAGGTTGGGGAAGGCCAGGCCGCCGTCTGAGCGGGCTGCTTGCAATACGGAACGCGGAATTCTGTGTCTCCTGTAATTCCAGGTGGATGGTAGTAAATCTGCTTGCAATTGTTTTAGTTGACCATGCGGGACAGGGATGGGTACGGTCTGGAAGAGATATAACAGTTTCGGGAGGATTGTCATCTTTACTGATGCGATTCTCCCGAATCATGAGATGTGGTGCTTTTTCCACTGTTGGAGAAGGGTTCTAATGGAGTGAAAGAGGGGGGGGGGAAGTTTTCCTGGTAAAGGGTAGAATACTGCGGTGTTATATTAATTCCCAGGCATTTTATTGCTGTGGCTTTCCAACTATAGGGAAAGTTGGCTTTTAGGTGTGCTACCTCCTCTGTTGATGTGTTAAGTGGGAGGGCCTCCGACTTGGAGGTATTGATCTTATAGCCCGATATGGCCCCGTAGCGTTCCGATTCCGAGTGGAGAATTGGAAGGAAGGTTCTAGGTTGGGTCAGTGAGAGGATGATGTCATCTGCAAACAACGAGATTTTAAACTCCCTGTCCCTAACCCTTATGCCTTTAATGTCTGGATTCTTTCGGATTGTGGCTGCTAGGGGTTCAACACATAGTGCGAAGAGCAGGGGTGAGAGCAGACATCCCTGCCTGGTGCCATTCTGTACTGGCAGCGGGGCCGACAAAGCGAAGGGGGTCTTGACCTGTGAGGAGGGATCTGAGTATAAATGTTGAATGGCTCTAAGGAAGGAGCCCCTAATTCCTATATGTCGGATTGTGGCGAACAGGAAGGGCCAACCCAGGCGATCGAACGCCTTTTCCGCATCTAAACTTAGCAGCATGGCTTGTTTGCCCTCCCTGTTCGCCACCTCCACCAGGTCTATTATCTTCCTGGTGTTGTCCCCCGCTTGACGGAGGGGGACAGTTTTCAGAGTTTTACTAGACAGGAAGTGAGAGATTTTAAATTTAAAATTTTAGCCCATTTTCAGGTCTATTGGGCAAATTACTGTAAAATAAAAAACAAAAAAACATGGGCACCGCCATGAGGACCACAAAATTTATAAATACTACTGTACAATGGTCAGAGGGTCTTTTCATGTGACTTTGAAATCAACATTGAAAATACAATAACATGCTTGGAGGATGCCTTAAAGTTGTACATGATGTTATGGAACAGTATGGTTTGATAAACAGTCTCAGTGACTGCACGCATTGGCAATGTTGTTTTGTTTGCTTTCTTTCTTTCTTTTACAATTGGTCTACATTAAGCAGCAGTACCCCAGTCTGATTAATTTCAGTTTTAAAAGAGGACCCTTTTCAGTTTTAAAAGTGTCCTACCACTTGTTTGCAGGTGTTACTACCCTTCTAAGGTTCACACCTTCTTTTGGTGATGCAGTGGGTAGGAATTGTGCCCATATAAAAACCAGCTGTGGGTGGAGGTATGGGAACAGGACACCCCTGTACAGCATCATGTAGAGCTACACCCTGGGATCTAGAGAAAGATTGCTTGGCTGGGCAGGACAGTAAGTACATGCCTTGACACTGGGAACAATGCCAACGGAGGGACCTTGTCACCCGTGACCCTCAGCTATGGACTTGTGGTTTGGTTTGGATGGGCCTCAGGGCCTAGGACTGATCTCCTCTAGGGTGAGCTGCCGATCCAACTTGGTGGGGTTTATTAGAAGAATGAGGGAAGATGGCTGCAAATGAATATGTAGTGCTCAATGTAAATGACTACTGTCAGGATGTCATGTCATGTTATTAGTGTTTTGCACTTCAAGATTTTGCCAGTATGTCAGGAGTCATGTGTTTTGTAGTGTAGGATTTTAATAGTTATTGATTTACAAGAAACTTAGTAATAGTTTTATGTCTTCACTTCCTGATTCCCTGACAGAGGATGGCGGCGGGGCAGCCGAGAGACGAGCGATCGCTCGTCATCTTCTGCCGACACCGCTGGAACCTGGAACAGGTAAGTGTCAATTTATTAAAAGTCAGCAGCTGCAGTATTTGTAGCTGCTGACTTTTACATTTTTTTTTTCAGGTGGAGCACCGCTTTAAGGACTCCTTCTGGATTGAAAATAATCTACAGTGCCTTGAAAAAGTATTCATACCCTTGAAATTTTCCACATTTTGTCATGTTACAACCAAAAAGGTAAATGTATTTTATTGTGATTTTATGTGATAGACCAACACAAAGTGGCACAGAATTCTGAACTGGAAGGAAAATGATAAATGGTTTACAATTTTTTTTTTACAAATAAATATCT
>CM053031.1:65500641-65672084 GCA_028564925.1 Lithobates sylvaticus | reverse complement strand
ATATTAAATGGAGGCACTGCGTGAGATAACGTCGATATTTTGTACAGGATCAGTCATAGTTACGGTGGTGACAGAAATAATATTTTGCATGAAATTATTAATTATTAATTTTTAAAAAAATATATTTTTGCCAAGAAAAATGTCTGGTCAAAGTGAATTTTATGTTGATAGGGAAGTAAAGGAAATGGTGGATAGGTTTTCAAAAAGTAACATGGCAGGTCATGACGAAAAAAGTTTGTCTAACGAGACTGATCCAGAAGCACGCATTGAAGGCCTTATAAACCACGCCCGTCAGTTAATAAAAGACGTGTGGAACGTGGAAGGTCAAAGCGATGAACTCACAGACAGCTCATCTGAGACAAAGGAAATAGATAGGCCTGATCCCATGCATTTTGAATTATGCACTACCCTGATGTATCTTTATATTGAAATTAAACGTCAATATACCCAACAGGAGAGTGATATCTTAGAACCCCAGTCCCATTTAATAGAAGGGGAATATGAGCCCACTAAAAAGCTAAATGAAATTAATGACAAGACAGATTGTTATGATGAATCTACAGTGACAATGATGAAATATGAAATAAAACAGATGCAAAATAATGCAATAATAATGCTGGAAGAATGTCAGCAATTAAATAAAGAATGTAAACAATTAAGAGAGAAGGAGAGTTTTCTGCAGGAAAACGAGTCTCCTGATGAAAGTTGCAGAGTAATAGGCAGTGGAAATTTAAAAAGTTGCCGAGTAATAGGCAGTGGAAATGTAAAAAGTTGCAGAGTAATATGCAGTGGAAATTTAAAAGAAGAAACAAATCAGCTTAGGTCAGGACAGGAATCCCTAATTAAGCAACAAGAAGAATTAAAAGAACAAGGGAAGTTTATGCCCCAGAATAATGCTCAGATGCTTAACCCTGAAAGTATAGAATCTGATAATACTCCAAAATTTGACTCTCAACCTAAAGTTTGGGAGTTACATAATGAAGAGGAATTAGAAAAAGTTACCATGTTCTACCCCAAGCCATCTGTAGAGCAAAGGGGGGTAAAAATTGAACCACCACATAAAAGTAGGTCTAATCAGTTTTCTTTGGGATCAGAGAAAACTACAGGCACCCCTAAACAGGACGCCTCAGAAATAATAGAATTTTTAAAAGATGCTGTCCCAGTGTTTAAGGAAGAGGGATCCGTGTGCATTATTGACCACATTGAGGCCTATGAAAATGCTTTATCAGCTTTAGGCCTAAATGATGACCAATCTAGGATTAATTTCTTACCGTGGGTATTTGAAACCAAACACCGTCCATTTTGCGAAGATTTAAAAAGTCTGTTGGGTACTGCCTGGCAAGAAATTAAAAACGTCTGTCATCTAGAATTTGTCCCGCACAAAAATGTTAATGCGGCTAGCGCGGATATACACGATATCACATGTACCAATAATAAAAGCCCCACCGAATTTATGGATGTGCTCAAAAGTGATGACCACTTAGCAGAAAAGGAGCCAGGTTATGATAAACCTGGGTTCAAACCCATGTTCTTCGAGGCCCCACCTACTTACATAAAAGTGAATTTAGCAAAAGATTACAAAGGGGGGTGTTCACTGGAGTCTTTGGTAAAAGAGAGTAACAATTTGTACTCTATCCAACAGACTGGTGAAAACAATGGAAGGCCTGAAGGCCCTATGATGAAATTTGTGGATGAATTTTATGTATCTCCTCAATCATTACAGTCCAAAACCAAGAACAAGAGATACGCTGATATAGTCAGAGGAGAGATGCTACCGAGTTTCCCCAGTGGGAGACCAATGTCCCCACCCATCAGAAGGGGGGAGCAGAGAGTACCCTTTAGAGGGGGAGTTCAAAGACCACCTCAGGAGTCTCATCCAAAGGATCCAGACCCGAGATTTAGGAGAAACTATAGGGTATATCTCCAACGGGTCAGATTTAAACCTAAGGGTAGACACCCTCACCTTTACCGGTGTAATTGGCTTCGGGGGCCTACACGGGTAAATAGGGAGAAACTACAGGGTAGGACACCTCAAAATCCCCAGAACAATAGGGAACAACTAAGGCCCAGACAACTATCCCAAAATCAAGACAATGTTTCTGATGGTGATATGTCTGATCAAACTGAGCCAGTAATCCCCAGAAAGTACAGAAACCGGGTCCCACAACCCAATTCTGATCAGCCTGTAAGCAATACGGAAACCAAAATAGACAAAATTACGGATATGTTACACGGGTTGAATAAGTACTGAATGCATGTACTCAAGCGCTACTATGAATTTAAAATCAGAGATGCAACCGATATTTAAGATAACCAAATGATGTAGCTGCAACCCATATAATAGTGTTCCCACATGTAAAATAAGTTAAAAGACAAGTACACATTTTTGTGTAATAGGTGCGCTTAAATCAACCTTAAAAACTCAATAGATTGTTTAAAATAAGTTATTTAGGAGACCTCTGCGCAAAACGTGAATAATATGTGATATATGAATACGCGATAAAATAAATAAAACAGTGTAAAGTGTATTAAAACTTCCTTCAAAAGGTGAATTTGCTGAGGTATAGATGGCTGCAGTGCGCATAAACCTCATACAATATATGGTTTGATAATTCGTGCAAACCAAAGCTTGGTAAAATTAGGAACAGATATATAGGGTCTAAAATGTTGAACTTTCTATAGTACACCGGCAAATGGTGTGGACCAGTTAGTTACTTTAGTTCAGTGTGTTGTGCCAATTTGTGAAATAAATAAATAGATTGACTTAATTAATTGAATAGATTAAAAACCACGAGTGTATCAATGGTTTCATTGCTAAAATGAACATGAATAGCAATTCTTCAAGGGGCAAATCATGTGGCCAGCCAAGGGCCACAGAGCCTTTTAAGCGCCTATGTTAAAATAAATCAGAGGAATGCACTGAATAAAGATATAGGAAGTAGAGGTTCTAACACTATGTTTCTCCCAGGTCACAGTAATGAGGATCCTGAAATCCCTTCCGGGGGATTGTGGTTGTTAGATATTAATTATTCTCCTATTTTTCAGTGGTCACTTCATTCCTCTGACATAAACAGGTCGCTCCAAACAGCCTAATTTCAAGAAGTCGACGAAGACGGTAATTCCAGAGGAAGACCGAATCCTAAAGACATTAATATCAGGAGGCCTAAATGGTTTGATATTTTGGTAAAAGATGAGGAGTCACCCGCATAAGGTAGTTTGATTGCCTCAAATGAGTTATATTGACACCCCAAAGGGGGGAGAATTTATTTGTTTTATTCCTCACAAGTAGAAGGTTGACTATGATGTCAAATATCTTATTACTGACAGTGAGTTGTCACTTACATGTCAAACTGAAATGCTTTTATTGTTACTCCAGAACCGCTACAATTAAGCTAAAAAAAAAGAAAAATGGTTCTGAAGAACATAAGTCAGTCATAAATGTCTGGTATCCACAGCTATTAATAAATGTCCTCATGATAATGAGCCCTGGAAAAAAATATCTAATATTCGCTGGCAGAGATGGGAGATTCAATGGGCCTAACAAAAAAAAAATAGAAATGAACTTTTGCCCTTAAAAAGCAGATGAACTGGCTGCCCATTTTACAAGTCTCAAATATATAAAGTTTACAAGCCTGTATTTAGACAGAAACTGTAGGACAATGAGACAATTTCGAAAACAAAAGAGATGAGTTCCTATATGTGTGATAGTAAATACAACTACAAGTTCCTTGGTTCAAGGGAAGGTTGAGCAAATAAATTGATTGTCTCAATGTGGGCTCAGAAAGTGAGAGATAAATAAAGCTAAGGAGCTAAGGAGTCCTCACTTCTCATAAGACAATGACTAGGATACCAAGTGAGGTTTGTTTTTTCAACAGGACAAATAATGAGAATAAACATGAGATTGTTCACCCGAATGTCTAAAGTTCATCTCAAAACATGACGTTACCAGTCAATTCATAGTATATATGATATCTGTATAAGTATCCGATGAATTGATGAAATCGGTTATAAAGAAAACATAATAAATAAAGGGTGATTATTAATAGAATTGTTTTAGGAACAAATTAGTATTAAGACAAATATATGATTATGATATGAATGTATTAGAATTGAAATGCTTAGATAAACAAATATTGATTGGATACCCAAATTATACAGGTATCCAGATAGATAAAAACTGTATGTGATGTTGATTAATATATATATATATATATATATATACACATATAACTTGTGTCCTTTTTAAATGGACTAAATGTTTACAGATATACAATGATATGCATATATATCACCATTTTTATGCAAAGTGATTGATCAATAATTATGCTAAGCGTATTTGATAGTATGGGGTTAGTAGAATTCCCAAATATTAAAGATATAGTTATTTCCACTAAAGTAAAATATACAGTATAAAATAAAATATATTACTTTACAGAGCAGCCCCAAAACACATGTGAGACCCCTGGTGGTTGAAGGCGCAATTACATTTACAACAGTTAGGCCAATAGGAAAAAGGCACATACCTTTTGGGCTGAACATATTACAAGTTTTATGATCGTATTGTGTGAGAGGATATTTAAGAAGCTAGATAGATAGTGAAAGGGAAGACAGCTCAGGGGAACCTGAGAGCTCAGGGACCCACCCTGGGGAAGGGACACTGGGAGAGAAACATCTTCCCAGATAGACTGACAGCCATGCCTGGAAATATACTTTAACCTCCAAGGAGATTCCTGAACCCGGTAGCTATCTTAAATCAAGACTAATAGCCATTTTGGAATGGGTAAATATACCATGTTGATTTTATCTTGTATGTTCTCTTAACCATTGATGTATTGAATATTCTAGTATTGATGATCATTCTCCAGAATCAATAATCGCCTTTTCATAGATTTTTCTCTAATATTCAATTTTTATTATATATTACTTTTTGCATAGTTGCTTTTTATTGACAAACAAATGTCTAAAGTATTTCGCATTGTTCAACGTTGCTTACCTGCAGCATAGCAATGGCTGGGTGTGTGAAATACAGACATTCTGTTAAATTGTCAAGTATAAGGTTATTGATTCTACTGAAGAAGTTATCATGGTGATATTGTGTCCAAGGTACTACGCCCATTTTGAGGGTATTTCCATCAATTGTCAAATGTTCAAATAATGCAATCTGTATTTTAATTTCATGTAAATATTTGTTTTCTGTCAACCAATAAATGTGACTATTAAGTATGATCACTCGTCTCCGTGAACCAGTTTCGCATATATAGACTGTGTCGTATCGATTGATTTTGTATCTTAAAAATATCTTCGTTAAAAATTACTTAATAAAAATGTGCGGGAAACTTTCCTTAAAAAAGCACAACAAATATATATATATATATACATATGAAAACACAGAAAAACTCTAAAAGCATAAGAATATACTATACATAAAAATCAACAATATCGTTACCACAGAATAAATAACAGCATCAATGGTTAGCGGCACAAATACATTAGTATATGGTGTGCATGTATATGTGAAAATACGTAAGAGTATTGCAGACTGGCTAGTAAGTGAGCTGGGAATTTTTCTTTGTTTTTTGACATGGAGCTTCCTGTGCAGCAACAGTGTAATTATTCAGTAGAGATGGGCCGAACACCCTCACCGGTTCTGTTCGAGACAGAACTCTCGAACATTGAAAAAGTTTGGACCTGAACCTTATTGAAGTCTATGGGACCTGTATTTGAAAAAAAAGTCCCCATTTTGAAGGCTTACAGTATATGCAAGTTATTGGCCATATAAAGGGTATGGGGGCCCGGGTACTGCCCTGGGGGACATGTATCAATGCAAAATTTATTTTTTTTAAATATATTTTTTACAGGAGTAGTAATTTTAATGATGCTTAAAGTGAAACAATAAAAATGAAAGTCCTTTTAAATATAGTGCCTGTGGTGCATGCTGGGTCGGTGACGGGGGCAGGGCCACAATCTCAACCCGATATAACACCTTTGGGATGAATAAGAGCACAGACTGCGAGCCAGGCCTTCTCGCCCAACATCAGTGCCTGACCTCAGAAATGCGCAAACATTCCCATAGACACACGCCTAAACCTTGTGGACAGCCTTCCCAGAAGAGTTGAAGCTGTTATAGCTGCAAAGGGTGGGCCAACTCAATATTGAACCCTACGGACTAAGATTGGGATGCCATTAAAGTTCATGTGCGTGTAAAGGCAGGAGTCCCAATACTTTTGGCAATATAGTGTATCTGTAGTGTTTACTTATCTCTCTCCAAAGCTCTAAGTGTCATTTCCCTCTGGAGCTTCCTTCCTCTGTTATCAGCATGAGTCACTTCTAAAAAAAATTCACGACACATTAGATAAATTTGTGTGTGTGTGTGTGTGGGGGGGGGGGGAATTTCTATTCACAACACCGTTCTGCTGTGTGGAGGGGGTTGTGTGCCTTTCCTCCACTCAGTTCTCACAGCGGACATACAAGAAATACATATGTAGGGCGATTTGTTTAATCTCTGTGTATCATCTGAGGCTGTTTACTGGGTTTATGTGAGGGGTTACATCCACTTTAAGGGTTTTCCATAACCGGAATAGCATTATTAGTGATTAGATTTGAAACAATAACTGATGTAGCCAGGAGCTGGATATATAAATATTCCTGCAATCAGGAGACACTGTGTGGCGTTGCTGCAGGGCGAGCCGTTTCCCTCTAGTGCTGAGTGTGACGTTGACCTGTTACCTTTTTATTCAGTGACCAGGCAGAGCAAAACATCTTGGGATATGCAGTCCGTATGGATGGGATTTGCCCTCCGGCTGAATCATCAGGAACTACAACTGCCAGCTGGCTGAGGAGGGAGAACAGACTGCTGGGAGAGGCTATAAGAGGGATGGATGGAGGCCTAGCGTGCTCTCTTGGGACCTGGCGGGGATCTGTGTGCAGGGATTCTGTGATAGTGTGAGCTGCAGCTAAGTCGCAGCTTGCATCAGCAGAACAATCCAGCAGATATCCTGAGGGGCAGCTCCTTTTAGCTGTTCAGCAGCAGCCTGGAGCTCGCTCCTGTTCCCTCTATCCAGCAGTGACATCAGATTCCGGTGAGTTATAGCGTAGTGCGGTGGAGGCTGGACAACATCCCCTGAGTCACATTCCTGAGAGACCATCATCATCGTGTCAGGGCTGGGCTCAGCCCTTCCTTTTCAAAGCTGGCCGCTCAGCTGACGGCTAATTGCCAGCTTATATCTCTCCACAGTGACTCACCTGTTGATGATATCCTGCTCGTCAGTCCTGCCTACTTAAGCTGTCCAGTCCAGATGATCCCTGCCTTTGCCTTGGTCACATCTCTAGAGAAGCTCTCATGTGTTTCTGTTAAAGACTTGCTTGACTGGCATTCCTTCTGGCTCCAGATCCTGCTTGCTGTTCTATTACGCTCATCTCTGGCTCCCTGACATTTTGGCTTGTTTGACTATCCGTTCCGGTTCCTGAACTCTGGCTATGTTTTGACTACGTTTACTATGTTTACCTTTTATTATTATTAAACAAGTTTGATTTAACTGTACTTCTGTCTCAGTCTGATTCATGGTTTCTGACACATTGTCATCATCATCATCTCTTGTTCCAGTGTGGTGAGCGGGCAATAACCCAACCTTATAGACACTGTATATAGACACCATTGTCTCCTGCACAACTTATCATCTTTAGTGCCCTGGATATAGACCATCATAGACACTATATACAGACATCCTTACTTTCTATTACCCTGCTGCCACTTGTAGTTCCACGGAGAGCAACATCTTTTAGTCAGTGACCACTATGAATACAGTTCCAGTTTGCTCTACAAGGAAGATTGTTTGCTGTTTATTCACAACTTATTGATTCAGTTTTCAAACTGCAACTCCTTGCATGCAATTAAACATCAAGGGCTAGCTTAAGGTCAACTGGACTGCCGCACAGCAATACAGGACTACTTTTCACCTCCTTCCCCACTTCCGGGATTTGTTTTACTGAGCTCTTAGAGCTATAAATTCACCAATAACTCTCTGAAAGAGCAGGTTGAATTTCAATACAGTTGCATTTATGTGTGTGTGAGCAGTAGAGAGGGGTCTGACATTCATAAGGGCTATGCCCCTTCTTTCATGTAGCCTGTTCACATAGGCATTGAATGCGCTATGTTGTGTACAAAGATTATAGTCTTCACTGTTAAATGTTTAAATCTGATAAGTGATTGTCATTTAGTTATTGATGACATTCCTATAAGAAAAAGCATTTTAAAGTGTAAACTTTAGTTGACTCTCCAATTCCTTTCTCATTTTGCTAAGTAAACAAGTTATTGGTTTAATCAATTCTGGTGTGTTTACTTACTTACTCCTACAAAATTTTAGGGACAGGGAAGGTCTGACCCTACCTATTCCCTGGTTATACAGTGGTGTGAAAAAGTGTTTGCCCCCTTCCTCATTTCCTGTTCCTTTGCATGTTTGTCACACTTAAGTGTTTCGGAACATCAAACCAATTTAAACAATAGTCAAGGACAACACAAGTAAACACAAAATGCAATTTGTAAATGAAGGTGTTTATTATTAAAGGTGAAAAAAAATCCAAACCATCATGGCCCTGTGTGAAAAAGTGATTGCCCCCTAAACCTAATAACTGGTTGGGCCACCCTTAGCAGCAACAACTGCAACCAAGCGTTTGCGATAACGTGCAATGAGGCTTTTACAGCGTCCTGGAGGAATTTTGGCCCACTCATCTTTGCAGAATTGTCCTAATTCAGTTACATTAGAGGGTTTTCGAGCATGAACGGCCTTTTTAAGGTCATACCACAACATCTCAATAGGATTCAGGTCAGGACTTTGGCTAGGCCACTCCAAAGTCTTCATTTTGTTTTTCTTCAGCCATTCGGTGGTGGACTTGCTGGTGTGTTTAGGATCATTGTCCTGCTGCAGAACCCAAGTTCGTTTCAGCTTGAGTACACGAACAGATGGTCGGACATTCTCCTTCAGGATCTCTTGGTAGACAGCAGAATTCATAGTTCCTTTTATCACGGCAAGTCTTCCAGGTCCTGAAGCAGCAAAACAGCCCCAGACCATCACACTACCACCACCATATTTTACTGTTGGTATAATGTTCTTTTTCTGAAATGCAGTGTTCCTTCTACGCCAGATATACTTGGACACACACCTTCCAAAGAGTTCCACTTTTGTCTCATCGGTCCACAGAATGTTGTCCCAAAAGTCTTGGGGATCATCAAGATGTGTTGTGGAGAAATTGAGACGAGCTTTGATGTTCTTTTTGCTCAGCAGTGGTTTTTCTCCTTGGAACTCTGCCATGCAGGCCATTTTTGCCCAGTCTTTTCCTGATGGTGGAGGCATGAACGCTGACCTTAACTGAGGCAAGTGAGGCCTGCAGTTCCTTGGACGTTGTTGTGGGGTCTTTTGTGACCTCTTGGATGAGTCGTCGCTGCGCTCTTGGGGTAATTTTGGGCGGCCGGCCACTCCTGGGAAGGTTCACCACTGTTCCATGTCTTCGCCATTTGTGGATAATGGCTCTCACTGTGGTTCGCTGGATTCCCAAAGCTTTGGAAATGGCTTTATAACCCTTTCCAGACTGATAGATCTCAATTACTTTCTTTCTCAATTGTTCCTGAATTTCTTTGGGTCTCGGCATGATGTGTAGCTTTTAAGGATCTTCTGGTGGACCTTACTGTGTCAAGCAGCTCCTATTTAAGTGATGCCTTGATTGTGAACAGGTGTGGCAATAATCAGGCCTGGGTGTGGCTAGAGAAATTGAACTCAGGTGTGGACAACCACAGTTATAGTATGTTTTAACAAGGGGGGCAATCACTTTTTCACACAGGGCCATGATGGTTTGGATTTTTTTTCACCTTTAATAATAAACACCTTCATTTACAAATTGCATTTTGTGTTTACTTGTGTTGTCCTTGACTATTGTTTAAATTGGTTTGATGTTCCGAAACACTTAAGTGTGACAAACATGCAAAGGAACAGGAAATGAGGAAGGGGGCAAACACTTTTTCACACCACTGTAGTTCTAGCTGGTGTCATTTATAACCATGCAGGGGAGAGACAGAGGCCTGAAGACCTAGAGATGCCGACAGCATCTGCCACGAAGGTGGAGTGCGACCTGGCCAATCTGATTCAAAGCAGAAGCTTCCTGAAAAGGTAAACATAGTCCCTACTCTCTCCCTACTCCACCTGAACCTTTTCTATCCACTTCCTTTCCCTTGGCACTGTCCCTGACCCTGAAAATATCCCTACGCTATCCACTCACATGAGGCATGTGTATCCAACCAAATCACTGCCCCATGTGACTGAGGAAATCATAGAGAAAACTAATTTCTCTCAACTTCCACTCCCATCTGCATTGCTGCTGCAGTCAGGCGCCACCTGCAGTTGAGAATACAGACTGTACCTGTATTCAAGCACAGTTTTTTTTGATGGCTTTGGAAGCTAATAGATTTTTATTAATCTAAACTGCTTCTCCCCACCAATCATCTAATGTATAATGTGTGGTTAAATGTTAAGCAAATTTACTGGCTAAATTGGCTATACACTACTGTATGTGGAACAGTAACAAGAGAAAGAAAAGATGGATACAATAAGGTCAGCACAAAATCCATTAGTTGTTTTAATAGATATAATTGTGGTAAGTAATTTCCTGACATATAAATGTTCTTATAACATTACCAACTAATATTCTGGAAGTGCTGAACAGATCTATAATGTGGAAAATGGAAAAAGTCTCTATTACAGATGCTATTGTTCGAAATATCTCAACAAAAGGTATTCTAACAGAAGGTATTATATTCTGCCCCACTAAATAGATGTCTGAAGGCATACATGATATGGACGGGATCCAAATGTATTAAAGACGAGGAAGACATAAAGCTGAACAATGGGGAGACATCTTGCAAATTGTAACTAAACTCCTTTTAAAATAATTCAGTAATCGGAACAATCTAAACCTAAAATGAAAGAAACGCATAAGTAGAAGTTATCTTCAGTTAAAAGTACATCTCAAAATCATTAGTATATCCAGAAATATAGGCAGCTAAAGGTATATGGAGATCTCTACTTTTTCTCCAAGAAACCAAGATACTGTGGTGAGTACCTCCCCAATTCCTAGCACAGTACTCCAGTTCCAGTGGGGTGGTGCTTTATTCTTGGGTCTGGAATCCCTCCAGCTGTTGTTCACCGGTGTTACTAAAGCTACCCTGGACTTTACTGTGGAGAAATATGTCTATAAGGATAAGCAAAAATAGCTGTTTACATTCTGAATTGGTACATTATTGTTTCTTAGCCCCCGTACACACGATCGGACATTCCGACCACAAAATCCGTCTGATTTTTTCCGACAGATTTTGGCCGAAACTTGTCTTGCATACACACGGTCGCACAAAGTTGTCGGAAAATCCGATCCTTCGGAACGAGGTGACGTCGAATACGTACAACGGGACTACGTAGAGGCCAGTAGCCAATAGCTTTCATCTCCAAATTTTTTCTGAGCATGTGTGGCACTTTGTGCGTTGGAATTCTCGACACACGATCGGAAAAAGTCTGATCGGATTATGTTGTCGGAAAATTTGAGATCCAGCTCTCAAACTTTTTCCGACATAAATTCCGACGGAAAAAGTCAGATGGAGCCCACACACAAGCGGATTTTCCGACAACATGGTCCGATCGGACATTTACCGTTGGAATTTCCGACCGTGTGTATGGGGCATAACTCTGCACCTGTTTAGTACAATGCAGATTACATATATGCTCTGTCTGATAACCAGCTGCTTACTTATTCTGTTAAACTATTTCTAGCACTTCTATGCCTGGAGACAATCAATCTTGCGGGAACCCTAAAAGAGGCACCGACTTCACCAACATAGTAGCCAGAGCCCAAAGAGGAGGGTATTGAAGTCCTTAGTAAGATTTCCAGCACTACTAAAGTCAAAGGTAAGAAATTATATATCTGCAGTCTACTTGCTGAACCTTCATTCCTGCAGAAATAGGAAATGACCTGCTCATCACTTGACTAATATGTCTTTTTTTTTTTTAGGTCACCCAGTAATGAGGAGTGAATGCTGAGGTATACCTTCACTGCCACCCCTCGGCAATAAGTACATCCCTTTGCACTGGAAACTGTAAAGACAGGGGAAGGATGATGAATGTGACACCTAGTCTATGACTGCATACTACCTGATACCTTATGACCTGCCAAAACACTACTTTGAAAAGGCAAGGGTAGACTTGAGAGATACTTTCTCCAGTACTGTATGTTCCTTTCAGGAAGTCCTTGAGAGACGTTCTCAAAGTATGTGTACACCTTAAAAATTAACTTCTCTTTTTCGCTCCCTTTTCATTTTGGTAAATATACATTGGAACGCTTGCTGTTATGTCTGATAAGTGCAAAAATACCTGTTGATCATGTCAAAAGTTCAGAGCTGTCCTGTGGCCTGTACATACATTGCGTGTAGATGCAACGAGTCCCATTAGCTTCTAGTTTTTTTGGGGGGGGGGGCAGACACATGCCTCCCTCACTCGCACATACCAACACCCCCCCCCCCAGCCTCGGTACTCACACTGCTCCCCGCTCTCCGCACCGACTCTGCACATCCTCCCATCTGCAATCTGTGTCCGCTTCTTATTCCCTCCTGGGCAGCTCTCGTTACAGACCTGCTCGTTGGAGCTATTGGCTCTGCTAGGAGGATGGTACCCAGTGCGAGGTTGCCGAGAGAGCATTGCTTCTCCTCCCGGCCCAACAGGCCTAAGACTCCCAGCCAATCTGGTCTCAGGACCTGCTCCTGATTGGCAGGGAGGAGAAGCAAGAAGACATCAGTAAATATTAATTTGCTAATGTCACACAACTGGGTGGGCTCAGGGGGCAGTGCTCTGCGCCCCAAGCCCACCCTTTTTTGAAGCCAATTAGAGCCTCAGGCTCTAATCATGTGCTTCAAAAAAAAAAAACATTGAAAAAAACTATGTGTCTGGCACCCTGCATTTAGATTAGGGGCCAGGGGCGAAATGGATTAGGGGGGCGGCACCCCTGTGCCCCTTATGGAGCTAAGTTCACAAAAATGCTGAGTTGAGTGCATTTCTGACAGAACAACAGGTATTTACTTGTGTTTGGAGGTTTAAAGAGATAGAAGAAACATGGGGAATGTGCATTCATTGCATAGATGTATTGCAATTTTATGCCATAACATACACTTTCAAAGATAAAAAGTCTAGTATTTATGAATACGGACATGTCACATGTCTGGACTTTATTCATGCAAATAAGGTAAAGTAAATGTAACCCCTTTATTCAGTCCTTTTTGGTTTGTTAAAGGGGTTGTAAAGTCAGAAGGTTTTTTATCTTAATGCATTATATGCATTAAGATACAAAGCCTTCTGTGTGCAGCAGCCCCCCTCAGCCCCCCTAATACTAACCTGAGCCCCATCCCTGTCCAGCGGTGTTCACAGGTTTCTCGGCCATCTGAGACTCTCCCTCCTGATTGACTGAGACACAGCAGCGGCGCCATTGGCTCCCGCTGCTGTCAATCAAAGTCAGTTAGTCAATCAGGAGAGAGAGGTGGCCGTGCCTGGATGCGGCTCGGGAGCTGTGACTCGGCTCAGCTGCCCCCATAGCAAGCTGCTTGCTGTGGAGGCACTCAATAGGAGGGAGGGGCCAGGAGCAGCAAATAGGAACCCGAGAAGAGGAGGATACGGCTGCTTGGTGCAAAACCACTGCAGCAGGTCTGGTATGGATATTAAGGGGAACGCCACCCAAAATAAAAAAAAACAGCGTGGGGGGTCCCCCTCAAAATCCATACCAGACCCTTATCCGAGCATACAACCTGGCAGGCCGCAGGAAAAGGTGTGACCCCCACCCCTTCTGATGTACAATGTACATCAGATATAATTTTTTCCAGCTGGCGATTCCCTTCACTTGAAGCTGCTTACTTTTACAGTTGACAGAAGTTGGCCCCCCCCCTCCCATCACTGCTGCTGCCTTTACCGCGCTCTCCCAAGCAATGAAGGAGCCCGATAAGGATGCCACCAGGTTCTAGGACACAGTGAGAGGAACTTATATTCTCCTTCCCACTGCCAACATCGTCAGAAACCAGAAATAACGAAGATTTAGTCACTTCTGGTTTAGTTATGTTGTTTACAATTACCCACTTGTACAAATATTTGATGAAACCGATCTCGGTTTGATCAGATGCTTTGGAGGCCAGAGGAGACATCTGGGGTCTAATGGACCCCAGATTTCTCCATAAAGAGGACCTGTCACAGCCCAAGCTATCAGAAGGGATGTTGTTCATTCCATGAGATAGCAATAAAAGTGATAAGAAAAAAATGTAACAGTGTAAAAAAAAATTCAACAAAATAAACACCCCCCATGTTCATATGCAAATGCAAACACATGTGTCAGTCCTGCACGTCAGAGTGAGAGCAATAATTCTAGCTCCAGACCTAACTCTAAACTGGTAGCATGTAAAGGCAATCGGTTTGAGGTCAGGACACTGTGCAGGCCAGTCAAGTTCCTCCACACCAAACTCGCTTATCCATGTCTTCACGGACCTTGCTTTGTGTACTGGTGCGCAGTCATGTTGGAACAGGAAGGGGCCATCCCCAAACTGTTCCCACAAAGTTGGGAGCATGAAATTGTCCAAAATGTCTTGGTATGCTGACGCCTTAAAGCCACTTTCACACTGAGGCGTTTCTAAACTGCCAATAAAACACTGAGCGCTTTTGAAGAACTTTCCATTCATTTCAATAGAGTGGGGCATTTTTTCACTGCCCTGCCAACGCACTGCCCCAGTGTAAAAGCATTCGTTGATTTTAATGGAAATAGGTTTTTCGTGAGCTTTTCATGCGCTTTTTTTCAGCATAAAAGCATCTGAAAAGCGTTTCAGTGTGAAACGGTCTTAGTGTTCCCTTCACTGGAACTAAGGAGCCAAGCCCAACCCCTGAAAAACAACCCCACACCATAATCCCCTTTCCTACAAATGATTTGGACCAAAGCAAGCTCCATAAAGATATGAATAAATGAGTTTGGGGTGGAAGATCTTGACTGGCCTGCACAGAGTCCTGACCTCAACCCGATAGAACACCTTTGGGGTGAATTAGAGCAGAGACTGTGAGCCAGGCCTTCTTGTCCACATCAGCGCCTGACCTCACAAATGTGCTTCTGGAAGAATGGTCAAACATTCCCATAGACACTTTACAATCCTCCTTCCAGTTACTGCACCTCGAACTAGCCAGTTCCGAGGCTCGAAATGGATGGCCATGAGGGCCTCTGGGGGCTGGTCAGGAGGACCAGGACCATGGAGTCAGCAACAACTTCTGGACCGGACCCCTCACGGGGCTGGTCAGGTCCGGAACCCCTTAGGGTGCTGGTCAGGTCCGGAACCCCTGAATCACGTGACTTCAGCAACAACTTCTGGACCGGACCCCTTACGGGGCTGGTCAGGTCCGGAACCCCTGAATCACGTGACTTCAGCACCTTAAGTACCCCTCTCTCGGAATACACAGCGCGACAAACGTGACTGATTGGCTCCGAGAAGAGATTGGTACCCAACCAGACTGTGTTCTAGGCCTCTCACAGGTGCAAATCCATCTATGACAAGGCAGAACCTCAATACAGTCCAGCCAAACTGATGCCAAAGCATAATTTAGCACAATTAACCCCAAAACTCAACTACAGTTTTGGGCAAAAACTAAATTTAAATGCATAGCGCGTACTTATCAGAAGTACCGGCGCTACACTGGGATGCCTTTAAAGTTAATGTGCACGTAAAGGCAAGTGTCCCAATACTTTTGGTGTTATAGTGTATATTTAACAGACCAAAAGAGAGAAAATAAGAGAATTTAATTGTTAGGGTTTCCATACACTTTATTAAAAATACTAAAAGTTATATATTAGTTTATACCACTAGAGGGTGCACTTGTACAATACAATTCCTAAGACTGGGCGAGTTTCAGCACTGAGATTCCGAGCTACTTTAAATGAAGCGTTTGTCCAAAAGATTATCGATATTAGACTATTCTGCATTATAATTGGATTTTACCAATTCTATTGCAGCCTAAACACAGGTATTTTATCACTGCTCAAAAAGAACTAAATATTTTTCTAAGCTTTGATTGATTACACCTTATCAAGATTGTTTAATTAGGTAACAGGAAAAAAGTAAAACTGCAGTAGCTTCTATAAACCGATTCACACTTTTTGTATTTTTCAGAGCTTAAATGGGCAATTTTATCTCAGACTGTAATTCTCTGCATATATAAAAGCACACATATTAAACTTTATCCTCATTAGCTATAATTGCTGCATATACATAGAGTTTAGTTGTTGTAAGCTTGTTGCTTGCAGAAGAAAATCAAAAACACGAAAAGCAAAACTTTTTTTAAGATTTAGAATGGTGAGGGGTTAGAACCACTGCCAGGTTATTATTACTTATGGAGATACATTCTATCTATTTGTCCTGATGACCATGTCACGCTGAAGGAACAGCCACCTTTAGAGTCCTGTGCCATAAACAGCGGCTCCTGCGTGCATGCACTGGAGTGACGTCATTGCGGCTCCAACCAGTCATACAGTCCACCAACCCGGAAGGAAGACCGGGTGAAGATGGGAGCGCCTGCAGCAGTGACAGTGCAGCGCTTGAAGGCTTCGTTTTCACGTAAGTTTAACATAATGTGCTAGTATGCAATGCTGCAATTATGGCTTTACCTTTCAGGTTAGAAAAAAAAAAAAAAAAACACCCAGCGGTTTACTACAGCTTTAACAGTCTCCTATATTGTGTTTCCAGGCTATGACTGTTTCCTGAGTAAGCAGTCAAAAGGAAATCTGGAGACACTCTAACTATGCCCATGTTTAGGGTATTTATTAGGGCTGTTACTGATTAAAATTTTCGTGTTCGATTAATCGATTTTTTTTAATCGATTAATCGACTAATTTCTATTAATTATAACGCACATACAGATCCAACTACTTTTAGCTGATCTCCTTGCATTACAACTCTGCATTAGTCAGTGGTAAATGTGGTATACACTATATACAATCACCCGACACTAGTTAGTTTCCACAATCCATGACTTAACTTCACAGTTCTCACAAATACATTTTAAATTCAAAACTGTAGCACTGACGTAAGTAATTTTTTTTTCCACAGTAGTGTGACAATCCCTCCACCTCCGGTCTAACTAATCCCTCTCACCTTATGGCATGGACCCCTGTGCAAACAGGTGGTCATGCAAGCGGGTATCAAAAGGGTTAACACGGACCATAAACTTCTCCCATGGTTCTTTAGATCTCAGCAAGGACGCCAGGTCATGGGTAAAAAGAAAAGATCTAAGTGCTCACCGCTTCAGTATAAGATTACATTTTTGTGTTCAAACACAAACTACTCACATAAAGATGATAAAAACACAGCATGTAAAGCCGACAATCATGTTAACTCCGTAGGGCAGCAGCGGGTGACATCATGCGTAGCGCCTCCCCCGTACGCGTTACGTTCAATCAGAACTTCGACGTCACAGGACTCCTCCCCCTTCCCTTCGTTAGCAGACGGAGACACTTGGGGAAGGAGGAGGAGTCCGGTGACGTCGATGTCCATGATGTCACCGGATCTCCGACAGAACTCCCTGAAGACCCAGAAGCCGGCGGAGACGTGAGTACCGATCAAAGAAATGAATCGATTAATCAAGGAATTAACCTTTAATTTCCACAGCCCTAGTATTTATTCAAGGCAAGGACAGACATTCAAGGTATAAAGACAAAATATCATGGGCATCAGAGGAAGAGGAATGATGTACTGCAGCAAATTACGGGTGTGGCCAAATTGCAGTACCTATGCTGCTATGGGTCAAAAGAGTGTAAAGCATACAGTGCAGAGGTCAGTATTAACCAGCTCCAGAAGGTTTTACCCCCTTCATGACCAGGCCATTTTTTCCTGTGCAGCACTGTGCTTCTCTCACTGGCAAGTGTGTCGTAATGTGACACTGTACCCAAATACAATTTATATCACATTTTTTCACACAAATAGAGCTTTCTTTTAGTGGTATTTGATCACCACTGGGTTTTTTATTTTTGCTATATAAATGAAAAAAGACAATGTTTTGAAAGAAAAAACGATTTTCTACTTTTTGTTATAAAATATATCCAATAAAATAAAATGACTTCAAATATTAAAGCCAAAATGTGTTCTGCTGCATGTCTTTGGTAAGAAAAAATAAAATAAAAAAATCCAACTAAGTGTATATTGATTGGTTTGTGTGAACGTTTATAGTGTCTATAAACTATGCTACTGTATGTATATTTGAAAGTTGATCAATCCTGATGTACCAGGACAGTAAAAAATTTACAAACCTTTCTGAGGCATTTAGTAAGAGGCATGGCGAGTTTTTTTGAAGCTGCAATTTTTTTGTCACAATTTTTGGGAAAATTAAGAAAAAAATATACAGGGATACTGAATGGTAACAGTATGTTAAAAAAAATGTAATCAATTTTTATTCAATGATTTAAACATTTTTTTACATTTTCGTTTTCTTTTTTTAACATTTTTAAAATGTATTCATTTTTACTATTTTTGTTTACATACCCTCATTAGAGTAATTCAGTGTCACCATAGATTGGGGGGTGGAGGGTGATCAGGGTTTTGCTTTTACATTTTTTACACACTGATGATTATTGTAGCAGCAATGTTTTCAACTGCCATTAATAGGTTACAATCATGACAGCTGTGAATCACATGATACAGGTTGCTGTGATCGGCCCGGTACCTTGTGATAGCTATGGGCCAATTACTGCATCATTCTGCAGGAAACACAGCTGGTATGAATTAAATTAATTTATAATAGCTTTGTTGACATTGTGATCATGTGATTTCATAGCAATCCCATGATCCCCCGTCCGGTGGACACAGTGGTCACAGAGTGGTTCTAAACCGAAACAAGCTGGATGATGTACATATACATGATCCAGCCTGCCAGTGCTGGCCACCTGCAGTAATTGTACTGTGGGCGGTAGGCAAGTGTTTAACCACTTCCCACCCGGCCAATGTACATATATGGCCGGGTGGGAGCCGTCTACTTCTGAATGGACGTTCCGGAACGTCCTTCAGAAGTAGAGGGATCGCGCGCGCGTGCCCGCACGCGTGCCCGCGCAGCGGCGCGATCCCGATGCGGCTGTGTCACCTGGACACGGCGCATCTCGGATCGGCAGGAGGGCTCGGTGATTGGCTCTCCTGATCACATGACGGCCGTGTCGAATCACAGCCGTCATGTGATGTAAACAAACAGCCGGTTGCTAGGCAATCGGCCCTCCTCTCCTCACACGGAAGTCGTCGGTGAGGAGAGGAGAGCGGATCGCTGCAGCCGGCTGGTGATCAGTGAGTATTAGCTGTTATTTTTTTTTTTTACAGTTTTTTACTCACTGATCACCAGTGTAGTGTCCCCACAGTAAAACACACATGTCCCCACAGTAAAACACACATGTCCCCACAGTAAAACACACATGTCCCCAAAACACACATGTCCCCAAATAATAAAAACACATGTCCCTCACATATGTCCCAGTAAAATAACATGTGCCAATGATTATCTGCACACCCCTTTTACATGATCATTTGCGTACATATGTCCGTGATCACGCGAACCAATTATTATACACTTAACGGAATTTTTTTTTACAAAAAAACATGTAGCAGAATACATTTTGGCTTAAATTTATGACAAAATTAGATTTTATTGGATTTCTTTTAAAAAAGAAGGGAGAAAATATAGTTTTTTTTCAAAATTTCCGCTATGTTTTCGCTTATATCGCAAAAAATAAAAAAACGGAGTTGCGAATAAATACCACCAAACTAAAGCTCTATTTGTGCGAACAAAATGATAAAAAATTCATTTGGTTACAGCATTGCATCACCGCGCAATTGTCACTGAAAGTGCGAGAGCACTGAAAGCTGAAAATTGGTCTGGGCAGGAAGGGTGTTTAAGTGCACAGTAAGCAAGTGGTTAAGTAATGTACAGAGTTTAGGCATAGCTCCCAACTGTCCCTGATTTCTAGGGACTGTCTCTGATTTGGAGAAATGTCCCTCTGTCCCTCTTTCCCCCTCATTTGTCCCTCATTTTGGTCTGATCTTTATAGTTTTATATAAAATTCTCATTTCCTGACAGACTCCATGGCAGCCTACGTGTGGGTTAACCCCGCCTCCTCTCCAATGCTATAGGACCCCATTACCATAAAAGAGCACTCACCACTCCATACTGTGTTCCTTTTTTGTCCTCCTCCTATGGACCTTTTTCACATTCCGTTCGCGTCCGGTAGGATTTCGGATTTTTGAAGAAGCATACCTGTGCGGTGCAAAGCTCTGTGCTTAGCCATGGGCGGGCGAGTAAGCTTTCTGAGGCTGGATATCTTGCCCCCCAGAACGGGGTGGTTTTGCCTCTGTATGCTCGGTGAGGGACGTTGGACGGATGGCATCAGCGGCTGGCAAGGTCTGCAACTTTAAATGGCTCCATGGCAGTTTTATCTGTTTTATCTGTTTATCTGTATCCCTGGCGTCTAGTGTACCCCCCCCCCCGGGATGGCGGCTGGAGCGCTTCTGCGTTCCAGCTCGCCGTGGGTTTCCGGGTCGTCAGCCGCTTCGGCGGTCCGCGCATGCGCACCAGGTTCTGCCGAGATCGAGGCCTGGTTCGCGCGTGCGCGGTCTGATGGTCGCGCATGCGCAGTATGGCTTTTTCCACGGCGCAGGCGCGTAGTGGAGGGGCGGTGACGTCACGGGCGGGGAATTCAAATTCAGGGCTGCTGCTTCAGTTCTTTCTGGGTTTCCTGGGTATTGGAAGCAGCAAGCCCGTTCCCCAGCCCACAGCAGACTTCTAGTGACTACAAGGTTAGTGCGTGTGGTACATATTAATGTGGCAGGAGTTTTTTGCCCTGAAGTGTATGTTTTTGAATTAAAAATTCGTGGGTATTATCGTATCTTAATGGAAATACCTTCTTTATGCCCTCATGTATTGATATGTTTTAAAAAGAAAAAAAAAAAAAAAAGAGGAAAAAATATAAATAAATATATATAGAGTGGTATAGTATTTTGGCACGCATTATCCTTGCTAGTCCTTTACCGGCCTGTTGCTTAGGGTATTTTTCTCTTGCAGACTGCAGTATTCATATTGTGACACCCGTCGTCCACAGGTTATGGACAATTCACCGCCCTTTAGTGGCCAGCCCTTACGCACTAGGTATGTGCTGGTAAGGGAGGGGTTGAGGTACAACTGTATTGCTTGTTTGCATTTTTTGATGCCAATGTTTCCCCCCCCCCCCTGTTTGTGCTTCAGCCCTTCCAGACCGGATTCGCAGGATAGGGACCTTGCCAGGCCACAACAAAAGCAATCTTCCAGATCCAAGCAAGGATCCTCGCATGGGTCTCATCATCAGAGGAGAAGTTCTCATTCCTCCTCCAGACACCGCTCCCACCGCCATGATGAACGCCCAAAGTACAGAACGTGCTGGGGCTGTAGGACACGAGTCCCGGATGACAAGTCATTATGTGACAGATGTTTTGCCAAGGCGGTCGGGGAAAAAGACACGGAAAACCAGCGCATGGAGTCCCTGGTGAAACGTGTTGTACAGCAGTCGCTTAAGGACATGGTGGTCCCTCACACGTTGAGCCAGTCAACGACGGCGTCTGGTCCTCAGGCTGATGAATCCCGTGACGATCCGGGTACGTCCCAGCCCTACGAGGCTTCTGGTGAGTCCTCGGGAGAAGAATTCCCGGACGAAGAGATCGGGGGCTTTGATTTCGCCATGGTCTCACCACTGATTAAGGCAATTAAAGAAGCCCTCAAGTGGGAAGAAGCGTCTACTCCCCCGGCCAAACAGAAGAAGTTTTTCAAGCAGCTGGGTAAAGAGCGGCCTAACTTCCCTTTACTCACAGAATTAAAAGATGTGATAGAGGAAGAGTGGAGCAGGGTGGATAGGAAATCCTCCATGACTACCAAGACTTCCAGGCTGTACCCCTTTAAGACGGAAGAGGTGAAGCATCTGGAGAACGCTCCACTTGTGGATGCAGCGTTAATGCGCTTGGCCAAGCATGTCACTCTCCCGATGGAGGACTCGGTTTCCTTTAAGGATGGTCTGGAGAGGAAGATCGACCAGGACCTCAAAAGGATCTACGGTCTGGCTGGAATGGCCTGTAAGCCCGTCTTAGCCCTAGCGGCTATGTCCAAGGCCATGGAGGCATGGACTGAAAATGTGGACTCCTTCCTGAATAGCGTATCGGCCGAACTGGCCAGGAGTTCAGCAGCAGCAGAACTAAAACTTGCAGCAGTTTTTCTGGGGGAGGCTTCCATCGACTTAATTCGTCTGTTGGCACGCATTATGCTGTCATCAGTCACGGCTAAGCGCGCCTTGTGGCTACGTCCTTGGCTCGCCGATCCTGTTTCCAAACAAGCCTGGTGCAAAATCCCCTTCGAGGGATCTACGTTATTCGGTAACAAGTTGGATGATGCCATAACGCGGGCGACAGGCGGTAAGTCGGGGTTCCTTCCCCAGGACAGAAGACTGCTCGGGCGGAAGAAGCCTCAATTTAAGAGACGAAGTCCTGAGCGCTCGAGGGAGGTACGCTCCTACAAACCAGGAAGGGACTTCAGAAGGAATTGGAACAGGGGACAGAGTTCCTTTCGCAAGTCCATCAAGAACCAGTCGTCTGGTGGACGTGAGCCACCCAAGTCCTTCTGAGATCGTGCCCGCCCAGGCGGGTCGGGTGGGGGCCCGTCTATCCCTCTTCCGGCACGTCTGGGTGGCCTCGATCTCGGATTATTGGGTCATCAAGACGGTCTCGTCAGGGCACAGGTGGACCTTCTCCAGCATTCCCCCTCCCAGGTTCGTGTCTACCCAACTTCCTCGGTCGGAGGACCAGAGACAAGTTCTACTCTCATACGTGGAGCTGTTAAAAGCCCAGGGGGCAGTGGTCCGGGTGCCAGAAGAAGAACGTTTTCAAGGGGTCTACTCTCCCCTCTTCTTAGTACAGAAGAAAAGCGGATCATGGCGACCAGTGATAGATCTGACATACTTAAATCGGTATATACAATACGGGAAATTCAAGATGGAGACTCTTCTAACTATACAACAAGCCGTCCAACCAGGGGATTGGATGGTCTCGATCGACCTAAAGGACGCTTATTTTCATGTTCCAATAGAGGAAAGCTGCCAAAGGTTTCTAAGATTTCATGTCGATCAAGACCATCTACAGTTTATCTGCCTCCCCTTCGGGTTGACGACCTCCCCTCGAGTCTTTTCAAAGGTGCTCTTGGCAGTGGTGGCCCTGATCAGGCTGAAAGGGGTAAGACTGTATCATTATCTAGACGATCTGCTGGTCCTGTCGCAAAACAAAGAGCAGCTGTTAGTTCATCGCGAGCAGGTGATGTCCACATTAACCAGCTTCGGTTGGCTCCTAAACATGGAAAAAAGCCAGCTAGTGCCAACCCAACGGCTGATTTATCTGGGTGCCCAGTTCGACACCGTGCGAAGTACAATCTCGTTACCGGTGGAAAAGATCCCGGTCATCCGGGAAAGGGTTTCTCAAGCCCTTCATACACAATACCTGAGAGCCTCGCAGTGTCTCAAAATCGTGGGGACAATGGTCTCCACGACACCCATGGTCAAGTGGGCCTTGTGGAGATTACGCCCGTTCCAGTCGGGTTTTCTGAAACAATGGAAGTCGGGAAGCAAAAGCCAAAAGATACGAATAACATCAACAATGAGGAACAGTCTCTTCTGGTGGCTCCAACACAAGAATCTCCTGAACTGTCACTCGATAGCTCCCATATCTTGGGTAACGGTCACGACCGATGCCAGCGGGACCGGCTGGGGGGCCCTTTGCGGGTCGGATCTTGCACAGGGCAAGTGGGACATAAGTCTTCCTGTCCTAGGATCGAACGTTCTGGAACTCCGGGCAGCCTGGTGCGCTCTCCAGCACTTCTCCCAGATCTTGAAGGGGAAGTCGGTACTGTTGCGAATGGACAACACCACAGCGGTCTCCTATGTGAAGAGACAAGGGGGCACCAGGAGCTCTACCCTTCTCCGGGAAGTGGAACCCATTCTGTCATGGGCACAGAAGAACTTGGTGAATATTTCTGCGGTTTTTCTCCCAGGGGTGCAGAACACGCAAGCGGACTTTCTATCACGCACCCAGTTGGACAACAACGAGTGGTCCCTCCACATTCAGTCCTTCAAGTGGATCCTGTCGCTGGGTGTCGATCCAGAGGTAGACCTCTTTGCCTCCCCGTGCAACTTCAAAATAGAGAGGTTCTACACGCGGAACCGCTGCAGCCAAGCTCTGGGGACAGACGCATTGACAGACCAATGGAAATTCAGGAGGGCCTATGCCTTCCCGCCACTTCCCCTGATTCTCAGATTTCTTCAGAGGCTCCAGATGGAGACGGTGGAGGTAGTGATGATCGCTCCTTACTGGCCCAACAGGCCTTGGTTCCCTCTGCTAGTTCAACTGAGTATACGGGAGCCGGTATCTCTCCCGCTCAGGGCGGACCTTCTGTCTCAGGGGGCGGTACTGCACCCATGTCCAGCAATACTGAAACTGATGGTCTGGTTCTTGAAAGGAAGAGGCTAGAATCCATCGGATGCGCTTCTAGTGTGATTTCTACCTTATTGAGTTCCAGGAGATCAAGTACGAATAAGGTATATGGCAGGATCTGGTCCAGATTTGTGAGTTTTTGTGTATCTACGGAGAGGTCCTTTGAACATCCAGGTGTCCAAGATATCCTCGGTTTCCTACAGACTGGCCTTGACCTTCCCTTATCCGTAGGCTCTCTCAGGGTGCAAGTTTCAGCTTTATCAGCCTTCTCTGGTACCTCCTGGGCAATCCATCCATTAGTTCGTCAATTTTTTCGGGGGGCCTCAAGACTCAAGCCCCAAAGGAAGTCGAGATTCCCTAAGTGGGATCTTCCCCTTGTCCTGGATTATATTTCTGGACTGAGTATGACGGGGCCATCCCCGCTTTCCATTAAAGACCTTTCGGAAAAAGTTGCCTTTCTAGTGGCAGTCACCTCGGCCAAGAGGGTATCAGAAATTGGGTCACTGGGCTTCGAAGAACCCTTTTTGACTTTCTTTCCGGACCGAGTGGTCCTCATTCCTATGTTGGGATCCAATCCCAAGGTAACCTCGGTATTCCATCAGAATCAGGAAATTGTTCTACCTACCTTTAGATCACCGGAGTCTGATGACATTCATCCTTTGGATGTCGGGGAAGCACTGAGAGAATACCTTCGCATTACCTCCGCCTTTAGGCGTTCAGATCATCTTTTCATACTGCACTCCGGCAGCAACAAGGGGAACAAGGCTTCAACCAGGACTCTTGCAGCTTGGATTGTGAGAACGATACAGCAGGCTTATAGGGCTAAGGGCTTGGCTCCTCCTGAGGCGGTGACAGCGCATTCGACTAGAGGAATGGCTACTTCATGGGCAGCGGCCCGGCACGTGGCTCCTGAGACAATCTGCAAGGCAGCTTCTTGGGCTTCTATTAATACTTTTATGTCACACTATTGCGTTGAACCTGCTTCGTTATCATCTGTTAACTTTGGTTTGAAAATTCTATCGGCTGATAGACCAAATTAAATATTTTCTGTTTAAAGCATACCCACCCGTGTGGTCGGCTAGTTATTTCCCACACGTAGGCTGCCATGGAGTCTGTCAGGAAAAAGGAAAATTTATTATCAAATACTTACCGTAATTTTCCTTTCCTGATGGACTCCATGGCAGACGGAGTTCCCACCCATGAGTCATATGAGTAGGCTAGTTACGGAACACAGTATGGAGTGGTGAGTGCTCTTTTATGGTAATGGGGTCCTATAGCATTGGAGAGGAGGCGGGGTTAACCCACACGTAGGCTGCCATGGAGTCCATCAGGAAAGGAAAATTACGGTAAGTATTTGATAATAAATTTTCCTTTTTTATCTTTCAAAAAGTGTTTCCATTAAACTTCTAAATTGCTGCGTTTGTGAATTTCAAAAGTCAATATAAAGGAATAGTGGTAAAAAAAAGCCCTTGTGGATTTAATTATCCTTTTTTTTCCCGGCGAATTCTCCTTTAAGGGGGTGTGGCAGGGGGGCGTGTTCTATGCTTCATTCATTTGCTAGTAGGTGTCCCTCATTCCCATCTCAAAATGTTGAGAGGTATGGTTTAGGGGTCAAGTTTAAGTAGCGCACAGAGATTGGGGAACTGTCCCTAGGAAACAGGGACAAATATTAACCCCACTCCTAAGATGTGTCCCTCTTCTTAAGCAACTCCTTGTGTACAGTCTCTGACCATCTTCTGTAGCATGTCTGTAGTCTTTGACCATCTCATGTCATATATCTGCAGTCTCTGACAGTTTTTTGTAATATTACATAACTGAATTTATGTGTGGTTCTTTGTTGATGTCAGGGACCGCACTTAAAGTGGATGTACACCCGATTTTTTTTTTTTTTTTTTGATGTCATAATGTACAGAATAAGATTTCCTATCATTTGAGTCCAGTCTTGCCACACAGAGTTACTCCAGCTCTGAGCAATCGTCTTTTATTGTTCAGTGAGAGAAATTTTGACAAAGTCCCAAAAACTTTGTCAAAACCTGCCCCTTGCTGTGAGTGACAGGTTATTTACATCTCGTGCACTAGCCTTTTGCCTCTCAGCTTCTCTGCCTCTCAGCCTCTCTGCCTCTCTGCCTCTCAGCTTCTCAGCCTCTCTGCCTCAAAGCTTCTCTGCCTCTCAGCTTCGCTGCTTCTCAGCTTCTCAGCCTCTCTGCCTCTCAGCTTCTCAGCCTCTCTGCCTCTCAGCTTCTCAGCCTCTCTGCCTCTCAGCTTCTCTGCCTCTCTGCCTCTCCTCCTCTCTGCATCGTGCTTCCTGGTCTGCACGTGCGCAGGAGTAACATGGGTGCGCTCTGCTTTCATCACAGAAGGCGCTCTGTCACTCCTGCACATGCACAGGAGTCTCACCAGGAGCGAGGCTCGTCCTGGCTGGCCGTGGGAGTGTAGCAGTGGGTGGAGGCACCTCTGACGTCAGGACTCTGACTCCGAGAATTAAAATGCCCACATAATCAAGCAGATTGCGGGGCTCCTAGCAGGTGAGGGGGTGACTATTTATATATAAGGATACATGCAGGAGGCATGTAAAGCCTTATATATATTAACTATGCTAATACTTTGAAAATGATGACAGTGGGTTGACATCCACTTTAAGGCACTCATATCAAGAAAGTGGACCACCGCTGCCTTAGAGGAGACCCTTCCTGAAGGAAACATACTTAATACATTGCTGATTTCTCATTCTGCAAAATCTATTTGCCTGACTTTAGAGCTTTCCTGATGTGCAGTCTTGTTCTAGATCAGGTGCTAAAACCAAAAATTCAACAATATCAGGGAAGCCTTTTTAAGAAAGAGGTTGACAATGGCAACCTGCATACTATACATTCTTTCAGAACATATTTATTTAAGAATAATGAAAAAAACTCAAATCTCCTATTACAATGTAACTTGACTTGTATCTCAGCCTAGAGTGCGTTTCTGAGCAAAGCAGGGAGCCAGTCATTCCACAAGCAGGAAAACAAAAATCTCTGGAGCATCCCATCTCTTCTCTATCTCTCTCTCTCTATCTCTCTCTCTCTTTCTCTCTCTATATATATATATATATATCAAGATTTTTCTTGACAATTAAAAAAAAATTAGAAATATGAATCTACAAACTGAAATAGGTAATTTTTAAATTTAAGATTATTAAATTAAAAAATTTATTCTGTCATTTTCATTTTATAGAGAAAGTAGATGTATTCATTTAAGTGTCTGCACTGTTCGTTTACTTTATCACCATCGTAGAAAGAAATGTTGCTGTATTGCTGGTTATGTAACACATCTGCTAATATCTGATGCAATTTCAGCAGTCAAAAGATGTAAATTAGGCATTAATTGCAGGCTACAAATGAGTTAACTTCAGAAGGCAAGATTCACAGTCATTACACCTTGGCTCACATAAAGGAGCACTGGGGAGTCGCACATCTGAAAATACCAGCTGTTAGGTGCTATCTTTCACAATGCATCTTGCAACATGGTGATTTTTAGTAGTTTATTCACCCTACTAAATTATCATGAAATATTTTTCCTATCAATTCGTAGCAGTATTGGTAGTAAATTATACTACATAAAAAAATAAATAAGGAAAAAAATAAATCCCAGACAGAGAAAATAACATACCTGCACTAATGCAAGTGTAGCACTGACCCCCGAAGGAGCTGCTGAATTTGTTTGGGCCTGTACTTTACTAGTGAACCCCCACTGACTTGGCTCCGTCCCCTTGACACAGCTGTGGTGCAATGTTGGTGTGGAGCTAATGGTGAAGAATAACCCCACAATATACAATAAAATAACAATATACCTTTGTTATTACCTGGGTATCCAATGGCTCCACCTGCTGAAAAAGGAACAACACTCCACACCAGTAGTACTTAATCAGAAACGTCTCTTTACTGGAGTTAGTGTAAAATAGTAATTATAACATTTGCACTGTCACACCAAAATAATGTGACAGCACAGTATGAACACACAACAGTATGCACATGTACAGTTGTCTTAAGTGATCCCTGAGAATGTGTATCCAATTGGGACTAGTGCTCAGAGTGACTAAACATTGCTCTGAGCACCTTCCCACTTCCAGCACACTCTGGTTGCTACAGAAATGCAGGGTCAGTAACACAGTCACTAGGGAGCTCCCCCTACTTTAATAAGATGCAAAGCCTTGCAATACAAGAGGCAGTCTTTGATCTTATTTCTTCTGCTAGCTATTTGTATTGTGACAATTTGTAATCCAACAGTGGAACAACAAGGGTTAACATGAAATGAATGTTAGGGCTGCTCCTGTAGTGTGATACACCTGTAACTGCTTTGTAATAACACAGTGCTAATAGTATTGTGATGAATAGGCTTGATGCCTGCTTAAACTCAGTCTTTACTTTGGTTCTCCTCCTTGGGAATACAAGGTCTACAGGTCCCAGCAACACTGTGTTAAAGTCTAGGTATGCAAGTGCGTAAGAAACTGTAGGCAACAGCCCTCTCACCAAACTGGGTCAGAAGAATGGAACAACGCCGCTCTGCTGGTCTGATCCACTTTGCTGCGGCCATGCTGTCACACTGCTCCGCTTCACAAGGTCACCAGGAGCTCTCAGTTACCTCCGTCAGGGTGCCTCTGGATCCTTCCCGATCCGACCACACTGCTATCCCAGCACACTGAGGTGTGAAGTCCTCCTCTGGCTTCAGATTGCTGCTCCGCAGGCTGCAGTTCTCTTGAGACCTCCTTACAGGTCCTTGCAGGCAGGCCATGCATCCAGAAGAGACCTAAAATGGCCGCTCGGGTTCATTGGTACGTCACCAAGCCTCCTGGGTAAAAAGGTCAACCTTCTGATCAAAACGGTGATCAGTCACTTCCTGTATTAGTCTTTTGTGCTTTTTCTACAGTAATAATCATTCCAGTTCAATACCAGTATTTGGCCACTAGATGGCTCCAAATACTGAACCATAGCAATGTCCATAGACTTTATATTATAGTATGCACACACACATTAATAAGCAAGGATGTCAGCGCTACACAAGTCACATGCTTTTTGTTTCTATTTTTATGCAGGGACTAAAAATTACTGACATGTTTTAGTTAAGTAAATTAAATAAGAACTATATTCACAACTATTTTCTTAATTTTGGATAGAGTGAGGGAGGGTTATATCCCCTCCAATTTTTTGCCATTTTGGAAATTTCCCTTCACGTCCTGTCCCATAGGCAAAGAAATAAGTGAGAGAAAACCCCTCCAAAGTGATGGAATCCCTTGTTGTCACCAGAACTAGTCCACAGCAAAGTTTTAACACTCCAGGGCTCAAACTGTTGTACATCATATGGTGTCTCAACCCGTAATCTTTTATCCGAAGATGGGGTGCTGGGATCAGTAGCTAAAGATAGGACAGCTAGGACCAGGAACTTTTCTATTGCTACACTATAGGGGCCTGCGGTCCCTGCCTGCAAAAATAAATTGCTAAAGGCTTGCCTGAGTCAGTGTCAGGCCTAATCATATTGTGCTAGCTGTGCCTGGAACATTAGAGAGGAAGTGATTTGCAGGAGAAGAAAGGAGTGAACCTTAGAGAGGAAGTGATGTGCAGGAGGAGAAAGGAGTGAACCTACTGGACTGTACATAGTTGTCCCAAGCTAATTTCTACTATTTCCACTGGGCATCTTATATTTCCCTTACCCCATCCAAGTTCAATTCCCTCAATAAAATACAAAAACAAAGCTAACGGACTGTTCATTGTCTTGGAGTGGCTGGGCAGGGTGACAGGTGGGCCACATCACTTAGCAGCCCCTACGGGGGTACTGCTACATTTGAAAATAAAGTTGATCTGGAGTCATGCAATGCAAACTTGCTGCAATTGTGCAACAAACTTGTGAAGCCTGGCAAGTCTAGCAATAGCTTAGCAAGTCATTTTCAAACTTGCAGCACAATTGCTTGCTAACTGGGTAGTAATAGACAATATTTGGTTAAGATACCAAATAGGCAAAAAAAAACTATCCACAGCACATATAGAGTTTCAACAGATATAACAAAAATAGGAGACAATGACGCTGGAAATGTAAATATTGCCTTAGTAATCAAATAAAAATAGCAGTCTACAATAAGTCCATTAGGAGCAAATGTCCATAAGAGTTCATGTGGGGTGAAACTGTCTTCAAAGTTCAAGACCTCTTTAATAATTATGCCCCATTTGTAGTAATTTTTGTAAGAAGCCTCAACATTTTTTTAAGTGGACATTCACTCCAAAAATTACTTCTGGGATATCCATGTCACATATCCCAGGAGGCTACAGAACCAGGAACAGTGGCTGGTAGGCAGACCTGGCAAGCGTCATTGGACCCGAAAGAGGCAGCCAGCTCCTGATGTCAGAGAAGAAGATGACAGTGCAGGGCCTGGCCTTCGGTAGTGATATAGCAGATTGCAGCAGGAAAATGCTGGTGAGTATGTGATTTGAGGACAACCATACAATTGTACCCAGCATAACAGGTAAAGTGGGGGTAAAAAAAGCAAGGGGAGGATTGAAGTTCTGGGAGTCCAGGTTCTCGGGAGACATAGGCACCCATAAGGATTCCTCACACCAGATGGGTTAATGGCAGAAGGGCTTCTGGCGATTTCTTTTCGCCTTGCTCTGAACTTCCTCCCTTTTGTTTTTTCTGGGTTGCTTATACATCTTTGACTCTGCTTGGAGATAACATTATTCCCTATAGTTGAGAGATACTCTGGAACCTTTGCTTCTGTACTCTGTATTTTGTTTGGATAAAGCTTAACTTTGGTGCTCCCTGGAGGGGCCGCCCAGCCTATTCCATCTTGATGGTCTGATGTTCCTACCTCTGGGTCTTGCCCACTTGTCTCCCTGTAGCTTGAACAGATGTGGTGGACTAACAGGGTACTTGATCAGATGACGAAAAAAATAAAGCCTTAAAGAAACGGTTGCTACCACGAAATGCGTAGGAAAAACTATATGAATAATCGGACTGTTACTTCCTGTCTCATTTTATATTGAGGATTCTATAAGGTTTATTCCATTTATAGAATGTCTTTTTAACTTTTGTGTAATAAAGCTTAAATTTTTAGAAAAACTTGTAAATTTGGTGTAAACTGATATATATTATTCAGCCTTTGATGAAACAAATACGGATGCAGAGGTTACTTTCAGTGAAAACTGTTATTTTAAAAAAGCAGTAGATCTAGAGATATAAAAGGCTATGTATAACTCTTGACTTGACTTTTCTTATAAAAGGTAAAGTATTTCCACTTTTGCAGCCAGATTGGAGTAATGCCATTTGTGACATGTTTCCATGTTTCTAACTGATACTTAGATTTTTACTTGTTCAAGGCAAGTAAATGTCAAGGCTGTCCATTAATTACACATTTAGCTTTCTAAAGCACGATGGATGCTGCCTAGAGAGTCCTATGTATAAACCTGCTCCACAGAAACAACTAGAAAGAATTTTTTTTTTAAATTCGTTTTAGGTATGCTGTGTGCATGGAACCACATAAATATATACTGTGGAAGGGGTTTCGAAATTTTGACTGCAAAAGTGGAAATATACTTTAAGCTTGGCCCCTCCTTGTTTTACCCCGCTGTAGGGGCTGCTGGTGAGTGTGGTTCCGCTCCCACCCTGCACAGCCAGGCACATGAATTACCAGACACACTTCAGTCAAGAATCGGTCCTTGTATCCACTACCGAGCACAGTTATATAGGGTAGGGATACTGAAATCATTTCAGGAGATAAGTGGAGAGTATAAGATCTCAAACTGACTATTTTATAGATACTTACAGGTCAGGCCCTGGATAAACAATTCAGTGGGAAGGAACCAGAGTGGAGTGAAATGACTCTTCTAAGGAAACTGGTAAATGCCAGAACATCCAAAGGGCTAATATCAGATATGTATAAGCATATAATGGAAGCAGGACAGGAAGGAGAGGTGGAACCCGGTAACAGGTGTAAGTAGGAGAAAGATGTGAGTACAATAACAGAGGAGCAATGGACATGGGTCCTGGCACTAGGACCTAGAGGACCTAAGGTCTCGCTCTCCCCCTTGCAAATTATGTCCCACTTATATCTGGTACATAGGCCTTACTACACACCTGCAAAATGCAGAATTTCAAAGATGTGGGGATAAAAGGGGAGACCTGGTCCATATGATTTGGCGATGTCCCAAACTGTATAGGTATTGGAGAGGAATAATGGAAAAGATAAATTCTGTGTTTGGGACATCACTGGACATGTGGGACACAGGGTGTGTATTTTGGGCTTAATAGAAGAGGAGGGTTTCCCGGAACCCACACAGATAGCAATAACTAGATGTTTGTTTCAAGGAAGAAAACTCATCGCATATAAATGGCAAGATAAAAATCCCCCAACGGTTGCAGAATGGGTGAAAGTGGTAAAAGATACGATTGGGAAAGAGAGATATATATATATAAGAAGAGGTGTAATTACAAAAAATTAAAAAAAATATGGAAGCAATGGTTGGAGTTGGAATACCCCAAAATAGATGTATGCGACTAAGGAATAAGAGGATGAACGTGTGTGAATCGAAGAAGAATGAGAGGTATGCATGGGATGAGGGGAGAGAAGAGGAGGGGGAGAGGAGATAATGGAGAGAGTACGGTTTGTTTCTATTTTTGTGGTTAATTTTTATGTATTTCTATTTTATTTCTACTGCATAATGAAATGTATATGACTTACGCAATGTGGTTAAATAGAATGGAAAACAAATGTATTTTCTTAAGAAATAAAAAAAGACTATTAAAGGTAAAAAAAATAGAAAAAAAAAGTAAAAAAATAACTTGGATGGTAATAGGGTACATATGGGATACCCACATGATTGAAAATAGAAAAATGCAGGGACTAACTATATACCCATCTGGTATCTACAACCTCTCTCTTCACCTCCAGTACATACACTTGATTGCAGACTATCACTCCCAGGACCAACTAGCACTGTCGTTGAGGCCTGACACTGCCTCAGCCAGGCCCAAAGCAAATGCCCTTTTGCAGGCAGGGACCACGGGCTCCTATGGTGCAGCAAATTATGGCATTCCTAGTGCTAGCTGTCCCACAGGTGGCTACTGATCCCAGTAGGTGGTACTTCAGGCCCTGCCAGGCCTCCTGGCTGCAGCTGCCTCTTTCCACTGCCCATGCCATCACAATCCTCCTTACTGGTTCTGCACCCATCCCAGACTACTCCATCCCAGTCCTCTCAGGCGTGCCTCCCCCTGTCATTCACCAGTCCTCTTGGCTGTTCTTTGTTCTCCTGGAGACTTGCCCAGCAGTGTTCTCTGCTGTCCTCTCCTTGCTCCCATTGCCTTCTGACCAGGACACCTCTGTGGTTCTAGGAAGGCCCCATCCGCACATAAGCCCAGGCCCAAGGTCACCCCCCCCCCCCCCCCAGACTGGAGAGCTTCCTCAAAGGCCACGACAGCCTAACACTCCATCTCCAGCTTCCACCCGAACACAACTCCTCCCCAGCTGGACTGACCCTGAGTATTTGAGGGGGCCTGCCCCCTGCCAATCCAAGTTGGGGATTGGTAAGGGCCTTTAGAATACTCCAGACAGCTCCACCTTATTTCCCCTCCCATTCTTCTAGAAGGCACCAGAACATTCAAGAAGTAGGGGGGGGGTCTCAGTGATGCTGCCTGTGAGTCATTCATCTCTCCCTGGATTTCTGCCCAACCCAGAACAAAAACAGACAGGCTTGGCTGCCAGCCAAGCCTGCATAAATTGACCTGTACTAGAAGTAAAAAAAATATTTACACTTCTAGCACTAGAGGGTGCTACACCCATATTTGTCAGAGAGGCTGCCCATTACTAAGAAAGCCTATTGGAAGCTTGGGAGGCAGGAAGGGCAGGTGATAGCTCAACTTTTACAAATTCAAATCTGCATATAATGTCAACTGCCTATAGCCCTGTATCTACTGATCACTTTAACATTTGTGTTTTACTGATTGTAACCCCTACTTATGGATTTCTTTCATCAGATACTCAGAATGGTCTGTGACTGCATTGTGTCAAAGTAAACCTGTCATGAGAGAAACACAAGGGCTGGAAAAGCTGACCTCCTTCTAGAAAATGCTAGTTGCCTGACTGTATACCCTTTCTCTTCATTATTTTCTGAGTTACTGATCCAAACAAGCATGAAGTTCAGGAAAAGGTGAAAACAAACAGATGTCCTTATTTGAATACTTAGAACAAGCATGAAGTTCTGGAAAAGGTGAAAACAAACAGATGTCCTTATTTGAATACATAAATAAAAAGAAAGGAGTGCCCGGTGTCCAGAGAAATGTAAATTCTAAAATATGGTTCATGGACCTTTTAATACAAATTAGCAACATGTACATAAAGCCAACACGTTTCGGAGACTTCTTCAGCGCGTTTGCTGTGTACTATTTGGTGGGAACGATTTCCATGAGTAGTTATGTTGGATAAAGGTTTCCGAATGGCAGGATGCCGGCTTTAGTTGTTTAGGCAGCAAACAGCTAAAGCTGGAATTCTGTCATTCAGAAACCTTGAGGCTGGGTTCACTGTTTCAGGTCCGATTTCAGCCTGAATTTTCGCCAAAGGACACACAGGGCTCCTGTGCTATTTGCATGGGAGCTGAGATCCGGTCACAATCTCCTGCTATGCGAATTGGATGCAGTGAAAACCACATCCAATTCGCATAGGTGTGAACCCGACCTTATCCAACATAACTAACTACTCATGAGAAGTGTTTGATCTGCAACTGCCATGTTGCTACACATGTGATCAGTTATGACACCAGCTGTTTGATGGTTTGACAGCTTGGTTGAAAGCACAACCAATGTGACAGTCACATCCCCAGGAATGCTTTTTTTGAACTGTTAAATCGATGGCTTTAGTTCTGCTTTAAGATATTAAAATATTAAAGGGTTACTCATCTGGAATATGCAGTTCAGTTTTGGGCACCAGTTCTCAAAAAGGATATCAGGGAACTGCAGAAAGTGCAGAGAAGGGCAACCAAACTGATAAGATACATGGAGGAGCTCAGCTATGAGGAAAGTTTAGAGGAACTGAATTTATTCTCTCTTGAGAAGAGGAGATTAGGAGGGGATATGATCAACATGTATAAATACATAAGAGGTCCATATAGGGAACTTGGTGTTGAGTTATTCACTTTAAGGTCATCACAGAGGACAAGGGAGCACCCTTTACGTCTGGAGGAAAAGAGATTTAACCTCCAAATACGGAAAGGTTTCATCACAGTAAGAGCTGTAAAAATGTGGAATAGACTCCCTCCAGAGCTGGTTCTGGCCAGCTCAGTAGAGATTTTTTTCTTTAAAAGGCCTGGATTCTTTTCTAGGTGTACATAATATAACTGGGTACTGACATTTATAGGTAAATCATCCAGGGAATATCCAATTGCCTCTTGGGGTATCAAGAAGGAGTTTTTTCCCCTGCTGTAGCGAATTGGAGAATGCTCTGCTGGTTTTTTTTGCCTTCCTCTGGATAGACTGTGGGTATTGGATTGTGTACTGTATATGGGATTGTATAGTTTTTTTTTTTTTTTTTTTTTTTTTTTTTTTTGTGTTGACTAACTATGTAACTATGTGCTTCACCTTTACCAATAATTGGCCTATGCAGGTAAGGGGCACCAATAGATAACCAACTGTTCAGCCCTTGTTATAGGTGTAGGCCATTTATGTACCTCCTAAAGCTGAACAGAAAAACTCCCAGAGATGTTGTCCCTCTGCTCTGCCTTGTTGCTAGGATGTTACTAAGACACCCACAGCCATTACTGCTCACCCCCACCATCACAGGTATGGACTCTCTCTGTGACTCTGATCTAAGGGATGCTGTGACGGAGGAAATAGTAGACCACACATGTGTGGGGGTTTGAGAGCTCGCTGCTGTTATAATGAGGGTAAGCAGCAGCAGCTGGGAGTGCCTACCCAACATCTTGGCAACACGGCAGGGCGTTTTTCAGCACCAATTACCTGCATAGTTTTTGTTAAAGTTAAACAAACCCTCTAAAGTATGACAACCAGTCAACCAACATTTTCTGAAGATAAGGTCAACAATGACAGCCTCATTTTTCTCTCTCATGGCAGGTTTGCCTTGAAATCAGGAAAAGCAGATGCAACTGTTTCCTGCTGCTTTTATGTAAAATCTGCATTTCCCAATGATCATTAATAATGTTTCCCCTGTTAGCCCGTTATGCACAGTGAAACGGCTGCTTAGCCAGATGGAACAGAGCAATGGTGGTGTGACACCGTCACAGATAACACAGCAGCAATGTGTTCTCCAATTAGGGAAATGCCTTTTAATATATTCAGTAAACGAGCTTCATTCATTTTCGGTCCATGGTAATTTTTTTCCAAAGGGAATAATTTATTTTTAATCAGTTTAGCTTGAAAAGTAGAAGTCTTTTGCTTCTGGAGCCATAGCAACACCTTGCTGCCTCATCTGGCAGTGAGCAGTTAATTAATTCTATTATCTTTACGTTCTCATTCCATTGGAAAAACATTGTTTTTTTTTTTTCTTCCTATGGTGGTTGTATTTGTAGTTCATTAATCATTTTACAAATTATCTCTGGCTGCCGATTTGACTCAAGAAGCCATACTAAGACTATACTTCGTCTTGGTCCCTCTTGCCTCTTCTGATCCCTCTTTGTCTCATTCTAATGCCATTGATGACACTCCGACCACAAAATCCGTCTGATTTTTTCAGATGGATTTTGGCCGAAACCTGTGTTGCACACACACGGTCGGACAAAGTTGATCAGAACAAGTTGACGTACAACACGTACGACGGGACTACGTAGAGGCCAGTAGCCAATAGCTTTTGTCTCCGAATTTCTTCTGAGCATGCGTGGCACTTTGTGCGTCGGAATTCTCTACACACGATCGGAAAAGGTCAGATCGGATTTTGTTGATGGAAAATTTTAGATCCTGCTCTCAAATTTTTTCCGTCAGACGTAAAAAGCACGCTAGAGCCCACTCACGATCGGATTTTTTGATAATATAATCCGATCAGACTTTTTCAATTAGAGTTACAGTATGTACTGCCCCTTCTATCTGTTTTTCTGCCCCCTCCCTATCTTCTATCTCTGTCTCTTAATTCCCTCTCTTTCTGTTTTCCCCCCTTTTTGACCATTTTTTTTACTTTCCTTTTTATTAATATTTCAATAAAAAGAATACATGTACAATAAGCTGCAGCAAGGTTTAATCTTCGAGTCCAAAAATAGAATTGTACAAACTTATTGGCATTGAAAGCCATCGTACACAGTTCCAGCTCAGAACTTAAACAATGCAAGTGTACACCACCGTTAAAAAAGTTTTAGACAGGTGTGAAAAAATGCTGTAAATGAAGAATCCTTTCAGAAATAGAAGCCTTATGCCGCGTACACATGACCGTTTTTTCCGTCGAAATAAACTCTGAAGGTTTTTCCGACGGAGTTCCGCTGAAACTGTCTTGCCTACACATGATCACACCAAAGTCCGATTGTCAAGAATGCAGTGACGTACAGCACGTACGACGGGACTAGAAAAAGGAAGTTCAATAGCCAATAGCCAATAGCTGCCGTCTCATACTTGCTTCAGAGCATGCGTCGTTTTTGGTCCGACAGAACAGCATACAGACGAGCGGTTTTCCCAATAGGAATTGGTTCCTTCGGAAATATTTAGAACATGTTCTATTTCTAGGTCCGTCAGAATTTTCGAAAGTCTGATGAGTCTGATGAGGCACACACACGATCGGAATATCCGATGAAAAGATTCCGTCTGACTTTTTCTGTCGGACATTCCGCTCGTGTGTATGCGGCATTACTAGTTTATTTTTTATCAATGAACAAAATTGAAAATAAATGAACAGAAGCGAAATCCAAATCAATATTTGGTATGACCACCCTTTGCCTTTAAAACAGCATCAATTATTCTAGGTACACTTGCACACAGTTTTTTGAAGGAAATCGGCAGGTAGGTTGTTCCAAACTGTGGATGCAGCCTGCCTCAAATCCTTCTATCTCTTCCAGATCGCTGTGCTAAACTCTGATTGGCTATCGCAGTGATCAGTCACTGCAAAGCCGGCCCCCGTGTTGTCTCTCTCTTTGAATGGAGGAGAGAGATGCATTATATCTCTCTCTCTCTCTCTCTGTAATAAAAAAATAATAATAATAATAATAAAAAATACGTTTTTTTTTTAATTACCTAGATCAAGGTTTGATCAAGGTCAGGGCCAGGGTTTGTGTTTGGGTCAAGGTTATGGTCAAAGTCAAAGGTCAGGGTCAGTATTTTTTTGGACAGGATTTTTTTTTTTTTATAAATTGGTATCAATGTCAGTTAGTGCCAGTGTGTTTTAGGTAGGATAAAAAAAAGCAAAATGCACACTATTGTTTCTGGGCTGTACAAACAACAAATAACATACACATATGTGGTATCTCTGCGATCGCAAGGCGCAGGAGAATTTGTTTTAAGTTTCCTTGGCCGACCACTGCATTTATGGTCCTTAATGTTGCCCTATCAATGGTGTCCTCAATGCTGAGAAATACAAGCAGATACTTATCCATCGTGCCATACCATCAGGGAGGTGTATGATAGGCCCCAAATTTATTCTGCAGCAGGACAACCACCCCAAACATACAGCCAATGTCATTATAAACTATCTTCAGCGTAAAGAAGAACAAGGAGTCCTGGATTGTGATGGTTTGGCCCCCCACTGAGCCCTGATCATAGCATCATTAAGTCTGTCTGGGATTACAAAAAGAGACAGAAGGATTTGTGGCAGCCTACATCCACAGAAGATGTCCCCATGTAAAGGAAACTTTACATAGGGACAGGGCACTTTACTTGGTGACAGGGCACGTTACATGGGGGGCATCTCACTTTACATGAGAGCAGGGCACTTTACATAGGAGCAGGGCACTTTACATAGGAGCAGGGCACTTTACATAGGGGCAGGGCACATTACATAGGGGCAGGGCACATTAAATAGGGGCAGGGCACATTTCATGGGAGTAGGGCACACAACAGAGCAGTGGTCTCCTTCATATGCAGAGCTAAGCAGGGAAGCCGCTGTTATCAGTTCTCTTCAGACAAGCTATTCCCCGCTTTCCCCTCCTCACCTCTCGTCCATCTCATCTTGTCCAGCATGATCACAGCTAGTTCTCTGCCTAGCTGTGCCTGTGTCAGTGGTGGGGATGTGATCTACCATCAGCTACCTGCTATTGGTGGGTAGATCGCAGTGAAACACCTGGGGACCTCTCGTGGAACCCCAGTTGAGAAACTCTGCTCTATAGGATCAGTGAGTGAGCATTGTAACCAGTGGCACCCCGTCCATAAGGGGCGCAGGGGCGATGCCCCCCCATCCATGTGTCCAGCGCCCTAATCTACATGCGGAGCAACAGACGCATGGATTCCAATGGGGTTTTTTCTCATTTAAGCATGTGATTAGAGTCAGAGGCTCTAATAGGCTTGAAAAAAGGGTGGGTTTGGGGCACAGAGCACTGCACCCCAAGCACACCCACTTGTAGGGCAACAGCAAATGAATATTCGCTATTGTCACACTGATACTGGTCCTGAGACCCATCACCTGATTGGCTGAAAGAACAGGCAATCCTATTGGACTCCTAGGAGGAGGGAGGAGACACACAGCGGAAGCTGCCGCGATGCAGAGGAGAAGAAGACGCGATGGAAGCCGATGCCCGCTTCCCTTAGGAACACTGCCTGTCCGCGTCCTAGATGGGGTAAGTGCTTGGCTAGATGACCCACCAATCAACCAACTGACCACGCGAGGGGTTGTTTGCCCCCCCCCCCAAAAAAAACAAACACCAGCCACCACTGATTGTAACCCCGGGACAGGAAGTGTGTTACAGGTGGAATACAGATGGAAAAAAGCCTCAATAAAGGAAACTATTGCAGCCACCACATCCAAGGGCTGGCAAGCTGCAATGTATTCAATTTTTGTTTTGGGTTTAGATGTACTTTAAAGACTCAGGCACTCTGCCTTATTGGAGCAGTAATGTCACAGTGGGTGGAGGGGTTCTAGCCCCAGTACATTTTGGGCCCATAAGTAGCACCTCCCCTGTAAAAGAGCATTCTTTACCAATGAGCCAATTCTTTCAGTGAATTGGTAAAAACCCTTAGGCTGGATTCACACCTATGCATTTTTAGTGCTTTTTGCATTTTGCAGATTTGCACTACAGAACGTGTTCCATAGGAAACCATGTTAAATGGACTGTAGTGCAAATCTGCAAAATGCAAAAAGTACTAAAAATGCATAGGTGTGAATCCAGCCTTAAAGGACGTGATGGTAACTGCTGACTTGAGGTCTGATCACTGTTGGAATCCAATTAGGTGCAGATGGGTGAGAATTCCCACCTCCCTGACATACTGCCTTTAAAAGGAAGTACTACAGGCATACCCCACTTTTAAGTACGCAATGGGGTTTATTTACTAAAGCTGGAAAGTGCAAAATCAGGCTCACGTCTGCATAGAAACCAATCTGCTTCCAGGTTTTATTACCAAAGCTTAATTGAACAAGCTGGGGTTAGAAGCTCATTGGTTTATATGCAGCAGTGAGCGTGATTTTGCACTTTCCAGCTTTAGTAAATAAACCCCATTGTGTACTTAAAAGCGGGGTATACCTGTATAGGTGCCGTGTTCATGAGGATATGTAGTACTTCCCTATTAGTGCAGTGGCATTACTTGGGTGGGGGTTCTTGCCATATAACCCCTTTAGCTCCCTGTGACCTTAGTGCTGCAGTAAGGAAGTACTATAGATGCTATCCTAATAAATGAGCATTGTATTTATTAAGGCGGTGACATTACAAGGGGTGGAAAGTCTCATGGCATCATCCCTTATCACTCCTGTGATGTCAAAGGCCTAAGAAGGAGGTAATATGAACCCATGGTAGTCAAGTTTAGAATGCTCTTCAAATGGTCACAATTAGAGAAAGGTTCCAGACATTTTTAACCCATGGGGGGAAAAAAATGTTTTTGGCATGCCAGGATGTGTTTTGCCATCCTTGAAGCATTTGGAAAAGAATATTTGCAAATTGCAGCTTTGATCTCAGCAGAAATTGCACTGTGGAAATGTTTACACTTTAGATATTGGTCTCATCATTTTACTGAGAGGAGATAAAGAAAAAAACTATTTACTCACCAGACTATACTGTAGGTAAACATTATGCTGTGATGGTGGAGAACATTAATAGGAATCCTTTAAAAGTTATAAAGATAAACAAATTTGTCAGACAAATTGACCCTGTTACCTGTCCACTAAGGCCTGAGAGGATAGAAAATATCATCTACTGTATCCCAACAATCCCACAACTGTAGGAGGTACAAGATGAAGCGCACAATCAAACTAAACTGGAACCTTTCCCCTGCAGTGCCTCCTAGTGGCTGATATGCATATTTCTCTTGTTTGAGAACTGCATTGAGAAGTACAGTGTTACTTGGATTGTATTTGCTTGTCTTCAGCTGAGAGATCTTTCATTAAGGTCTTTCTTAGAAGAGGTAGGTCTTGAGTTTTTTCCTGAAGGCCGAGAGATCTTTCATTAAGGTCTTCATCTTATATAGTTTGAATACCATGTCATAGATATATTATTTATCATTGTAGAAGAACATATTCCACACTTTTTTTTCAATTTTTCCAGAAAAAAAAAAACTATTTGAAAAATAAACGTGAAAAAAAAGATTTTTTTTTAATTTTTCAATTTTTTTTCCCTGGCCTTCCCATCACTAGTCAATACAATAATTTTCTTTGAATTACTAAATTTGATTTGTCACATGTAGTTCCTTCTTTCAGCAATTTTGAGCACAAAATGATCTACTGAACATGTTTCTTTTATAAAGCGTACTGCTAAACAATATATAGGAATTTTTTTAAGTGGCTTTCACACATTCATTGCATGCTCCTCCAAATTGTTGTTCTTGAATTAAATATAGAGATTTGTGGATTAACCACTAGGAACTCTGCAACAAAAAGAATGCACTGTTCCACTTGTCAGACAAAATTGAGTTGATTTACTAAAGAAAAAGAGGCTTTGCAAAGTGAATTTTTAGCATGCTTCGTGAATTCAGTAAAGCTAAGGAAAAATTTGCTTAGCAAAAAATACCCAGTCATGTGCAAAGCAGAAAGTAAAACCAGACTTTTTGTTAGGACAGAAATGGATGATGGAAGTCAGCAAAGCTTCACTAAGCTGAGGGAAAATTCACCAAGCAAATATTACATAGGGAAAATGCTTTATTTTGTTAGCAAATCAACCTTATAGACCTGCATTGTGAGAAGAAGCAGTAAAGCACAGCCACTGGGAGTACCACAAAGCAGGAAGCAGAGCTTGTATATGGTATGTAGTAAGTATGAATTCCCTGATGTGCACATATATTAAAAAGCACTATATACTTGTAGAGCCCTTTAGGTAGGTAGGTGCTCGAGTAGGATTTTTTTTGTCTTATGATAGGCAAATTTAGGCAGCCAAGCATGTTTGTTTATTTGTCTGAGCTGCTGACTCACACTAAAACCTCCATCTTCTTTCTAGAGCTTTCTGGGAGGTACTGGAAAGATATGAGAAGAGGAGAGGTGGAGCTGCCTGGGGTACTCTAAAGAGCCCTGACCAATCCCCAACTTGGATTAGCAGGGGGCGGGCCTCCTTAAGTACCCAGGGTCAGCCTAGCTGGGGAGGGGTTGGAGTTGGAGTTGTTCATAGCTTGAAGATAGAAAGCTAGGCTGTCGGGGTCTTTGAGGGAGCTCCCCAGTCTGTGGGGGTGACCTTGGGCCCGGGGCTCGGATGCTGACGAGGCCCTTCAAGAGACTACAAAGGCTTCTTGGAAAGGAGGCACAGGAGGAGCAAAGAGGACAGCAGGAGAGAGCATTTCCGGGCAAGTCTTCAAGGAGAGGAACAACTGGTCGCAGCCAGGAGGGCTGGTGTGTGACAAGTACAGTCAGGAGGACTGTGGAGAGTACTGGGAGCATGCAGTCTGGGATGGTTGCAGAGCCAGTGGATTGGACAGTGGCGGCTGGTGGGTTCTTCTTTGGGGGGCCAGCAAACAAAAAATGCCCCCTGGCAGCATGGCACACCCACTCGTGTGGTGGGGTTGTGGTGTGCTCTCCTGGAGTGCGGACAGCGGCCGCAGCGGCTCCGGTGTCCGCTCCTCCAGCTTCCTCCGCCGTGTGTCTTCCGCCAAAGCGCTAGGCATCCAATAGGATAAAAAATAATAAGAAAAGGTTGCGCTATAAATTATCAAATTATATCAAAAAAATTCTAATTCAGAAAATATTAAAAAATAAAAAATCATAAGAATACAGTGAATGACTGTGAAACATATGTGCCAGTGATTATCCAAACATATGTCAAATATAGAGTTCATAAACTAAATAAACAAGTCCACATTAGTGCTGTGCATTAGTGCTGTGCGGCCGCAAACTTTTTAAACTTTTCTTTTATTGGTGTATATACGCCGTTGGCGTCTGTTTTAAAATACATTTTCCGGATCCCACCCATGGTTTGCCTTTCTTCCTTTTTGGTTTCTGGGATATATTACCTGGTGAGGTAAAAGTGTCTGGTGGCTCTGAACAACCGATTAGTGTTGGAACCGACACAGACGGAACGATCTGCCAGACGGGGAGGAAACAAGACTCGGCTGGGCTATAGCTACAGGTGCATTCTTTCTGACAGCTGGTAAGCACAAAATCTGGACGGTGGTGGGAGCATTCACATGAAGTCACTTTTGCACGGATATCAATTTAATTTGATCAGCGATCCTGCACAGCACTAATGTGGACTTGTTTATTTAGTCTATGAACTCTATATTTGACATATGTTTGGATCATCACTGGCACATATGTTTCACAGTCATTCACTGTATTCTTATGATTTTTTATTTTTCAATATTTTCAGAATTTGAATTTTTTTGATATAATTTATAGCGCAACCTTTTATTCTTATTTTTGGTTTATGTATATCACATGTGGTGTTGCTGCTTATATTTACTAGTCTATGTCCAGCGCAGGTTTTTTCTTTATATCCAATAGGATCGCCTGACGCTTTGGCCAATCAGGAAACAGGTCTCACAGACCTGCCTCCTGATTGGTGGGGAGGAACTTTAGTGTGATACTAGTGAAAATGTATTCGCTATGGTGACACAACTGGGTAGGCTCGGAGCTCCCCCTTTTTTGAAGCCTATTAGAGCTTCTGGCTCTAATCGGGTGCTTCAAAAAAACACCCAGCCGCATTGGAATCCACGGTCTGGCGCCACTGATATGTAGATCAGGGGGCCGGATGTATGGATAGGGGATGTGGTGCCCGTATGGCCCCTATGGCTGGGCCGCCACTGGGAGTGTACTGTGTTGTCAAGGGCAGTGGAGAAGGGCAGCTGCAGCCAGGAGGGCTGACAGGGCCTGAAGATGGGTTACTGGACTTAGTAACCAGAGATGGGACAGCTAGCACCACAAACTTTCTATCTGCTACACTATAGGGGGCCATGGTCCCTGCCTGCAAAAGGCTGTTGCTAAAGCCTGGCTGAGTCAGAGTCAGGCCTAATCACATTGTGCTAGCTGGGCCTGGAAATTAGAGTAGAAGCGCTGTGCAGGAGGAGAAAGACCAGGACATTAGAGAGGAAGTGATGAGCAGGAGGAGAAATGGAGTGAACCTACTGAACTCTACATAGTTGTCCCAAGAAAATTGCTATTATTTCTACTGGGCATCCCATATTTCTCCTAACCCATCCGAGTTCAATTCCCTCAATAAAATACAAAAACAAAGCCGACGTACTGTTCATTCTTGGAGTATCTGGGAAGTGAATGCCGGGCTGGGCAGGGTGACAGATGGACGACATCACTTAGCAGCCCCTACAGGGGTACCGCTACATACTGTACATAAGAAAAGATACCCAACACACATTCATTTTCTTATTTACATCAAGATGATGTCTTTTATATGTACAATTTTCTTATTCTTGGCAACAACAAAATATGTTATAATGATACATGATAATGTAATGTGTGCATAATGGGTAGAGGGATCGTTCAAATGACAGGGTAACTTTGAAGTAAACTTTACTAAATAGGTACAAAACAAGGTCCAAAAGGCAAAGAGTATGAATGCAGTGGTTCAGGCAAGCTGCTGGGGGGAATTCTCAGGACTGGTTCCACAGGTGAGTGATTGGAGAAGTTTCTAGGCTGGAAACACAGATACATGACTGGAAATGCAGCACCAGACCCCCCCCCCCCCCCCACACACACACACACTTACTTGGAGCACAGTACTCTGCTAGAAATTGGAGAAGTGTTTCCCTGGGTCTACATGGTTTTGTGTTCCAGCCCAGCTGCTCAAATTCCGGGGCTACCGGTGGAGGACCATACTCCTGGCTGCACTTGCCCAGCTACTTCTGCCTCATCAGGTGCCGTCAATTTGTGCCTTTGAAAAAGGCGAAAAAGAGGTAAACTTGTATTGTTTTGGCATGTCCAGGAGACCAGGGATCACTTTGCACAATCCTAATAACTAGAGGAAATTGGGCAGATGTAGTTGGGGTGTATTGCCCTTATCAAGCAGGTTTATGAAGTCCTGTATTTAACCACTTCAGCCCCGGACCAATTGGCAGCCAAAGGACCAGGCCCCTTTTTGCGATTCGGCACTGCGTCGCTTTAACTGACAATTGCGCGGTCGTGCGACGTGGCTCCAAAACAAAATTGGCGTCCTTTTTTCCCACAAATAGAGCTTTCTTTTGGTGGTATTTGATCGCCCCTGCGGTTTTTATTTTTTGCGCTATAAACAAAAATAGAGCGACAATTTTGAAAAAAATGCAATATTTTTTACTTTTTGCTATAATAAATCCCCCAAAAAATATATAAAAAAACATCTGGGGGAAAAGGGCGCAGTACATAGAAAGATGTGATTAAGACTGACCCATTATGATGTGAACGATGTTATATGTTATATAAAGGATTGTGGGCTAATGTGGTCCCACTTTGATGTGTTTGATGTTACATGTTATATAAAGGATCGTGGGATATAATACAAAATGCGAATGAAAAGGATGCATAGATAGGAAAGAAATATCCGTACGGAGAAACTAACATAGGGGCATAGGAAATATAAAATGCCTGGCTAGACTGTTGGAAGTAGAAGCAGACCCAGTACTAATGACAGCTGAAATTATATGAAAGAGTGTGAAAACAGTTGGAGGGAGTGGGAGGGAAGCACGGCCTTACGAGCCATAGTTAGTCACCCCCCGATTCAGCACCTACGGGAAACTTAGTACCCAGAAGTAGGCGCTGGGAATTTGCCGGTATCTCGGGAACCTCCGAGAGGGAAATAAATATAATTTGGCATTCTATTAAATTTCTTTTTTTTTTTTTTTTTTTTTTATCTCTTGCTTCTTTCCGTTCCGCCCCCTCCCCCTCCCCTCCCGTCTCCTACGGTCTCTCGTCCACCTCGCCTCCCCGGGGCCACTTTGGTGTACGAGGGGGGGAACTGGGGATAGGCAGAAGATGGAAGGGTTACGGATGACCTCACTAAATGCTAGGGGGCTTAACATACCAGAGAAACGAAGGATGTTGATAGACGACCTAAAACGTCTAAAGACGGACGTGGGAATGGTACAGGAGACACATCTGAAGATGGGGGCTAGTCCCTATTTACAGAGCAGACACTTCCCCAGTGTATACCATGCTAACTCACAAACCAGAACAAAGGGGGTGGCAATTCTGATTTCAAATCGAGTGGCTTGGTCGCTACTGGAGAAGTGTGTGGACACGGAGGGGAGGTATCTTTTTGTGAAGGGATACATAGGAAGTATAAAAGTGACCTTAGCCACGATCTACGCCCCAAATGCACATCAAGATAGGTTTGTGGAAAAAACCCTGTCTAGGCTAATGGAATTTAGAGAGGGCAAATTGATTTTAGGGGGGATTTCAATGCGCCCCTAGACCCAAAAATGGATACTTCTACTGGGACATCTTCAGTGCCAAGGGGAATTAGAAGAAATATCATAAAGAAATTCCACGAATACCAACTAATAGACGTGTGGCGGGCACTCCATGGGGAGGAGAAGGATTACACCTATTTCTCGAACCCCCACCAATTATATTCCCGAATTGATTTCTATTTTATACCACACCAGCTATTGCCGCTGGTGCAAGACATATCAATTGGGAATATAACGTGGTCGGACCATGCGCCCATTACTTTGAAAATAGACTTGATGGGAGTATCCCAATCAGTAGAATGGAGATGGCGTTTAAATGAAAGCTTATTACAACATCCAGAAGTTAGGGAGGATTTAACAAGAGAAATTAAATGGTACTTTGACATAAATGATAACGGTGAGAGCGACCCAGGAATGTTATGGGAAGCTCATAAAGTAGTTGTCAGAGGAATCTTAATTAAACACGGCACCCGAATAAAAAAAGCGAGAGAAGAACAGATAAGAAAACTACTGGAAGAGATACAGGAATTAGAAACACAACATAAAAAGTCATCAGAAAGGGGACTGGGAAGGGAATTGGCGTCCCTGAGGAGAGAACTTTCTGATCTCCTGCGATATAAAGCTAAAGCAATACTACAAAGAGGAAAAAGGCTGACATATGACTCTGGAGACAAATGTGGTAAACTATTAGCAAATAAACTAAAAAAACAACAGACTCGTTCATACATATCATATATAACAAAAAAAGGGCAAAAATCGGTGCTCCCGAAGGATATTGCAAATGAGTTCAGAGAGTATTACTCGGCCCTATATAATTTACCAGGAACGACTTTACCACCATTGTCTCTAGAAGAATATCTGTCCACATCACACTTAGTACGAATTGCCTCTCCGGTCCGTCAAGAACTGGAGAGACCAATAACAACAGAAGAAGTTCTCACAGTGATGAAGACTTTTAAGCAGGGAAAAGCACCAGGGCCAGATGGGTTCTCTATCCAATATTTTAGGAGTTTTTTTGAAAACCTGAGCCCACACATGGTAAAAATGTTTAACGGACTAGGACAAACAACAGACCCACCACTGGATACATTAAGAGCGCATATTACAGTGATCCCGAAGGAAGGGAAAGATGGGTCGGTATGCAGTAGCTACCGACCGATATCCCTTCTTAACGTGGACCTAAAAATATTCACGAAGACACTAGCACTTAGGTTACAGACACACCTGACCCAGTTGATACACTGGGATCAGGTGGGGTTTATTCCAACAAGAGAAGCAAGAGACAGCACGATTAAAGTGCTGAATCTGGTCAAGCTGGCGAACCAAAAGAAAATACCTAGTGTCTTCGTGAATACGGACGCGGAAAAGGCATTTGATCGGGTCAATTGGGCATTTATGTTGGGAGTCCTGAAACATACCGGTATGGGAGAGCGTTTGATACGTTGGGTAGCAGGAGTGTATTCCTCACCCCAAGCCCTGGTGAAGGTGAACGGGGTATACTCCGAAAGCTTTACCATCTCTAATGGGACCCGCCAGGGCTGCCCCCTTTCGCCTCTATTATTTGCTCTTACGTTGGAGCCGTTGCTCAATAGAATTAGACAGAACCCGGATATAAAGGGTATACAGGTGGGAAAACAGGAATACAAGGTCTCTGCCTATGCAGACGACCTACTTATTTCATTAACGAGTCCACAAACCTCACTACCAAATTTGATGAAAGAAATTGAGAGATACGGAGGTCTGTCTAATTTTAAAATAAATTATAGCAAGTCGGAGGCGATGGGGGTGGCCCTGGAGGACTCCATGCAAAGTAATCGGCAGAGCAATTTTAAGTTCAGATGGACAACAACGGCTCTAAAATATCTGGGAATACAGATCTCCCCAAAATTAACAGATATTTTTGAGCTGAACTTTCCACCACTATTAAGAGAGGTAAAGAAATTATTAGAAGGTTGGAATAAAGGGATTCACTCCTGGTTCGGGAGATGTAATATTTTAAAAATGAACATAGTGCCAAAATTTTTATATCTGTTCCAGGCATTGCCTATCCGTATCCCCATGAACTATTTCAGTCAAATTCGGACTGAATTTACAAAATTTATCTGGGCAAGCAAGCACCCAAGGATAAACAGAGAGCTGCTGGCAATGCCGAAGGAAGCAGGTGGAATAGCAGCACCAGATCTATTTAAGTACTATCAAGCGGCCCATCTCAGTAGAATAATTGACTGGAATAGACATGGGGAATACAAGTTATGGATTGCGCTGGAAAAACAACTAAGTCAAATACCTCTGGACAGGGCTATTTGGTGTTATGCAGACATACCTCCCGAGCTAAAGACACATCCACTGATCGGGCCAACTCTGCAGATAGGAGCAGGGATTATTCAGAAACAGAGATTATCCACACCGAACTCACCGCTTTTTCCGATCCTGGGGAACCCTAAATTCTCGCCAGGTTTGGAGACGCACGTGTTTGGGAAACTGAGGGAGAAAGGGGTCTTTCAAGCCTCACATTTCCTGAAGGCCAGTGGCTGGCTATTGATAGAGGACTTAACAAAAAAAGGAGGACAGATAGAAATACCCTGGTGGCAAGCTAGACAAGTGCGACACTTTTTAGAATCATTAGGACCAGTGGAAGAATTTGAGAGAACCCGAACAAAGTTTGAGAAGCTATGTGAGGAAAAAGAGCCCCTGACCCATACCATCTCTAAAATGTACGCGCTTCTGATAGCCCCACCAGAGGGATTTACATTGGCGAGTTTGGATAAATGGGGGAGAGACCTAGAAAAAAATTTTACTGTAGAACAAGGGAAGAAAATAATTCATCTGACAATGAAATCGTCAAGGTGCATAAAAATGCAGGAACTAAATTTTAAGCTTTTATCAAGATGGTACCTCACCCCCTCAAGGATGAATAAAATATTCCCAGAGGTTACGGGGAACTGTTGGAGGGGCTGTCAGGATAGGGGCACACTATTACATATATTTTGGACCTGTCCTGTAATTAAACAATTCTGGCAAGAGGTACATAGAATTATCCAACGACTATCAGTACTTCAGATTCCACAAGACCCGGACTTCTTCCTACTACACTTATCACCAATCCCTATCAAGGACTATAAAAACTCAATAGTCTGTCATCTGGTGAATGCGGCGAAAAGCTGCATCCCAAGATGCTGGAAGGAAACACAGGCTCCTAGCATTGCTATGTGGCTTAATATAGTCCGAAATATTGGGATAATGGAGAGTCTGACTCCAAGATCCTTAGAGGGAAGGGAACGGGTGAAGCAAACCTGGGACTCCTGGGAGAAATACTTACAAACAGAGGAGGGGAAGAGATTAATGGATGAGGAGGCGGGGGAATAGGGAGTGGGAGGGGGTCAGGGGGGGGAGAGAAATTTGTTTTTTTTTTTTTGTTTTTTTGCTTTCCTTCGTTTTTCCCTCTCGGGAGTGGGAGGAGGCCTCGAGGGAACCCAAGGGACTGGGGGACCCACAGAAAAAGAAGAGGCACAGGGAACCGGGACAGAGGGGGATTATATATAAAATAAATAGAAAAAGGAAAGAAAGGGATAATAAGGAGTATTTTGGTACATGAAACAGGATGGAAATATAATTTAAGGAAGTGGAAGGTCAGTAAATCTGTATGCCTGAAATCATATGTTTGTGTTTGTAATGTATCCCTTTGAAGAAATAAATAAAGAATTAAAAAAAAAAACAAAACATTTTTTTTCCTCAGTTTAGGCCGATACGTATTCTTCTACATATCTTTGGTAAAAAAAATCGCAATTAGCGATTATTGATTAGTTTGCGCAAAAGTTATAGCGTTTACAAAATAGGGGATAGTTTTATAGCATTTTTATTAATATTTTTTTTTTTATTAGTAATGGCGGCGATCAGCGATTTTTATTGTGACTGCGACATTTTGGCGGACACATCGGACATTTTTGACACATTTTTGGGACATTTGTCATTTATACAGCAATCACTGCTATTTAAATAGCACTGATTCCTATGTAAATGACAGTTGTAGTTAGGGGGTTAACCACTAGGGGGCGGGGAGGAGTCAGTGTGACGTGTTGTGTTTTTTTTTTACAGTAGGGGGGCGTGGCTGTACGTCTGACGTCATTGATCGTCGTTCCCGATGACAGGGAACCGCCGATCACTGACAGTCAGTGTAGGAAGCGCGGGGAGAGGTTTGTTTACATAGACCTCTCCCCGTTCTTCAGCTCCGTAACCCGATCGCGGGACACCAGCGGCGATCGGGTCCGCTGGTCCCGCGGCCGGGGTCACGGAGCTCCCGACCGGGTCGCGAGCGCGTACAGGTACGTGATTCTGCCTGCCCGTGCCATTCTGCTGACGTATATATGCAGTGGCCGGTCGGGAAGCGGTTAAAGTGGTTCTAAAGGCTTGTTTTTTTTCTTTAAAATAAAAACACATCATACTTACCTGCTCTGTGCTCTGGGGGAGCTGCACCTTAAAGGTTTTTTCTTCATGCATAGAATGCAAAAAATGCATGATGGTAAAAAAAAACCTTCAGTCTTTAGAATCACTTTAAAGCCTGTATCATTCTAATGCCGCGTACACACGGTCGGAATTTCCGATGGAAACAGTCCGATGGGAGCTTTTTATCGGATTTTCTGACCGTGTGTATGCCGGTCTTTTTCTGTCAGAATTTCCGACGGACTTTAAATTGAGAACCTGTTCTTAATTTTTCAGACGGAAAACATTTCTATCGGATTTTCCGATCATGTGTATGCAATTCCGACACGCAAAATTCCTACGCATGCTCGGAAACTATTCGACGCATGCTCAGAAGCATTAAATTTCCCTTTTATAGTGCAGTCGAACGTGTTGTATGCTGTGGTGTTATTGACCGTCGGAATTTGATGTGACCATGTGTAGGCAAGACAGTTTGAGCGAAATTTCATCGGAATTCCGACGGGAAAACCATCAGAGCTTTTTCTGACGAGAATTCCGACCGTGTGTACGTGGCATAACAGTCACCCATCTCTTTGAAACAACCCATTTTCAAAAGGCTAATCACCTTATTATCATTGAATGGCAGTGGCGCTTGGATTAGACTCGTTCCTATCGGTTCACAGCGTTAAAACCCACTATCCGGTGATCGGAAGTAGTACTGCAAAAATTTTTTCTAATATAAATGGTGCCACCCATAAATAATAGTATAATGTATTACCAGCTGCCCCGTTAATTGCGAAACACGCTATTATAAAATGATTCAAAGATAAAGCAGGCGCTAATATTCTATATAGATCCTTATAGTGATTAGTGCTTATTTCCTTTGTTATTGAACATACACTCACTACAAATATCAAACCATGTGATGCTGTGCAGTAAGTACAAATACCATATTGAAACTTCAAACAAATCCAATAAAAATACTGAAAAATTTTAATTTCAGCTTTATGTGAAAATTATTTAGTGTAAGGAAAATAGCACAAATCTAAATAAGACAATGTCAGACTTCCACATTTGAAAATAGATTTCTCTACAATTCATTTGTTTATGCTCTGCAAAATAAAAAGTTTTTACTAGATGGACAAAACAGCAGAGCCCTAAAAACTCCCTGTGAAGGGATCTTGAAAATGAAAAATGAACTTTTGCTTTAGAAAGGCATCCAAATTCTTCCCACCAGTGCGGAGGCTTAAACAGAGTCATCTGGGCTTCTGGGAGTGCGTGGTGTAAACACAAGAGACGCGGTCACAGCGTTCAAGATGTAAATTTAAGAGTCACCTGGGAATCACGGAAAGAACAGTTTAAACATTAAAGACATCAAGAATTAGAGCACTAAGTGACAAATGGGAGGAAGAAAACTTGCTTAATCCAACTTTAAACAAATCTTCTTGGGAAGAATATTATAAAATGACATTTTATCAGAAAGGAGCAAAGTAAACATGGCGTTATCTGCAGTCAAATTTGCCATATATGCTGCTGTCAAAGTCCACTGTTTAGCTTTATCATAATCCAACTGTATAGCTTCATATAACAGATTCCTGCCATACTTGTTTACCAGCAGATGTTTCAGATCAGTTTGCTGGGAGAGTAGCTGAAAAGCAAGAATAAGTGGCATTCAAATGTGCGATCTTTGGGTATTTCTGACAGTCGGATCAATTTACTAAAGGCAAATAGACTGTCCACTTTGCAAGGGAAGTTGCCCATGGTAAGGTCATTTCCCCAGAGCTTAGTAAATGAGGTGCAGATCTGCTGACTTCCATCATCCTCTCATGTGCAAGCAAAAATGCTGTTTTTTTTTTGTTAGTAATTGGGTATTCTTTGAAAAGTGAAACTTCACCACATTCACTAAGCTCTAGGGGAAGGTTCCCTTGCAAAGTGCAACCTTTCTTTCAATTTGTTTTTATTGAAGCTTCAAGGATATACAGGTGCATCTCATAAAATTAGAATATCATCAAAAAGTTTATTTATTTCAGTAATTCAATTCAAAAAGTGAAACTAATATATTTTATATATAGAAAAAGAGGGGCACATGGGACTTTAAATAAAGCATGTCAATTGAAAAAAATAAAAAAATAATAAAAACATGCGAGTAGGTAAACTGATTTGGATTTAATTTAAAGTCAATGACCCCTAAGGGTGGTCCATGATTTTGAAGCATACAGTGGTGTAAATGCATATATAGTCGAAGAGAGAACATATATTGTAATCATAATCATCAGAAAATCTGCGTGCAAACAAATCAATGGACATACATAGATGCAGTTCATAATAGAAATGCATGAATTAAAAATTGCCAATCAGAGTAACGAAATCGCATGAAAGGAGTACAAAACTCAATAGAACAAAGTTGATAGTATTTGGAGAAAAGTGACCTAGCTGCGATGACAGATATCTATGGCATGCTTCCATCCCGGGTTACTATTATATAGGAAAAGAGGGGCCAATGGGACTTTAAATGAAGCATGTCAATTGAAAAAATAAATAAATAAAAATAGTAAAAACATGTGAGTAGGTAAACTGATTTGGATTTAATTTAAAGTCAATGACCCCTAGGGGTAGTCCATGATTTTGAAGCATACAGTAGTGTAAATGCGAATATAATTGAAGAAAGAACATATATTGTAATCATAATCATCAGAAGATCTAGGTGCAAACAAATCAATGGACATACAAAGATGCAGTTCATAATAGAAATACATAAATTAAAAATTGCCAATCAGATTAACAAAATCGCATGAAATGAGTACAAACTCAATAAAACAAAATTGATAATATCAGGGATTGAAATAGACTTGATTGAGCATCCTTAGTTTGAGAACCCGATGCGTTTCTTGGCTTCATGTCAGTCATCAGGGGTGGGATGCATGTTTAATGCTAAAAAAGCAAAGGGATATAACAAATATTAAATATATGTAGAACCTCAGTTAAAAAGAGAAGGGATATCAGCTTGATCTGCTTGGTTGGAAAAATTACTTACAAAGTAGCCCAAAAATTGTGCAGAACTTCCAGCAATGGGATCTGTTATGGTCTGGGATGCAACTGTCTCATCCGGGGGTTGAGGCAGGATTCCGACCACCCCCCCAAAATTGGCATTTGTCAGAGGGTGGGCCAGGGGGATCAAGAGCCAGCCGACCCAGACGCCCTCAACACTGGTCCACTTAGTTTAAAAAATGCATGTGTTGACCCAATGTGTGAAAAAAATGTGAATTAATGAATGAATAACTGAAAAAAAAAAAAATATATATAATAATATATTTTATAGATGTGTTACAAATAGAGTGATATATTTCAAGTATTTCTTTCTTTTAATTTTGATGATTATGGCTTACAGCTAGTGAAAACCCCAAATTCTGTATCTCAGAAAATTTGAATATTACATAAGACCAATAAAAAAAGGATTTTTAATACAGAAATGTTGGTTTACTGAAAAGTATATCCATGTACAGTATAGTATGCACTCTATACTTGGTCGGGGCTCCTTTTGCATGAATTACTGCATCAATCAAGTTGAGAAACTTAATTATATACTTAAAAGAGAAAAATTAACATATAAGCATAGAGGTATACCCCAAACTAGACTAGACTCTAGTAATAAACTATATAATGGTTTACCTAGTGGACAGGAGTGAGGACAGAGGAGATAGACGGGAGCAAAGAGCTGAGGTAGAAGGGTGAGGAGTAGAAGAATGATGGGAGAAGATAATTTGAAGCCACATGGAGGAAGATGCTATAGACTGATGACTGATACTGGAGGAGCCTAAGTTGTCGTTCAGAATGTATTTATACTTCTATTATGTTTCCTTTATCATATGTTAAGTTATTTTAGCTCGAGAGGTGCAAGGTTTGTTTGTTTTGTATGCTTTTCTACTTTATGATACCTTATGGATTAATTTGACATATTATTTGTTTATATATATCACAACAAGAATACCTTATGGATTAATTTGATACATTTTGTTTATATGTATTATAACAAAAAAAAAATGATTTGATTTAAAAAAAATCAATGCAGCGTGGCATGGAGGGGATCAGCCTGTGGCACTGCTGAGGTGTTATGGAAGCCTAGGTTACTTTGATAGTGGCCTTCAGCTTGTCTGCATTGTTGGGTCTGGTGTCTCTCATCTTCCTCTTGGCAATACCCCACAGATTCTCTATGGGGTTTAGGTCAGGTGAGTCTGCTGGCCAATCAAGCACAGTGATACTATGATCAATAAACCAGGTATTGGTACTTTTGGTGGTGTGGGCAGGTGCCAAGTCCTGCTGGAAAATTAAATTAGCATCTTCATAAAGCTGGTCATCAGAGGGAAGCATTAAGTGATCTAGAATTTCCTGGTAGAGGGCTGAGCTGACTTTGGACATGATAAAACACAGTGGACCAACACCAGCAGATGACATGGCTCCCCAAATCATGACAGACTGATCAAAATTTTGCATTTCATTTGGAAATCAAGGTCCCAGAGTCTGGAGGAAGAGTGGAGATGCACAATCAAAGTAGAATGAGGTCTAGTGTGAAGTTTCCACAGTCAGTAATGACTTGGGGAGCCATGTGATCTGCTGGTGTCATCTGCTAGCACAGTGCTAAATAGCAAAAAAATGCCCTGATCAGGAAGTGGGGAAAACCTTCCAAGGGTTAAAGTGGTTGTAAAGAAGGTTTTTTTTTTTTGTGTGCAGCAACCCCCCGCACCCCCTATACTTACCTGAGCTCCGTCTAGATCCAACGCTGTTGCACAAGAGACTCAGCTGTCTGGGACTCCCCTCCTCATTGGTTGAAACAGCAGCGTGGCACCATTGGCTCCTGCTGCTGTCAATCAAAGTCAGTGAGCCAATGAGGAGAGAGAGGGGGTGGGGCCAGCCATGGCTCTATGTTTGAATGGACACACAAAGCTGCAGCTTGGCTCGAGTGCCCCATAGTAAGCTGCTTGCTGTGGGGGCACTCAACAGAAGGGAGGGGCCAGGAGCACCAAAGAGGGACCCAAGAAGAGGAGCATTGGGGCTGGTAAGCAGGTAAGTATAACATGTTTGTTATTTTTAATGGAAAAAAAAGAGACTTTAGTATCACATTAAGCGGTTAAAGAAAATCCCAAATTAGGCATCGTCACCAGAACAGGAGAGAAAAATCATCCAATGGAGACACTAGTTTCATAGACTCTAGTGACAACACTCCCTCACTTTGGAGGGATTTACTCTTACTTCTTGTTTTGGCTAAAGGACAGCAAATGAAGGAAAATCTCCTCAATGGGACACCGATGGCAAAAAACTGACAGTTATAACCCTCCCTTACTATATGAAAAATGGAAAAAAGTTTTGCCATTATCTGTACTTTGAAAGGATTAGCTCACTCAAAATTCATATTTCATTTTTTAGTAGATACTTGAATTCCTGGGTCTAAGCATTAAATGTGGCCGTTATGAGGCATCATCACTCTGCTGGATCTGTTATTTATTTTATATTATATAGAAGAGGCGTAACTAGAACCTTCTGTCAGGAACCATGAATCAGACTGAGACAGAAATGCAGTAAAAATCACAACTTTTTATATAATGGTAAAAATGGTGCAGATCAGTAAACATGGTCAAAACATAAGCCAGGGATCGGTAACCAAAACGGGTAGTCAGACAGGCCAGTAATCAGGAAACCAGAGATCAGCTTAGTCTGAGGCAGAAGAACAGGATCAGGAACCAGAAGGGACATCACCTGGGCAAAATCTTTCACAGGGACACAGCAGAGATTCTCCAGATATGTTGAGCAAGGTGAAGGCAGGAAAGGAATGAACAAGGCAGTTTAAATAGCCAGAAGGGGCAGGCTGTAGGCGGGACTGATGAGCAGAGGATAATAACCAGTTGAGCCACTGAGGGATCAATGATTGCTCACAATTATCCGGCAGCTGAGCAGCCTGAGTATAAAGATGGAAGAGCCCAGCCCTGACACCTTTAGGGCCCTGGTGCAAGAAACCATGAAGCGCCCCCACCCCCGAAAAGCAGGGGGGCTGTATGACAGGAGGCCCGTGTGACAAGAGGTGAGGCATTGTGACAGGAGGCGGGGCAGTGTGTGACGGGGGGCAGTATGACGGGGGGGGGCAGTGTGACAGGAGGGGGGCAGTATGACAGGTGGGGGCAGTGTGACAGGAGGGGGCAGTATGGCAAGAAGGGGGCAGTGTGACAGGAGGGGGCAGTGGGACAGGATGACAGTGTGACAGGAGGAGGAGGCAGTGTGACAGGAGGGGGCAGTATGACGGAGGGCAGTGTGACAGGAGGAGGGGGCAGTGTGACAGCAGGGGGGCTGTATGACACGGCAGAGTGGCTTATGGAAGAAATTAACCCTCCATTATACTCCTGGCTCCTACAGCCACTGAAAGTCTGCTTCTCCTCCAGCCGCTGAATGCCTGCCGGAGCCAGGATGATAATAAAGGGGTTTGGTTCTTCCATAAGCTGCTCCAATCCACCGTGCCACCCCTCCTTTCCAGGAGCAGACAAATCTGACAGGGGAGCTGCAAGGGCCCCCTGAAGCATTGGGCTGGGTCACAGTTGCGATCCCTGTTATGCCCCTGTTATATAGGATGGAGAAGAAGGAGCTGTAACATGCAAAGTTAGGTGAGAATAACCAAATCACAGGCAGGAACAGAGTTTCTAAATTTCTGGTCTGAAGGTTTGCAATTCCTTTCTTGTGTCTAGGACCAAACAGTGAATAACTAGATGAAATAACTACGGTATATAAAAAATATATATATAATGCACAAATCTACTAAAAAATATATTAAATAAATGAATATATTAAATTAATAATAAAATATATCCTATAAAACAAATCCAAAAATGTGCAAATAACATTCAATTATTTGTTTGTAATGTCCAAAGTAAAGTGCAAGTGCTCCGTGTGCTGCGGCGCTGTGATTGGCCAGAGCGGCGAGGACGTCGCTCCGCGCATGCGCGCGGGACACTTCAACTGCGGTGAGCCGCAGTTGAAGATGGGGATTAACCCTGTAAATGCACCGTTGTCTACGGCGCGCATGCGCCGTAGACAACGTTGTAAAAAGTTCTTTTCAAATATCTCCTAAACCGTGCAGGTTTAGGAGATATTTCTTGTACCTACAGGTAAGCCTTAATCTAGGCTTACCTGTAGGTGCAAGTTGAATTTTAGGGTATACAACCACTTTAAGTTTAGCAGCTCACAAGGTTTTCACCTACTTTCTTGTGTCTGAAACTAAAAACTAAAAACTAGAAACAAATAAGAATGCGCTGAAGATGGTTTTCCATTGAAAACTGCATGTTAAAACAAGGAATAGATTCAAAGATATAGGCAGCCTCGAGGCGATTCAGTTTGCAGTTGCAGCGCTATACAAGTCTTTCATTCAGCTGAAGTTATATACTTGACCTTGAACGTTTCCACCTCTTGAGCCTCCTAATTGGCAAGTCTGTAGTCCTATCTCTAAATTATAAGAGACTCCACAGTGGAAACACATGCATTTTGATGAGATAGATGAAGGCAGATGGACTCACCCTCACCTATAATTGGCCCTTACAGCAAGGAGCATTGGAAGGCAACTCATAACAAAAAACGGACCAAGGAAAAAATCCAAGGAGAATTTCAAGATCTACTTACCAACCAGCCTGTGACCAACCAGATTAACTTGTCTAACAGTACGCATTTTAAAACAGGGGTTTAGTTGCACAAATTTGCAAATGCATGCGTAAGCCACAGAGCCCTGCCAAGGCACCCTTGTATCTGTAGTCCTATCTCTAACTTATAAGAGGCTCCACAGTGGAAGAACATGCATTCTGATGAGATAGATGAAGGTAGATGGACTGGAGGGAGCCCACCCCTCCTCAAATGTACAGGGGAACATGGAACACCCAGCAGGTAGCACAATGGCTGCAAAGGTGACGATGTGTTGCCTGACTTATAATCAAGTGTACAAAAAAAATGTCCACTGCTCTAACCTTTAACTGGCCCTTACAACAAGGAGCATTGGAAGGCAATTCATAACAATAAAGGGACCAGGGAAAAAACTTAAGGAGAATTCCAAGCTCTACTTACCGACCAGCCTGCGACCAACCAGATTAACCTGTCTAATAGTATGCGTTTAAAACAGGGGTTCAGCTACCTTTGGGGTTTACAGAAGCACACCCAGCTATGTGGAGAGGAGCAGAGGGATGGGGTCCTGCAGTATTATCCTGTTTCTGCTGCCCTGTACAGTAGGGTCAGTGAGCATTGTCACCCTAGGACTGGAAGTGTAATAATGACAGAATCACTAGATAAAATTAAAGGAAAAAACATTGAACAAAGAAAACAAATGCAGGCAACACATTTCAGGGGTTGAAAGCTGTAATATGTTATATTTTTGTCTTTGGGTTTTAAGTTTTTTGGTGAAGAGGCATCTTAGTAGCAGATTGCTTTATTTTGTCTGCCAAATTACAATTATGTTTAGTGGTTAAGTGACATAACAGAGGCGGTGTTATGGCAACGCTTCTACTGGATGTTCACACTTTAGAGACATTTTGTACACTACATAAACTTATCAATGCACACATATGCTAAATATCACACCAGCTGGCCGCTGTCTTAATTATTATATAACATGAAGCAGAGGGTACAGTCAGTGTAGTCCATGGTGTAAATGTTCTTCTGGCCTTTTTGGGTTAATTTGTTAACTACCTTTGACTCTGTTGTGTAGCATGGATCGGTGACTAGCTCATTATAGTCCCCAAATCTGCAAAAACATGTTTATACTTACCTTTCCTGCTGCTACTTCAGTCAAAAGAAATCCACATCTGACGCTCGAAGGGAAATCAATCATCATGGATTTTCCACTTCCTGGGTCTCCCACAGTGTTCAATGGTGCAAAGGAACTGCTGAACACTAGGGGAAATCCAGGAGTGTGACACTCCCAGAAGTGTTCTTTTCCCTTTGGACTACATGAGATTTCTTGCAAATGTAGCAGTGTTTTGTTGCTGTGCGTGGTGAAAAACATACTGCCTGTATATAAATATACATTTATTGTACAGACAGTGAGTCCACCAATTCAGAGTGGTCATTATCTATTTAAAGTGGTTCTAAAGCAGGGATCCTCAAACTATGGCCCTCCAGCTGTTGCAGAACTACACATCCCATGAGGCATTGTAAAACTCTGACATTCACAGACATGACTAGGCATGATGGGAATTGTAGTTCCTGAACAACTGGAGGGCCGTAGTTTGAAGACCCCTGTTCTAAAGGCTGAAGGTTTTTTTACTTTCACGCAATCTATGCATGAAGGTAAAAAACCTTCAGTATGCAGCTCCCCCTGTAGGCCCCCCTAATACTTACCTGAGCCCAACCGTGATCCACGATGTGCATGAGAGCAGCTGCTCTCCTGGGTCTCTACCATAGACGTGCGATGGTGGCTGGTGAGGCACTGAATAGTAGCGATGGGCCGAACACCCCCCTGGTTCGGTTCACAGCAGAACATGCGAACAGACAAAAAATTTGTGCCAACACGCGAACACCGTTAAAGTCTATGGTACACGACCGTGAAAATTCAAAAGTGCTAATTTTAAAGACTTATATGCAAGTTATTCCCATAAAAAGTGTATGGGGACCCGGGTCCTTCCCCAGGGGACATGTATCAATGCAAAAAAAAGTTTTAAAAACTGCTGTTTTTTCAGGAGCAGTGATTTTAACCGCTTCCCGACCGCCCACTGCATATATACGTCAGCAGAATGGCACGGGCAGGCAAAATCACGTACCTGTACATGACCCTTTAAATGCCTGACCCGGTCGAGAGCTCCGTGACCATGGCCGCGGGACCAGCGGACCCGATCGCCGCTGGTGTCCCGCGATCGAGTCACGGAGCTGAAGAACGGGGAGAGGTATGTGTAAACAAACCTCTCCCCGCGCTTCCTACTCTGCCTGTCATTGATTGGCTGTTCCCGGTCATCGGGAAAGCCAATCAATGACGTCAGACGTCAGCCCCGCCCCCTAATGTAAAAAAACACACACACGTCACAGCCCATAACCCCTCCCTCCCCCTAGTGGTTAACTCTTTCACTATAACTGTCATTTATACAGGAATCAATGCATTTAAATAACATTGATTGCTGTATAAATGACAATGGTCCCAAAAATGTGTCAAAAATGTCCGATGTGTCCGCCATAATGTCGCAGTCACAATAAAAATCGCTGATCGCCGCCATTACTAGTAAAAAAAAAAAAATATTAATAAAAATGCTATAAAACTATCCCCTATTTTGTAAACGCTAAAAACTTTTGCGCAAACCAATCAATAATCGCTAATTGCAATTTTTTTTTACCAAAAATATGTAGAAGAATACATATCGGCCTAAACTGAGGAAAAAAATGTTTTTTTTATATATTTTTTGGGGATATTTATTATAGCAAAAAGCAAAAAATATTGCATTGTTTTCAAAATTGTCGCTCTATTTTTGTTTATAGCGCAAAAAATAAAAACCGCAGGGGCGATCAAATACCACCAAAAGAAAGCTCTATTTGTGGGAAAAAAAGGACGCCAATTTTGTTTGGGAGCCACGTCGCACGACCGCGCAATTGTCAGTTAAAGCGACGCAGTGCCGAATCGCAAAAAGGGGCCTGGTCCTTTGGCTGCCAATTGGTCCGGGGCTGAAGTGGTTAATAATGCTTAAAGTGAAACAATAAAAATGAAATATTCCTTTAAATATCATGCCTGGGGGTCCCCTTAGTCTGCCTGTAAAGTAGTGCATCTTTCCCATGTTCATAACAGTACCACAGCAATATTACATTCCTAAAGGAAAAAATGTAATTTAAAACTGTTCGCGGCTGTCAGATCCCAGCAATATAGATAAAAATCATTGAAAAAAAACGCACCAAAATAAAAAAAAATTGGCGTGGGGGTCCCCCCTAATCCATACCTTCGGGTATGGATTTTAAGGGGAACCCAGCACCAAAAATCCATACCAGATGCTTATCCGAGCATGCAACCTGGCAGGGCGCAGGAAAATGGGGGGGGCGAGAGAACACCCCCCCTCCTGAACCGTACCAGGTCCCCCCAAAAACACCTTGCCCCCATGTTGATGAGGACAAGGGCCTCTTCCCCTCAACCCTTGCCCATTGATTTGTGGGGTTGATCTGACGAGTCCTTTATTTTAAAAAAAAAAGTGTCCCGCGATGTCAATCCATCAGCACCAACGGACTGAAAAAAAAAATGTCAGAGGGGGTGGGGTCACCCGTTGACGTCACCGGGTGGCCCCACCCTCAGCTCTATAATAGCTGTCATCGCGAAAAGTCTGCAGTTGGCGGGACACCTCCCATGGAGAGGGGGTTTTTCCGTTTTTTTTTGGGACCATCGGATGCGGTGATTGAAGATAGATGGACATTGCGGGACATTTTTTTTTTTTAAATAAAGGAATTGTCCAAAACTGTCTCCTGTCATTTTTCCTTTTTGACACTTTTTTTGTGAATGAGTAGGGGTACACTGTACCCGATACCCATTCACATGGGGGGCCGGGATCTGGGGGCCCCCTTGTTAAAAGGGGCTTCCAGATTCCGATAAGCTCCCCGCCCGCAGACCCTCACAACCACCAGGCAAGGGTTCTGGGGAAGAAGCACCCTCCCCATGTTGAGGGCATGTGGCCTGGTACGGTTCAGGAGAGGGTCTCTCATCCCCCCTTTTTCCTGTGGCCAGGTTGCGTGCTCAGATAAGGGTCTGGTAAAAAACGCGTTTAAAAAAATGTCTGCGCAAATACTGTGTGACATAAAAAGTTGCAATGACCACCATTTTATTTCCTAGGGTGTCTGCTAAAAGAATATATATAATGTTTGGGGGTTCTGAGAAATTTTCTAGCAAAAAAAAATTATGATTTTTACATGTAGGAGAGAAGTGTCAGAATTGGCCTGGATGGCAAGGGATTAATTACCATAAGTAAGTAATTACAAATAATTATTATATATTGTTAAGGTAATTTACTATTCTTTTAAGATCTGTACTCAAGCAGGTGGCTTAATAGAAAAATTACTTTAGTTTGAAGTTATAACTTCCAACCAGAAATTTCACAGTAAATAGATAAATAATAAATTAATACGTTATAACATATAGCATATAAATATATGATTTAGCTTGAATACCTGACCCCAGGTTGCTGAGTTACAACCATTGAAGCTCAATTTTTTTTTTAATGTTCATGGCAGGGGAGGCCATGCCTCCCCTACCTCCCCTGACTTCACCTCCCTGTCTCTACCTCATCATTTGCTAGGAGACAGCAGTGGGAGCCATTGGCTCCCACTGCTGTCAATCACAGCCAGTGAGGAGGTAGAGAGGGGCGGGGCCGAGCCCTGTTCTGTGTGTCTTATGGACACACAAAGCGGGGCTCAGGAGTGACCACATATGAGTGCCCCCATACAATCAGCTTCCTATGGGGGCACTCAGAGAAAAGGGGGTGCCAGAAGCGCCAGTAGGGGGCCTAAAAAAATGAGGATGGAGCTGCTCTGCGCAATGGTTTTGCCATGTTTGTTATTTATTTGTTTTTAGTCTTACCTTTAATACCACATTAAATATGGTGGGAGTGCGACACGTGGAGCTAGGTAAGAATTTAAATTCTTTGGCACCGCATAAGCTGGTGAATTCTTGCCAGCAACAGGAACACATTATGCACTTTATTATCTTTTATTGGTATTCCCTCTATTGCTGCTATAAATTGTATTTATATCACTATTAGAGATGCCGCTGAACGTATTTACGTTTATAGACTACAGCGGTGATTCGTCCGCTGCGTCGAGCTTCTCGATAGGCTTAATGAGGTTTACCATGGCTATATATACATAAACAAGCGGGCCGTCTGCGTAGAGCCTGCCCCGTGCTGAGGAAGTCCCGCCTACAGATGTAACGCGTACGGTGATCAGGTGGCACGCATGACGTCACCCGCGGCCATTGTATTGGTTTGACACAGCATCTGATTCTGTTCACATGCCTGCACTCGGATCTGAGTGCGCTTCTTGTAAGTGAGTTTTTTGCTTTCATTCTTGTGCATTGATAAATGGTTTAAACAGAGAGCACTAGATCCTTTCATTTCTTGTCCCCATACATGATATCTATTAATGGATTGAGTCTAATCTGGATACTGGGAGAAACGGAGGATCTGGGAACCCTGCTTTATGTGCATTGCTTTGTGACCTGTTTCAGGTCGAATACTGGAGGTGAGAGGCCATCTGTATTTGTGGTGGAGGGATCACTGATTTTTTTCAGACCTATCAGCCTGCATAGATTTTTGCTCCTTTCTTCACCTTCACCATTTCAGATTCCAAATGGACTGTCTTACTTTAGTTTAATTTAATTTATTGCGCAGCACTGTTTATATTTTTTCTAAATATACAGACAGCCCATGTAGTGAAATACAATCATTAAAATATGGAACAGGCAGCAAACAGGAATATGTAACTCACCTAAAAGGGTATATTTAGATAAATGTTACAATATAAAAAACATTATTATTATAAGATGAATGTTATGATAATAACAAAAAATGCACACATGCTGAAAATACGCTTTTGTTTATTATTACAGAATTACAAATGAAATACACAATAATTGAAAATCTCAAAAAAAAAGAGAAAAGAGATGAATAGAAAAATACAATACTGTTAAAACAATGTTATGCATAATCATTTTTGCTGAATATTTACATCAGAGGATAAATCATATTTTACCTCTAAACACTGAATTAAATAGAAAACTAAAATATAAAACCTTGAGAAATGTCAAGCCTCTGCACAACTTTCCTGAAGCTATCCAAATGCTTAGAGCGTGTCAGTGATAATGAAACATTTATTCTTTGTCGCATTAATATCAAAGTAACATTTTGACAGGTAAGATCTAGACTTGTATATAGTGGTACAGACTGAGCTGTAAATAGAAAGCTACGTAAACTTCACATTGGAGTGAGAATTGCAAGAATTTTAAAGGACATTTGCCATGAATGTCCAGAGCAACCAATCAAGTTCTTCCTATAACTTTCATTCCTGCATGGGGAAGATGAAAGTTAGAAGCTGACTGGTTGTTATGGATCACGGCAGGATTTAATATTTAAACATTGAATACTCATACATCATTAATCATCTTTACCAACTATTAGAAGGGAATGATCGATTTTTTATTGTATTAAGTGAAATATAATTGTATTCTTTTGAGGGCTTCAGAAACCCTTCTGCTTCAAAACTTTAACCTATGAGTTTAGACAGATGTCACATAAATGGTAATGCATTTGTTTGCAGATTGTCCCATAAGTTTTCAGCCCAACTATACATTTTTTTATAATAATAAACTCCTTTTTTTCCACAACTGGAGCAAACTAGATTTTTTTCCTTCAAGACCAATTGCCCAATTGGAACGTAGAATTTGATTTTTTTTTTCTTTTTGGTTGATTTTTATGGACTATGAAGCAAGTGCTGTAAAAGCAGTTGGTGAAATAAGGTTGAAGCTAAATGAAGTTCAACATTTTATAGTGGCAACACTAGCTTTAATAGTCTTTACAATACTAACTGGACACAAAGAGAAGGCAAATTTATTAAATACCTTCTCCGGCTCTGTGTATACAAAGGAAAATGAGGGAGCTCAAGCCCATAATGGGGGTAGCATTGACATAACCCCAAATGATCCATAATGGCAAAACATTGATATGCTCCAGAAACATTTCGACAAAATAAAGATGAATAAAGCACCTGGACCAGACGATTTACAGCCTATGTGTCCTCAAAGAGATGAGCTCTCTTATTTTAAAGCCATTGTTTCTAGTTTTCAGAGACTCTGCAATGACTTATGTGAACTACTGGATTGGCGTAAGGCCAATGTAATGCCTATATTTAAAAAGGGATCAAAGTCTTTACCAAGTATCTATAGACCGGTTACTTTAACTTCTATAGTCGGGAAGATACTGGAGAGTTTAATAAATGCCCACATAGAAGAGTTTTTGCTAGAAAACAATAATAGTCAGCATGAATTTATGAAAGGCTGAATTTGTCAAACAAATCTGGTTTTGTTTTTTATAAGGTAATAAGGTGTGGCTAAAAAGACCATTTTCACAGAGTAGTGATGAATGATTCATACTCTGAATGGTTTAAGGTTATTAGTGGTGTACCCCAAGGTCCACTGTTGGGACCCTTAATTTTTAACATATTTATAAATGATATAGAGTTTTAGATTAAATGTACTGTTTCAGTGCTTGTAGATGACACCAAGCTATGCAGTGGAATAACATCCTTACAGGATGTCCCCAACTTACAAGTTACTTCAATGCACTGTTTAATTGGGCAACTTTGTGGCACATAAGGTTAAATGTTGCCAATGTAAATTTATGCATTTGGGCTAAAAACATGCATGCATCATGCATGTTAGGTGGGGAACATCTAGGGGAGTCAACAGTAGAGAAGGATCTGGATGTTCTGGCACATCATAGATTTAATATTAGCATGCAATGCCAAGCTGCTTTCTTGAAAAGGGATATCAGAAAACTGGAGAAAGTGTAGGGAAGGGCAACCTAACTGATAACAGGCATGGGGGAGCTCAGCTATGAGGAAAGTTTATAGGAACTAAATGTATTCTCTCTTAAGAAAGGACAACTAAGGGAGGATATGATCACCATGTATAATTACATAGGTGGTCTATATAGCAAACTTGGTGTTTTGTTATTTACTTTTAGGCCATCACAAAGGACAAGGGACACTCTTTACGTCTAAAGGAAAAGGGATTTAACTTCCACATATGAAAAGACTTCTTCACATATAGAACTGTGAAAATGTGGAATAGACTCCCTCAAGGATTAATTCTGACCATCTCAGTAGATTGTTCAAAAAAAATGTCTGGATGAATTCTTAAATTAACAAAATATAACTGGATATTACAATAGGTAATAACCCCAGGGATTGTTAATCCAAAGAATATCTGATTGCCTCCTGAGGGATCAGAAAAGCTTTTTTTCCGCACTAAAGCAAATTGGATCATGCTTTATTGGGTTGTTTGCCTGTCTCTGGATAAACTGTGGATATAAGTTTGTATATGGAGGTTTTCTATTTGTTTATTTTTTTATATTGGTTAAACTAGATGAACTAGATCAACCTAATTATGTTACCTATGTAACAATAGAGCAGTTAACCACTTGCCGACCAGCGCACACCGATATACGTTCTAACTTTGAGGACGGATATTGTTGTTATGGCAGCAATTTGCTGCAATAATCCCGGTATCCTCTTATTTGGCGGGGGGTCGGCTACAAGATAAAATTGGTCTCTGTGGCGGATTCGCCGCAAGATCACTTTTAACGGTGGCGGGAGAGGCCCCCCTCCAGCCGCGCTCTGGTGCCCGCCGCTTACCTGGGCCATCGGCAGCGGCAGAGGCAAAAATTTCCAAATTTGGCCCAATTAGCCATTTTACCTCCCAGAGTCAAGTGACTCATTAGTTTTACAAGGTCTCAGGTGTGACTGGGGAGCAGGTGTGTTAAATTTGGTGTTATCGCTCTCACGCTCTCATACTGGTCACTGGAAGTTCAACATGCCATCTCATGGCAAAGAACTCTATGAGGATCTGAAAAAAATAATTGTCGCTCTACATAAAGATGGCCTAGGCTATAAGAAGAGTTCCAAGACTCTGAAACTGAGCTGCAGCACGGTGGCCAAGACCATACAGCAGTTTAACAGGACAGGTTCCACTCAGAACAGGCCTCGCCATGGTCGACCAAAGAAGTTGAGTGCACGTGCTCAGCATCATATCCAGAGGTTGCCTTTGGGAAATAGACATATAAGTGCTGCCAGCATTGGTGCAGAGGTTAAAGGGGTGGAGGGTCAGCCTGTCAGTGCTTAGACCATACGCCACACACTGCATCAAATTGGTCTGCATGACTGTCATCTCAGAAGGAAGCCTCTTCTAAAGATGAGGGGCAGCACAGTGATGTAGTGTTTAGCACTTTCACCTAGCAGTAATAGGGTCGCTGGTTCAAATCCCGACCACGACACCTTCTGCCTGGAGTTTGCATGTTCTCCCTGTGCCTGCGTGGGTTTCCTCCGGGTACTCCGGTTTCCTCCAACACTCCAAAGACATGCTGGTAGGTTAATTAGATCCTGTCAATAAAAATTGGCCAAATATGTGTATGTTGTATGTGTATGTGTTTGTAAGCATGTCGGGACCCCACAGGGCAAGGACCATGATGCAGAAGAAAGCCTGCAAACAGTTTGCTGAAGACAAGCAGACTAAGGACATGGATCACTGCAACCAAGTCGTGTGGTCTAATGAGACCAAGATAAACTTATTTGGTCCAGATGGTGTCAAGCATGTGTGGCAGCAACCAGGCGAGGAGTACAAAGACAAGTGTGTCTTGCCTACAGTCAAGCATGGTGGTGGGAGTGTCATAGTCTGGGCTGCATGAGTGCTACCAGCACTGTGGAGCTACAGTTCATTGAGGGAACCATGAATGCCAACATGTACTGTGACATACTGAAGCAGAGCATGATCCCCTCCCTTCAGAGACTGGGCCGCAGGGCAGTATTCCAACATGATAACAACCCCAAACACATCCCCAAGACTACCACTGCCTTGCTAAAGAAGCTGAGGAAAAGGAGATGGTCTGGCCAAGCATGTTTCCAGACCTAAACCCTATTAAGCATCTGTGGGGCATCCTCAAACAGAAGGGTGGAGGAGCGCAAGGTCTCTAACATCCACCAGCTCCATGATGCCATCATGGAGGAGTGGAAGCGGACTCCAGTGGCAACCTGTGAAGCTCTGATGGACTCCATGCCCAAGAGGGTTAAGGCAGTGCTGGGAAAAGGCCACACAAAATATTGACACTTTTGGGCCCAATTTGGAAATTTTCACTTGGGGTGTACTCACTTTTTGTTGCCAGCGGTTTAGACATTAATGGCTGTGTGTTGAGTTATTTTGAGGGGACAGCAAATCTGCACTGTTATATAAGCTGTAAACTCACTACTTTACATTGTAGCAAAGTGTCAATTCTTCAGTGTTGTCACATGAAATGATATAATAAAATTTTTACAAAAATGTGATGGGTGTACTCACTTTTGTGAGATACTGTATGTTTACTTCTTCTCCCTCTGCAGCCTCCATGTCAAATTTTCTTTAATGGGGGATGACTGGAGAGGGGTTCATGACTAAAAAGAAGAACCAAATACCAGGGCATTTGGACAGATATCTGATGGTGGCTGTGAACTAAATGATAAATGGCTGAGAGTTGAAATGGTGGGTATGGTGAGATTACTGGGCTCTGTGGTGGACATGTCCCTGGGCTCTATGATGGATACATCCAGGGGACCAAGGATCGGTGTCACCTTCATGGTAGAAGAAGGGACTCCAATCATGGGGTTACTGGGGTCTATACATTATCCATGTGGAGTCGCTTTTACTGTATTGGAGGTTGGCAACACTCCATTGGTAGTAGGTGTTCCATGGGCTGAATTGTTTTCAGACTGATTTTATGTTTTAATGTTTTTTATTGCCTATTCTTATATGGAATTACCCTAAGACCTGGATCCGATATGTGATGTTATGTTATTTCTGTTGAACCATAGGCGGTTAACAGTCTGTAGATATTTATATTATTTTATCTCTGGGTATTTCCTGTTGGAAAGTATGGCACATCCTTTCCACTAGATGGCAGTGTTCAAAGGCACTTATAAGGCTGTTATCAGCTAAGGTCCCATTAGCTTGAAGAAGGAGTGCGCTCTGAGTCCAGTCTGCTAGTGCGCATATTCCAAAACGCCTTTGCGACCCACCAGTGACATCATCACGCCCAGCGCCGCTTTCCAGCCCTCACCATCGGCCTGATACTAGTCTTGGTTTCACCGCCGTGGTCCCAGAGATCCCGCTGGCTAGGATTTCTCCCCTGCAGGCGAAAATCAGCTGTTTGGAACGCCGCTCTGAACGCCACACCAGTGTGGATGGACTTGTGCCTTACTTCCCTAACCTCCATGTAAGTGGATAATGCACCTGTATCTCATTAAAATGTTTACAGTTCTAACCTAGAGGCGCCTGTGTTTCTCGTCTCTTTAAAAAAAAAAAAAAGCTGGTCCCTTTAAAGTGCATAAAAGTGTGTAAAATTTTCCATTTTCTGTTGAGGCATTAAATCGTCCCTGACCTTTATAAAGAGAGTGTTCTTAGAATTGTATGAACACTAAAAGTGGAGTTAAAATGTTCTTGTAATTTTTATAAGCATGACACGAGCACATGTTTACGTGCATTAATGCAATGTAAATTATTTGTCCGTTTAAAAAGAAAAATGACATCCTGTACAATGAAAGGTCGCCGTACCCTGCTGGCAGACTATGTATGTAATTACATCTTACATAATGAACCTTTTATTTTTATTAATTCCACTCTTTATCTGTGGGGCTGCAACTTGACTGAAGATTCAAGTGGAAATTACACAACAACAGTTTAATTGCCGATATTTAATTATCCACATGGAATTCGTAAATGCCTCCGTCAAAAGCATACAAAAGGGAAAAAAAAAAAAAATATCAGTGCAGTTACAGAGTTGCCACTAAGCCTTGATTACTGATAATTGTAAGATAGTTTGTATAGTGAAAAGGTACTGTAATTACAGGTTGTAAATACAGTATCTCACAAAAGTGAGTACACCCCTCACATTTTTTGTAAATATATATTTTATTATATCTTTTTATGTGACAACACTGAAGAAATGACACAATGTAAAGTAGTGAGTGTACAGCTTGTATAACAGTGTAGTTAGTGTCTGACCACTTGCGTTAGCCCCCGTACACACGGTCGGAAAATCTGACCACAAAATCCATCAGACTTTTTCCGACGGACTTTGTCTGAAACTGGTGTTGCATACACACGGTCGGACAAAGTTATCGTAAAATCCGATCACTCTGAGCGTGATGACGTTCGGTCGTTGCGACGGGACTACGTTCAAGTTAGTAGCCAATAGCTTTGGTCTCGTAACTTGATCTGAGCATGCGTGGCACTTTGTCCGTCGGAATTCTCGACACACGATCGGAAAAAGTCCGATAGGATTTTGTTGTCGGAAAATTTGAGATCCTGCTCTCAAATTTTTTCCGTGGGAAATTCCGACGGAAAAAGTCAGATAAAGCCCATACACAGTCGGATTTTACGACAACATAATCTGATCGGACTTTTCCCATCGGATTTTCCGACCGTATGTACGGGGCATTAGGGGTAAGTGTGACATTTTCATAGTAAAACAACTGACTTTTTACCCATCCACGTTTTATGCACAAATAAAAAAAAGGTTTTGGGGTTAAACAGTTAAACACTTAGCCTGAAATCCCCTACTGTTTATTTGTTTTCTCTTTTTCCGATTTTTTTCCTTTTTATTTCACACAATTTTCCACCTTCTAAATGCGCCTGCTTCTCTCATTTCTGCAGTCCAGGCACAGACGGGTCTTTTATGCTTCAGTAAAATAAGATAAGCAACATAGAAATTCTAGAAATGGCTGAAAGACCTTTCCCGTCAGCCCTCGCTGGCCTCTACTGATACAGTCTGAGGACTTCTTCTCCAAAATCTACACTTATAAACAAAATTACTCATTACACTGTTTATGCTAATATTGAAATGTTTATTTCCTGTAGAAATAACACGAATGAAAGAATACTTTACCATACAGGCATTTATAAAGGGAAACTTCACATTTTGACCCCCAGAAAATGAAAGCAATTATAAAGTCTTCCCATGATGTAAATTTTTTTTAGAACTGTAATTTAATTGAATAATTCTTCAAAACTGTGTCTTTCTAATTCCCTAAAGAAGTACTAAAGTCACATACATTACATTAGGTATCATTAAAGCGGTAGTAAACTGATGAATGTCTTTTTTTTTGTACCCTGCAAGGAATGCATCACATACTAGCACATGACGTTAAACTTAACTTAAAACAAAGCCCTTCGAACGTGTTCCCATCTCTACCCGGTCTTCCTTCCATGTTCGCGGACTCTGGCTGTGTGACTGGCCGGAGTCGCAATGACGTCATGCACGGACGTGCATGCGGGGGCCGCAGTTTACGACACAGGACCTGTGTGGGGGCTCCTTCAGTGCGCATGCACTGGCTGCATATAATGTAAATATCTCCTACATGGTGCATGTTTAGGAGATATTTACACTACCTATAGATAAGACTTATTATTGGCTTACCTATAGATAAAAGTCAGAGATGGGAGTTTACGCCCACTTTAAAGTGCCTGTAAAGGCTAAAGATGTTTAGCTTAATGTATTCTCTGCATTAAGGTAAAAAAACTTCTATTTTCAGCCCCCCCCCCAAATACTTACCTGACCCTGATCTCGATCCAGTGCTGTGCCTGAGAGCATTAGCACTGCTCTCTCTCTCCCTGGACTCAGTGAGAGCAGCCAATGGCTCCTGCTGTTGTTAAATCAAATCCAGTGATGAGGGTGCAGGGGGCAGGGCTGAGCCGCACTGTGTGTATCAATGGACACACAGAGCGTGGCTTAAGTTTGAGTCTTCACATGTGCCTCCAATCGGAAGTGGCTTTCTATGGTGGCACATGGAGCAGAGGAGGGGCCTAGAGCAACGGTGGGGAACCCCAGAAGAGGAGGATCAGGGCTGCTCTGTGCAAAATCATTGTAAATTTGTAAATTTGAGATGCGTGAAATTGAAAGCATTAATCACTTAGTCAGACAAGTGTATTGTTGAAATATTATTTCTTACTTTGAAATGTGTGCTTTCAGTTGCAATACCACCAATCCATCCCTGTAGTTGCAACTGTTGTTATTTAGTATTTCCAGCTCCTTATAACTACCAGCAGTGGGTGATACAAAACCTTCCTGCTGATTACAAATCTACTTCTCCCATGGTTCCTTGGAGTGTCCCCAGTCATTGTACTGCTGTTCCATCTGAGCCAGACTGAAAGTATACTCCTGGCACCCTTTAGATGTGCATGTTCCTAGGGAGGGAGCTGGCTACTGGATGATGTAAGCTGTATGCAGGAGTGGCAGCTGGTGCTACATTTTTGGGGTTGGCAGCAAACAAACCTCCCCACCAGGTCCGTATTTACCCCATCCAGGTTGCGGCTTCCCCAGCTTCTCCTCCTGGCTGATCTGGTCCTAAGATCCACCTCCTGTCCTGATTGGCTGGGAAGAGAAGCCGGAAGACAATAGCGAATATTGATACACTAATGTCACAAGTGGCTCTGCACCCTGAGCCCAACCTTTTTGAAGCCAATAAGAGCCTCGGGCTCAAAAGAAAAACTCATATAAACCTATGAGTGTGGCGCCTTGCATGGAGATTAGGGGGGTGATGCCCATGCCCCCCTATTGGACCTGCCACCGCTGGTATGCAGTCTGCCCATCAGTTGTTGATTACATTCTATCAGACCTGCTTTTGCACTGTGATCAAGCTATTGATCAGCACAGCTAAAGTCTGCACCACCCAGTGGCCAGCAGGGAGAAACATGTTGTCTAAAGGGATGTTGGAAATGTGTTCTTTCATACTGGCTAACTATTTGTCATCACTTACACTTGTAGTCTATGCTCTGAGTGCATCTGAATGGGTGACTACAAAGGTAGATATTGAGAGAACAGAATGAATTGCAGACACAGGCATAAAGGACATACTTGCAGATGGGGATCTCTGGATTCCAAGCAGAGTTGTAACTAGAACCTTCAGGGCCCCAGTGCAAGAAACCATGAAGGGCCCCCTTCCAAAAAGCATGATCAGTGGCTGTGGTGGGGAGGGGTGTGATCAGTGGCAATGCTGGGGGGTTGATGAGATGAGTGGCAGAGGTGGTGGAGGGGGGGGGGTTCAGTGGCAGTGCTGGGGGGATGAGATGAGTGGTAGTGGTGGTGGGGGGATCAGTGGCAGTGCTGGGAAGATGGGATGAGTGGTAGTGCTGGTGGGGGGGGGTAGGGTCAGTGGCAGTGCTGGGGGTTTGATGGAATCAGTGACAGTGGTGGGAAGGGGATCAGTGGCAGTGCTGGGGGGATGGGATGATTGGCAATGCTAAGGGGATAGGGTGAGTGGCAATACTGGGGAGATGGGATGAGTGGCAATGCTGGGGGGATGGGATGAGTGGCAGTGCTAGGGGGATGGGATGAATGACAGTGCTGGTGTGGGGATGGGACGAGTGGCAGGGCTGGGGGGTTGATGGGATCAGTGGAAGTTCTGGGTGGTGGTGGGTGGGATTATTGGCAGTGATGGGGAAGGGGGAGATGGGATGAATGGTAGTGCTGGTGGGGGGATAGGATCAGCGGCAGTGCTGGGGGTTTGATGGAATCAGTGACAGTGGAGGGGTGTGATCAGTGGCAATACAGGGGGGTTAATGGGATGAGTGGCAATGGTGGTGACGGTGGGTGTGATGAGTGGCAGTGCTGGGGGGATGGGATGAGTGGCAGTGCTGTTGGGGGGATGGGATCAGTGGCAGTGCTGGGGGGTGATGGGATCAATGGTGGGGGGATGGGATGAGTGGCAGTGCTGGGGGGTGATGGGATCAGTGGTGGGGGCGGATGAGTTGCAGTGCTGGGGGGGGATGGGATGAGTGGCAGTGCTGGGGGTGTGATGGGATCAATGGTGGGGTAATAGGATCAGTGGCAGTGCTGGTGGGGGATGGGGTGAGTGGCAGTGCTGGGGGGTGGTGGTGGGGGATGGCATCAGTGCTGGGGAAGGGGGAGATGGGATGAGTGGTAGTGCTGGTGGGTGGGTAGGATCAGTGGCGGTGCTGGGGGTTTGATGGAATCGGTGACAGTGTTGGGAATGGGATCAGTGGCAGGGCGTGCGTGATAGGATAAGTGGCAGTGCTGGGAGGTTAATGTGATTAGTGCCAAGTCTGGGGGGTGATCAGTGGCAGTACTGGGGGGGGGGGGGGTTTATGAAATTAGTGTCAGTGGTGGTGGTGTAGGGGGGAAGGGGATCAGCGGCAGTGCTGGGGGGGATCAGTGGTAGTGCTGGGGGGTGGATGGGATCAGTGGCAGTAGTAGGGAGGATGGAATGAGTGGCAGTGCTAATGAGGGGACGGGATCAGTGGTAATGCTTGGGGGGGATTGGGTTCACTGGTGGTGCTGATATGGGGGGCATAGGATCAGTGGCAGAGCTGAGTGAGTTACGCTTACTTGCTGTCAGTGTCTCCTCAGTTCCCCATTGCATGCTCTGTGTCTCTTGGCTCCATGCACGTCTCCAGTGATACCTATCCCAAGATGGGGCCTCCTCAAGCTCCTCCCCTTCACTGTACTGGGTCAGCAAACTCTCTTCGGTTCCACTTCCTGTCTACCCCATCTACCTGATGGGTAGTCTGCTGTTCGGTTACTATGGCAGTGAGTGTATTATCTCCTGACTTCCGACCCAAGTGTAACTACTGAAGATCCTTCAGGCAGCGGGCCCCCCCACAGTGGTGGAACACCAGGGCCCAGTTGCAAGTGCAACCTTTGCGACCCTAGTAGTTCCTTCACTGATTTCAAGGTATCTATGGGGACCTCCTAATGAGGAACACCTATTAGCAAAAGTATGTAGGCATAGGGCAACCCCCTGCCATGCCCCCTTAAAGGAGAATTCTACAAAAAAAATTATTAGTAAAACACACAAGTGTTTTTTTACTACTATTACTTTATACTGGCTTTTGACATTTACAAATGCAGCAATTTAAGATTTGGATGAAAAGTTTAGCATTGGAGAGCACTTTTTAAAAGATAAATAGTGTTTTTTATATACAACTTGTAGAGGGTCAGCCTGGGGCAGGGTTAAAAAGGGGTAAATCAAAGAAGGCAGGTTGTTCCCCTTCAGACCTGCTTATTATCAGGTGTGCTTAAAGTGTCAGTGAGGAGCTGTTTGAGTAGGAGAGAGAGACACAACACGACGCTGTCTGGAAATGTCCATTGCTGGATGGTGAACTTTCTGGGTGAGCTTATAAACCACATAAAGACTGTAGCTCTGATTGGAGCCATGAACTGTTACTTATAAGCTTGTGTGCTGCTGAACTGTGCCGGTGTGCACATCCGTGTGATAAGACAAGTCTGTCTGGCCTTATGTCTACTTTTGGTTTGCTGTTTTGCTGAATAAAGCCATTTTTATTTCACTGGTCTGTCTCTGAGCCAGCTCTTCACCCCTGATCCCCTACAATTGGTGGAGAATGCGGGCAGTTTGAGGGGTCCAGTCTAAATCCCATGTCCTGGGTTAAAGCTGCACAGACAGTGAAATCTTCTCAACAAGCCATGGAGGATGTGGTTAAGCAGCTGGTACTGTCTAATACACAAGAGCAGGCCCACCATCAGGAGGCCCAGGCCCGCCATCAGGAGGCCCAGCAGGCCCTGATACAAGCACAGGCTCGGCAGGAACAGATCCTGGTGCAGACAGTCGCTGTACAACAGGAAACAAATCGCTTACTGAGTGAACAGATAGTGGGATTGCAAAAGGCGGTGACACAGCAGTCTGAAATGATGAAAGGTGACCCCGCTGTAAAGAGTGACCCCCGGAAGGCAGTGCAGCGGACCCTGCAAAAGATGACGGCCTTAGATAATGTGGAAGCATACCTAGCGATGTTTGAGTGGGTTGCAGCAAGGGAAGGTTTGCCTGATAAAGACTGGGCAGATGTACTGGCTCCTTTCCTGACCGCAGACCCCCAACAAGCATACTGTGACTTGGCCCCTGAATCAGCACGGGATTATAAGCTTCTGAAAGCAGAAATCCTAGCAAGGCTGGGAGTGACTGTTGCTTTAAGGGCGAACCGAATCCATGACTGGCACTTTGACAAGTCTAAGCCTGCCCGTGCGCAGCTCTACCACCTGATGCACTTGTTCCAAGATTGGCTGAAACCTGAGGAAAGGACACCCAGTCAGATTGTAGAGAGAGTCGCACTAGACCGTTTTCTGCATGCACTACCCAGGGAGCTCCACCGATGGGTGGCTCAGTCCGAGCCTCAGTCCCTGGATGAGATGGCTGCAGCTGTTGAGCGCTACAGTTGTGCAGAAAAGGTCCAGGAGAGTCCCTCTCTGTAACCAGAGAGTTGGTCCGTTCTAAGGAAGTGCGTTCCAGCGTGAAGATGGCACCAGTTGAACACATGGTGTATGCTCGGGTGCCTGACACTCCCGCTAGGAGCACCCTAACAACAAACCCTCATGAGAATCGTCAGGGAGAACGGGAACCCCGTGAGGTTCGCTGTTGGTCCTGCCAACAACTGGGTCATATGGCGGCCCAGTGTCCAAGACGGGAGGAGCCAATGGAGTGTGACATGGCTCGACATGGCTCTATGTTTGCTTTTGCCACTGGTCCCATGAACAGCCTAAGCCCACTTGAGACTGTGGTGCAGGTTAATGGGAAGAGGGTTGTAGCACTTCTTGACTCTGGGAGTGGGGTTACCCTGCTCCGATCGGACAGGTTACGGGGTAATCTGATACCCAGGAAAAAAATTGGAGTGGTCTCTGTACATGGGGTTGTCAGGGACTATCCAATGGCCCATGTAAACCTGTCCACAACCGCAGGAACTGCTACACTTAGAGTTGGGGTGATCCCGGGGTTACCCCATGATTTGCTAATTGGGCGAGACTGCCCCCTGTTTTGGGACTTGTGTGAACAAAAGTTCAAAGGTTCAGGGGCCTCCCCTAAAAAGAAGAAACCCCCATGTTACATAGTTACATAGTTACATAGTTAGTTAGGTTGAAAAAAGACACAAGTCCATCCAGTTCAACCACAAATTAAACAAAAAAAAAAAAAATATATATATATATATACATATATATATATATATCATACAATCCCATATACCCCATTCTATACCCACATGTGAAGTGTTAAATACTGTGTTGCAGGAGGTAAAGGGTAAAGAAATATGTGAACCTGCAGGAGCTGACCTAGATCCTCTGGAGGTGTTTGTAGGGTTGGAGGCAGAGAGTTCTCCCTCTGGGCCTGATTTGTCATATCTTGGGGGTTCCCAAAGTGATTTTATTGGTGCCCAGAGGAAGGACTCCCCTTTGGTCCCCGCCAGGGAACAGGTCACATCATTGAGTGGCGAGACACAGCATCCTGCGGAAGATATGCGATCTCCCCGAGTTGCTGTGCATCATACTTTATGCTACAGAGTAGCTAAAAATCGCAAAGTGCTTAAACATGGGCATAACCCATTAGCGAGGACCCGGAGGGGGGTAGCCTACCGGTCTGCCAGGGTCAGAGAGTCCAAACCTGGGGATCAAGTGCTAGTGGTTGAACCTACTGTGGAGAACAGGTGTCTCTCAGAGAGACAGGAACCCTCTGAGATGGTAGAAAAGGTTGGCGCTGCTCTCAGTGGTAACGAAGGTAGAATCTGTGCTGATGACTTTTTACAGCCGATGCTACCAGACGACCACATTGAGGATTGCCTGGCTGAATTTGAAAACATGGCATCATTTAAAAACTGGCCCAGAAGCCGCTGGGCTGAATTGGTGCAACCGCTCCTCACAAAGGAGTACCAGGAAGTGTACCGCCTAATGGAAACTGATAAAAATGACTATGATAGGTTTACAGCAGCAATCCGGTCTAGAATTTATGTGGATTCAGAGGAGGAAGGGGGCATAAACCTGGGTCTATGCCCACTGGATTTGTGGTGTCCAGACCCCTGGCCTGGAACAGAGGGGGGGGGATATGTAGAGGGTCAGCCTGGGGCAGGGTTAAGAAGGGGTTAATCAAAGAAGGCAGGTTCTTCCCCTTCAGACCTGCTTATTATCAGGTGTGCTGAAAGTGTCAGTGAGGAGCTGTTTGAGTAGGAGAGAGAGACACAACACGACGCTGTCTGGAAATGTCCATTGCTGGATGGTGAACTTTCTGGGTGAGCTTATAAACCACATAAAGACTGTAGCTCTGATTGGAGCCATGAACTGTTACTTATAAGCTTGTGTGCTGCTGAACTGTGCCGGTGTGCACATCCGTGTGATAAGACAAGTCTGTCTGGCCTTATGTCTACTTTTGGTTTGCTGTTTTGCTGAATAAAGCCATTTTTATTTCACTGGACTGTCTCTGAGCCAGCTCTTCACCCCCTGATCCCCTACAAACTATACAGATCAGACCAAAATGAGGGACAAATGAGGAGGAAAGGGGGACAGTCTCTCAAATTTAGAGTTGGGAGCTATGGCTTAGTTGCTGTATTTAACCTGTTGCCGACCGCCCACTGTCAATTGAAGGCGGAGCGGTGCGGCTCTTGTGGCGGGCCGCCGTCATATGATGGCGCTAGCTTTGCGGCCACTAGGGGGCGCGCGCCCGCCGCATCGCTGGCGACCCAATGCACGTGCCCGGCGGCCGCGATGTCCGCCTGGCACCCGCGATTGCCCAGTAACTGAGCAAACGTGGATCTGTGTAAACACACAGATCCACGTCCTGTCAGAGGAGAGGAGACCGATGGTGTGTCCCTTGTACATAGGGACACCGATCGGTCCCCTCCCACAGTCAGTCCCTTCCCCCCACAGTTAGAATCACTCACATAGGGAACATATTAACCCCTGCAGCGCCCCCTAGTGTTAACCCCTTCCCTGCCAGTCACATTTATACAGTAATCAATGCATTTTTATAGCACGGATCGCTGTATAAATGTGAATGGTCCCAAAAATGTGTCAAAAGTGTCTGATATGTCCGCCGCAATATCGCAGTCACAATAAAAATCGCAGATCGCCGCAATTACTAGTGAAAAAATAATAATAATAAAAAATGCTATAAATCTATCCCCTATTTTGTAGACGCTATAACTTTTGCGCAAACCAATCAATATACACTTATTGCGATTTTTTTTTAACAAAAATATGTAGAAGAATACGTATCGGCCTAAACTGAGGAAAAACGTTGTTTAAAAAAAAAAAATTGGATATTTATTATAATAAAAAGTAAAAAATATTGCGTTTTTTCAAACTTATCCCTCTTCTTTTGTTTATAGCGCAAGAAATAAAAACCGCAGAGGTGATCAAATACCCCCAAAATAAAGCTCTATCTGTGGGGAAAAATGATAAAAATTTTGTTTGGGTACATCGTTGCATGACCGGGCAATTGTCATTCAAACTGCAACAGCGCTGAAAGCTGAAATATGGCTTGGTCAGGAAGGAGGTGTTTGTGCCTGGTAGGCAAGTGGTTAAATAATAACTTTTATTAACAATTTCTAGAAATAGGTTACAAATGCACAGATCATAAAGCCATACATAATAGGAGAAAGATGAAAGCAAATAAAATAAGCAATACAGTGCTAAGTCCAGTTATCCATTCATCATAGGAAATTAAGAATCCCATTACCATGCTTTCCATTCAACTGCACATTCTTCAGTCAGACCCCACAAATCCTATTGAGGCCTTAGATGTGACAATATAAGTAATAATAACGCATACATAAAATCTTCAGTTTTTTCACTTGCAATGAGCCTTTAACCACTCGCCGACCGCGCTATAGCCGAATGACGGTTACAGCAGGAACGGCTAGTTCTAGGATACCATCACATGATTGGCCTTCCGTGATCACATACTCTGTGATCACAATGTCCGAAGGACACTGCTGATCACAGATTAAGGTAAAGAGACAATCAGCGGTTCTTTACCAACATGATCAGCTGTGTCCAATCACAGCTGATCATAGATGTAAATAAAAGACGGTTATCGGCACTCCTTTCCTCATGATGAGGAGAGGAGAAAAGAGCTGATAATTGGCTTCTCTAAAAGGGGACATGTACACTGATAATCAGGGCACTGATTATCAGTGTCCAGATTATCCGTGCAGTCCCAACAGTGCCCACCAATGCTGCCAATCTGTGCCCACCAGTGCTGCCAATAAGTGCCCATCAGTGTTGCCAATCAGCGCCCATCAGTGCCTCCTCAGTGTCACCTATTAGTGCCCCCTACCAGTGCCCCTCAGGGCCACCTATCAGTGTCACCTATCAGTGCCCACCAATGCTGCCTCATCAGTGCCCATTAATGGCCATTAGTGCCGCCTCATCTGTGCCGCCTATCGGTGCCCATCAATGGCCATTAGTGCCGCCTCATTGGTGCCGCCTATCGGTGCCCATCAATGGCCATCAGTGCTGCCTCATCCGTTCCCATCCATGCAGCCTATCAGTGCAGCCTCATCAGTGCACATCAGTGAAGGAGAAAAATTACCCGTTTGCAACTTTTTTTTAACAGACTATGATAGTTTTGTGTTTTTTTTTTTTAAATTTCATTTATTTATCAAAAATAACAAAACCCAGTGGTGATTAAATACTCACAAAAGAGTTATATTTGTGTGAAGAAAAAATGATAAAAATTCATTTGGGTACAGTGTTGCATGACCGCGCAATTGTCATTCAAAGTGCAACAGCACTGAAAGCTGAAAATGGAAGGGGGTAAAAGTGCCCGGTATTGAAGTGGTTATTGAAGTTATTGAAGTGGTTATTGAGACATCAGGGGACTATTAGACCCCCAATGTCTCAATTGCCCTCCACTGCAGCTATTCAAGCAACGATTGTGCTTGCCTAGCTGCATCCTCGTGTGCAGTAGTGTGAAAACGCCCTTAAAGCTGAAAATTGGCCTGGGCAGGAAGGGGGTAAAAGTGTCAAGTAGGCAAGTGGTTAAACTTGATAGAAAAATTAAATGAATGATCCAGGGAAACCAATTTCCATGCACAGCCCCCTCATGCTTTGCACATCATAGTCTGAGTCTGCTGACATCACTTCCACGATGGCAGCACCCAGCATCAGTCTCAGGGTTTGTGAATATCTACACAAGGGAGGCTTTTAAGAGAATAATGACATACGTAACATACAGTACATTAAATGCACATATAATATTATAGACATTTTTGTTGCAATGAATGGCCTGGTGACAGGTTCTCTTTAAATATTCTTTATAGCAGTCATTGGGCATGTTGTGCCCTAAAGGGAGGAGTAGGCAGGAGAGGATCTGATGCCGATGAGGTAAATGATATCTGTGATCAGATTGCATAAAATATCTCACCATCAAAACATAAGAGAATTGGATTTGAGAAAAGATTGTAATCTGCACAGACAGCTTTGGAAACAATATAAATAGTTTGAAGGAAAGTAGGGCAATGTAAACAACGTAATCTGCAATACATTAGCAGATGTTAATTTATGATGATGGGTCCAGTTTAAAAACACAACCTGTATTATTGTGACAGTTCTGTCACTCCAGTTGTAAAAGCGTGCCACACATCCTCTGCGATACAGATGGAGGGAGGATACAGAACAGCTTGGAGTAAGCAGTGTGAGTCAGATTTCTTATGGATATATACCCAACTGAATTAGCATTTTATTTAAAGGCCAACTCAACACCATAATTTGTAATTGTAGACTGGAAGGGTTAGAACCCCTGTAAGGCTTTTATTGTGTGCATCTCCCTTGAGGAGCTTTGCACTCTCTTTATGTCTGTTTCTGTTAGATAACTACAAAAAAAAAAAAAATCATAGGCATATCTTGATAGCTGATAACTTCTAAAAAAGGGTTAAAGGTTTAGGGGCTTCTTGCAGTGGATGTTGATGATGACAGACTTGGGACAGACTCACTCTGACATTGTTAAAAACAACCTTGCAGTCAGCCATGACACCTCCTCTGGAAAAACATTTAAAAGGCTATAAATATATATACAGTCAAGTCCATAATTATTGGGACATCAACACAATTCTAATCTTTTTGGCTCTATACACCACCACAATGGATTTGAAATGAAACAAACAAGATGTGCTTTAACTGCAGACTTTAAGCTTTAATTTGAGGGTATTTACATCAGGTGAATGGTGTAGGAATTACAACAGTTTGTATATGTGCCTCTCACTTTTTAATGGACCAAAAGTAATGGGACAGATTAACAATCATCCATCAAACTTTCACTTTTTAATACTTGGTTGCAAATCCTTTTCCAGTCAATTACAGCCTGAAGTCTGGAACGCACAGACATCACCAGACGCTGGGTTTCATCCCTGGTGAGGCTCTGCCAGGCCTCTACTGCAACTGTCTTCAGTTCCTGCTTGTTCTTGGGGCATTTTCCCTTCAGTTTTGTCTTCAGCAAGTGAAATGCATGCTCAATCGGATTCAGGTCAGGTGATTGACTGGGCCATTGTATAACATTCCCCTTCTTTCCCTTAAAAAACTCTTTGGTTGCTTTCGCAGTATGCTTTGGGTCATTGTCCATCTGCACTGTGAAACACCTTCCAATGAGTTCTGAAGCATTTTGCTGAATATGAGCAGATAATATTGACCGAAACACTTCAAAATTCATCCTGCTGCTTTTGTCAGCAGTCACATCATCAATAAATACAAGAGAACCAGTTCCATTGGCAGCCACACATGCCCACGCCATGACACTACCACCACTATGCTTCACTGATGAGGTGGTATGCTTTGGATCGTGAGCAGTTCCTTTCCTTCTCCATACTCTTCTCTTCCCATCACTCTGGTACAAGTTGATCTTGGTCTCATCTGTCCATAGGATGTTGTTCCAAAACTGTGAAGGCTTTTTTAGATGTTGTTTGGCAAACTCTAATCTGGCCTTCCCGTTTTTGAGGCTCATCAATGGTTTACATCTTGTGGTGAACCCTCTGTATTCACTCTGGTGAAGTCTTCTCTTGATTGCTGACTTTGACACACATACACCTACCTCCTGGAGAGTGTTCTTGATTTGGCCAACTATTGTGAAGGGTGTTTTCTTCACCAGGGAAAGAATTCTTCGGTCATCCACCACAGTTGTTTTCCGTGGTCTTCCGGGTTTTTTGGTGTTGCTGAGCTTACCGGTGCGTTCTTTCTTTTTAAGGATGTTCCAAACAGTTGATTTGGCCACACCTAATGTTTTTGCTATCTCTCTGATGTGTTTGTTTTGTTTTTTCAGCCTAATGATGGCTTGCTTCACTGATAGTGACAGCTCTTTTGATCTCATATTGAGAGTTGACAGCAACAGATGCCAAATGAAAATAGCACAATTGAAATGAACTCTGGACCTTTTATCTGCTCCTTGTAAATGGGATAATGAGGGAAAAACACACACCTGGCCATGGAACAGCTGAGCAGTCAATTGTCCCATTACTTTTGGTCCCTTAAAAAGTGGGAGGCACATATACAAACTGTTGTAATTCCTACACCGTTCATTTCATTTCAAATCCATTGTGGTGGTGTATAGAGCCAAAAAGATTAGAGTTGTGTCGATGTCCTAATATTTATGGACCTGACTGTATATATATATATATATTTTTTTTTTTATTTGTGGTTGAACTGGATGGACTTATGTCTTTTTTCAACCTAACTAACTATGTTACTATGTTACTAACTATATATATATATATATATATATATATATATATATATATATATATATATATATATATATATAAAAAGTGTGCCATCATTTTTAGATATACTAAGAACAAAGTAGGAAGTCCCACCTGACTGGATATAGTTTGAATAGATTCTTAACCCCTTGTCTACCAAGGTACACTTTAGGCACGGTTCATATCTCTCTGCTTTTGCTTTTAGCCATTTCTTCTTGTGATTTTTTTTAGTGCATTTCTTTATGCGCTTTACATATGTTTTGATGGGCTTCCATTGACTTCAACAGGCTAGAAAAATGCAAGTAAATACATAAAATATCTAGCATGCCTCATTTTTTCCAACACAGCATGTAGATGTGAAAATCCTCATTTGAAAAGTACTTTCATGAAAGTAGGCAAGTGTGAACCAGGCCTGGTAAACAAGATATTAACCCATGCCCATGGCTGCAGTAGCTACCACAGCTGTGATCTTGGTATAACTTTTACCAGCTGGTTCTCAAGATCAATTTCATGGGGTTTTGAAGGCACTTCTACTCACCCTGTTCCGAGATGGTGCTGGGAGTTACTGTATGTGCTCCTTGCTTCTAAAGTTGTTCTCCTCTTCAAATTACCCCCACCTGCAAGAGGTTCTTTTTGGAGAGCTCGGGATTGCATGTCTGTTTACTGCGGGTGGGTAAGGTACTGTTATTGGGCACTATGACGTGATCATACGTCTCCTCGCCCCCTCTACAAGTGGATGATCCCTTGGATCAGTCTGCTCCTGTTTTTTCTAGTTTTGGGATTGAAGTTTCTCTGGACTTTTAACAGTTTTTTTGGTTTGTTCTGCCGGTGTAAACAGGGCATTGGGATTATAGCCTATTTATTTTTATTTTTTTCTACTCTGTTTTTTCCTTTTTTATGTTTTTGCCCTAGAGGTTCAAACCAATGGGTTTAACCATCCCTGGTCTGTCTATGGGCCTTCCATTTGCCTTGAACAATCTGTACAAATGTTACATTTCTGTCTGGTGGGATGTGGTTCTCTGTGTCCAGGTTCCTACCCCCCCCCCCCCCCCTGGAATATAGACTATTAATGCATGAGCAACATCAAAATTCTCTCATGGAATGTCCATGGACTAAACTCAAAGTTTAAGAGTTCTTTGGTTCTTCAATATTTCAAATTCCAGAACCCACATATAGTTCTCCTACAAGAGACGCATTTGATGGAGAGTAAAACCCTCTCCCTTACCAGGAACTGGATACAGAGAACAATACACTCTACCCATTCTTCATATGCCAGGGGTGATGCCATTTTAATACATAAAAAACTGGCATGTACAACATGTGGTCATGGATCCCCAAGGTCGCTTTGCAATAGTGGTTCTGGACATAGAGTCCCAGATGCTGGCAATAGTGATATGTCCCACCCCCTTCCCAAATGAGGTTTTGTTCACTGTTTTGGAGTTGCCACCTTTGGCCCATTGAAGCTGTTTGTGGCTGGGGACCTCAATAACATTTTAGATTATGTTTTAGACACCTCTAACCTAACTCTGGTGCAAAACCTTGACCTTCAGCACTGGGCTAACCCAGCGGCATTGGTGGACTTATGGCATTGGAAACACCCCATGAAACGGGGTTATTCCTATCTTTCCCATGTAACAGCTTCCTCTTCCCACATTGACTTAGCCTTTGCCAACTCTGCTTTGTTACCCCTGGTTACGGACCACCGTCACCAATCACAGTTGGCAACACAATTGTACACAATGGATGGCATGAAAGAAAGCCATCCATTATTTACAACTGTCATGTGACCTGTTGTGATTGGTGACGGTGGTCACATGGTACTGGCAGTGAGAAGTCATCGGCTGTGTCCAATGGACATGGCGGGTGACAGATTGTGCTGCTGCAGGGCCCCGTGATCGGCACTTCCTGGGAGGATGTCATATGATGTTCACTCAGGATAAGAAAGCCACCGCCCGGCCTTCATTTGTCTATAGGCTGGGCAGGAAGTGGATAAAGACAGCCTATTACTTGCCCAATGCTACCACATAGGGGGCATTTTAGCCCCCTTGTGATAGCAATAAAGTTAAATGAAATACATTTCAATGGGCTGCAACATGAACTACATTTAAAAATACACTGGATCTGCATTTGGGGTGCTGTTAGCAATGCATTGGCACCCACGTGCAGATCACAAGGGCAGTACAATATGCATATGCTTAGCTTGGATTGCCCAGGTCTGTGACAGGTTTACCTTAAATGTGTTTTCTGGCCAGGCATAGGAACATTATGTAATTTATCGGGAACATTATTAGCAGTTGTTCCATAAAATAGCTTTTTTTTTGGTTCTGTGTTTAATGGCCCTTTAAACATGAAATCAAAAACAGAAGAAAAATAAAGCAATTTATATCAAACACACAAAAGGGAACAGATTTCCGGTGGAATGATTGAATCTAGTAAATAAAAGGGCACTGGTGTATGTATCGCAGAAATAAACAGATGGTGGATATTGAAAAAAAATAAAAAAGCTAAATAAAATAAGTGAATGCTTTAGGTTTCCATCTGACTATAACCAGCGTCTATGGCAGTCTATTCCCTGAGGGTTTCTTGGCCTCCTTACAGGTTTTAAAGCATACTTGCCAATGTTGCCAAAGCCATACTTGAAATGAAACGGTTAGGAAGCAAAGAGTATGCTAGTCGAATATAAGCACGGTGGGAAAAAAAAGTTGTTTCAGGAATGAATACAAAAGAACATATATATATATATATATATATATATATATATATATATATATATATATATATACAGTGGTGTGAAAAAGTGTTTGCCCCCTTCCTCATTTCCTGTTCCTTTGCATGTTTGTCACACTTAAGTGTTTCGGAACATCAAACCAATTTAAACAATAGTCAAGGACAACACAAGTAAACACAAAATGCAATTTGTAAATGAAGGTGTTTATTATTAAAGGTGAAAAAAAATCCAAACCATCATGGCCCTGTGTGAAAAAGTGATTGCCCCCCTTGTTAAAACATACTATAACTGTGGTTGTCCACACCTGAGTTCAATTTCTCTAGCCACACCCAGGCCTGATTATTGCCACACCTGTTCACAATCAAGGCATCACTTAAATAGGAGCTGCTTGACACAGTAAGGTCCACCAGAAGATCCTTAAAAGCTACACATCATGCCGAGACCCAAAGGAACAATTGAGAAAGAAAGTAATTGAGATCTATCAGTCTGGAAAGGGTTATAAAGCCATTTCCAAAGCTTTGGGAATCCAGCGAACCACAGTGAGAGCCATTATCCACAAATGGCGAAGACATGGAACAGTGGTGAACCTTCCCAGGAGTGGCCGGCCGCCCAAAATTACCCCAAGAGCGCAGCGACGACTCATCCAAGAGGTCACAAAAGACCCCACAACAACGTCCAAGGAACTGCAGGCCTCACTTGCCTCAGTTAAGGTCAGCGTTCATGCCTCCACCATCAGGAAAAGACTGGGCAAAAATGGCCTGCATGGCAGAGTTCCAAGGAGAAAACCACTGCTGAGCAAAAAGAACATCAAAGCTCGTCTCAATTTCTCCACAACACATCTTGATGATCCCCAAGACTTTTGGGACAACATTCTGTGGACCGATGAGACAAAAGTGGAACTCTTTGGAAGGTGTTTGTCCAAGTATATCTGGCGTAGAAGGAACACTGCATTTCAGAAAAAGAACATTATACCAACAGTAAAATATGGTGGTGGTAGTGTGATGGTCTGGGGCTGTTTTGCTGCTTCAGGACCTGGAAGACTTGCCGTGATAAAAGGAACTATGAATTCTGCTGTCTACCAAGAGATCCTGAAGGAGAATGTCCGACCATCTGTTCGTGTACTCAAGCTGAAACGAACTTGGGTTCTGCAGCAGGACAATGATCCTAAACACACCAGCAAGTCCACCACCGAATGGCTGAAGAAAAACAAAATGAAGACTTTGGAGTGGCCTAGCCAAAGTCCTGACCTGAATCCTATTGAGATGTTGTGGTATGACCTTAAAAAGGCTGTTCATGCTCGAAAACCCTCTAATGTAACTGAATTAGGACAATTCTGCAAAGATGAGTGGGCCAAAATTCCTCCAGGACGCTGTAAAAGCCTCATTGCACGTTATCGCAAACGCTTGGTTGCAGTTGTTGCTGCTAAGGGTGGCCCAACCAGTTATTAGGTTTAGGGGGCAATCACTTTTTCACACAGGGCCATGATGGTTTGGATTTTTTTTCACCTTTAATAATAAACACCTTCATTTACAAATTGCATTTTGTGTTTACTTGTGTTGTCCTTGACTATTGTTTAAATTGGTTTGATGTTCCGAAACACTTAAGTGTGACAAACATGCAAAGGAACAGGAAATGAGGAAGGGGGCAAACACTTTTTCACACCACTGTATATATATATATATATATATATATATATATTTTTTTTTTTATTTGTAGGCTGAAAAGGATCAGAAACACACAGGAGAGCGCGAAGCTTGAAAGGAAAGTTATTTTTTTTTAGTATAATATTTATTTGAGACAAAATAACGTGTCATAGCAAGCATGTCCAGGTGGACAAAGCCAAAAAACAAGAAAGAAATGTATATAATGCAATAATGCAAGGTACAAATAACAAACAAGAAATAAAAGAGAAACAATGGTTGTTCGACTGGGTGATACCAAGGCTATCCCCAATGGGAGGTGGGGGCAGCCCTGATGATACTGACACCAATAGGCATTTTTGTAAAAGAAAAAATAGAAAAAAGCCTTAGCATGATAGCCCAGTAGCAAGCACTAGGCCAGCAAATGCTGTTGAGAACGCTAAAAAAAGTATAGGGTCACCCAGCCTGCCCCAGTGCAGGGGGTGGGGGGCAAAAATTGCCTCTGACTAACCACCCCCGACACACCACCTACACCAGGGCCACCCTGAGGCTGCTGCGAGGTGACCTCCCCTGCAGTGACAAAACACTGGAGCAATATGCCTAGCCATTGCATTATTATTTAGTACAGAAAGCATATTCTGCAAACTAGAAACCTTCCCAGGAGTGGCCGGCCGCCCAAAATTACCCCAAGAGCGCAGCGACGACTCATCCAAGAGGTCACAAAAGACCCCACAACAACGTCCAAGGAACTGCAGGCCTCACTTGCCTCAGTTAAGGTCAGCGTTCATGCCTCCACCATCAGGAAAAGACTGGGCAAAAATGGCCTGCATGGCAGAGTTCCAAGGAGAAAACCACTGCTGAGCAAAAAGAACATCAAAGCTCGTCTCAATTTCTCCACAACACATCTTGATGATCCCCAAGACTTTTGGGACAACATTCTGTGGACCAATGAGACAAAAGTGGAACTCTTTGGAAGGTGTGTGTCCAAGTATATCTGGCGTAGAAGGAACACTGCATTTCAGAAAAAGAACATTATACCAACAGTAAAATATGGTGGTGGTAGTGTGATGGTCTGGGGCTGTTTTGCTGCTTCAGGACCTGGAAGACTTGCCGTGATAAAAGGAACTATGAATTCTGCTGTCTACCAAGAGATCCTGAAGGAGAATGTCCGACCATCTGTTCGTGTACTCAAGCTGAAACGAACTTGGGTTCTGCAGCAGGACAATGATCCTAAACACACCAGCAAGTCCACCACCGAATGGCTGAAGAAAAACAAAATGAAGACTTTGGCGTGGCCTAGCCAAAGTCCTGACCTGAATCCTATTGAGATGTTGTGGTATGACCTTAAAAAGGCCGTTCATGCTCGAAAACCCTCTAATGTAACTGAATTAGGACAATTCTGCAAAGATGAGTGGGCCAAAATTCCTCCAGGACGCTGTAAAAGCCTCATTGCACGTTATCGCAAACGCTTGGTTGCAGTTGTTGCTGCTAAGGGTGGCCCAACCAGTTATTAGGTTTAGGGGGCAATCACTTTTTCACACAGGGCCATGATGGTTTGGATTTTTTTTCACCTTTAATAATAAACACCTTCATTTACAAATTGCATTTTGTGTTTACTTGTGTTGTCCTTGACTATTGTTTAAATTGGTTTGATGTTCCGAAACACTTAAGTGTGACAAACATGCAAAGGAACAGGAAATGAGGAAGGGGGCAAACACTTTTTCACACCACTGTATATATATATATATATATTTTTTTTTTTTTTATTTGTAGGCTGAAAAGGATCAAAAACACACAGGAGAGCGCGAAGCTTGAAAGGAAAGTTATTTTTTTTAGTATAATATTTATTTGAGACAAAATAACGTGTCATAGCAAGCATGTCCAGGTGGACAAAGCCAAAAAACAAGAAAGAAATGTATATAATGCAATAATGCAAGGTACAAATAACAAACAAGAAATAAAAGAGGAACAATGGTTGTTCGACTGGGTGATACCAAGGCTATCCCCAATGGGAGGTGGGGGACGCCCTGATGATACTGACACCAATAGGCATTTTTGTAAAAGAAAAAATAGAAAAAAGCCTTAGCATGATAGCCCAGTAGCTAGCACTAGGCCAGCAAATGCTGTGGAGAATGCTAAAAAAACTATAGGGTCACCCAGCCTGCCCCAGTGCAGGGGGTGGGGGGCAAAAATTGCCTCTGACTAACCACCCCCGACACACCACCTACACCAGGGCCACCCTGAGGCTGCTGCGAGGTGACCTCCCCTGCAGTGACAAAACACTGGAGCAATATGCCTAGCCATTGCATTATTATTTAGTACAGAAAGCATATTCTGCATAACTAGAAACGTATGCATTGTTCAAAAAAAGAAAAAAAAAGGAAAGGAAAAAGAGAGGAGAAAAAAGACAAAACCAGAACATACCTTAAATCTCGCAGTGAATATTCACACCCACACCGAGCCCGTCTTTCTGTAGTAAGAAAAATTGTTTATAGAAATGGGGGGAGTCCCATCTCGACAAATAGTGAATCCCAACCCCCTATTGTCCTGGCTGATTAAGAGTTCCAAGGAATGGTTCTGCCAGCTCTAGCAATGCCAGATCCAAACTGAAGGACATTTATAGATATGTCATAGATATAGTCCAACCAGGGTGACCAAACACTGGTGAAGCGGTCACGAGTGCAAGTCGCTATCCAGTCCTCTGCTTCCCCTATGTCATTTACCCTGCAGATCCACTCCTCCCAGCTAGGAATTTGTGCTCGCTTCCAATAAATTGGGAGCAAGTGCTCTGCCACGTTCAGTAAATGAGGCAATGAGCTTCTTGTAACAACAGATTTGAATTAAAACGATATGCAAGAGGAAATTAATTGGGGATAGAGGAACGTCTAAGCCTAAGATATCTTAAAGTTGTGACTTAATGTTGACCCAAAAAGGCCTAATTACAGGGCATTCCCACCACAAATGTAGTAGTGTACCCTGGTGACCACTGCCTCACCAACATTGCTCAGGTGTGGAAGGGTAAATTTGCGCCAGATCAGCTTGCACCCGATACCAGTGTGACAGAATGTTATAGTTTCCTGTGTTTTAGAATCGATAGAAGTGAAATGAGTGAGCTGGTATAGGTGATTCAACTGAGCCGCGGTAAATTCAAACAATAAGTCTCTCTTCCAAACCCGTATATATGTAGGCTTAGAGTCAGAGGTAGTAGAACCCAGCAGTTGGTATAATTGGGAAACCATATGTGGTACTGGTTCTTCATCTACAAAAAGGCATTCAAAAGGTGTGAGAGAGGAGATAATAGAGCTGCCATGGACCTCAAAAAAGTGGTGAAGTTGCCTGTACCTCCATCAGAAAATCAGAAATCCATCAGGGAATAGAATAGGAAGAATCTCCGACTTTTTAAAATTCATTGTAAAATTCGAGAGTGCTCCAAAGTGCTTAAGTCCTGTCCTGGAAATTTATAGATAGGCAACTCCTATCCTCATATTGATTAGTGGTTCCAAATTAATAATAACTACTGCAGTAGGGAACAGACACAAAAGATACGCTCAGCATCTTTCCAAATAACCGTTCTCCTTTATTATGACGCAATTCAGGGGTTTTATACACTTGATTACATAGGTATCACATTAATATTACAATTGTTCATTTATGGTAACAAGGGGAGTATCATAGGCAGGCTTATTCTAATCAGGACTCGAAATAATGTAAACATGTACTGAAAACATTATTAGTGCCGTGTGCACAGTGAGGGCAGTGTGCAATACATACAAAATAGAATACAATTATATACAGAACTTACAAATTTCCATTACAGTCTCCCCTCTTTTGATCAATATTTTGATCACTAACCATACCTGCTATCACCTTTAACCTGGAACCTCCACACGCTTAGGTGGAGGTAGTCCTGGCCAAAGAGGCAAAAACTCCATTGTGGAGAAAATAATAGCTGAGCAGCTTGTTTCATTACAAAATGACTTTTCATTGTGAAAAACAAATGATTGATAAGACATATTTACAGAGTACTGGCTGTACACTCCTGTGGCCAGAATGGCCTTCTAGCTTAATGTTGGTATGCTGACTTATCAGCACATGTAAACAGACAATTCTACATAAAATGGAAGAGGTACAAAAGACAAATATGACTTCAACATGGCTAAACTACTTTTCAAATATATATCCCTTACAATTAAAGTAATTGAATCAATAAAGTACCCTAGACTGTGATTGCAAAAGGGAAACAAATCAAACACAAAGATTTCTTTTAATTTAGTAATTTTTGCAGTGTCTGGTGTGGATCCAGGTGACTTTTCCTTCATGTTTTGCAAAACTGTACATGAAATAGATGTTGTATTGAGTCTCCAAACATTTCCTTATATATCTAAATGTCTCTTAACAATCCACAAGTCACCTGGCTTTAGTTTTAGATCCTTCCAAACTTTTAGGATCTGTAATTGGGGAGAAAACACATAAATGAGTTTGTCAAAAACCTTAAAAGATCAGCAACATTCTCTGTGAGATCCAAATGGAGGACTTCAGCTGCTGAGACAAAATATAAGCAAGTGAATAACACACTCCCAAACCAAATCCCATAGGGAGAGAGTCCATCATCCCCTTAGGGGCTTGATAAATTATAAGAAAACACTCAGGTAAAGGTTTCTTACTCTACTTTGTCCGCTACATTGTAGACAGTAGGGAGTGTAAAAATAAAACCTCAAAACTTCTAGTAAGGACTCTCCTATAAAAAATTATTTCCTCTGTTACTTTGTACTTACAAACTACTTCTGATAACACTTTTTACTGTGGCCTTTGCAGTAGCATTGGCCACTGGACATCCAAAAAAAACACGTCCATACAGACAAAATACATACTCATAAGATCCTGACTTGGGAAACTGGATATATCTTTTTGTAATCTCTGGAAGGGATGTTCAGCTTTTGGTAACACCTTTGGTAACAGGTAAAACAAGAAGTGGTATGTTATAAAAACAACTGTGGTGAACCCTGGCTCTATCCCATGCTCATTTACTAAGGCAGCCATAACTGCTTGTGACTGATGACACGGTCCATGTGTCAAGCTGGAGGGAAAAGAGTGGCTGGCAGACATAAATGATCACCCTTTCCAATGTCCTGTTTCATAAGAAGTTGCCCACTGTGGACCACTTGTTCTTCTCGTTCTGGGGTCCTTAAAGTTGAATTATTAATCCCAGCTATACTGGGCCAGAACTAGGGTGGAATCTGTGAGTTGCACAGACCCAGCAAGTGTCCGGGGCTGTAAATGCAGCATCCTTAGTCGGTCTGCTTCCATGTGTGAGTTTTAATGTTAGTATGGCTACCTCAGCAAGAACCGGGAAGGCTGAAAACAGCCGATCAAATTAACTTAGCATGCTTGATTGGTTTACCTGCTGAAGTAAAAACAAACTTCTGGCCCTTCAAGTGGAACCAAGAGCTCTCTAATTCCTACTATCTATATAAATATACTCTCTTTTTTATAGCTCACAGGCTTTGCTAAAACATAGAGCTCTGCTTCTTGAGCTGGGAAAAAAAGGATCCAATGACTCTAAATACAGAGTATCCTTCTGGGTGATAAACTGCATACTCAGTATAAAACCGGGAATAACTCTACAAAATATTAAACATCTGGGTCTTCAGGGAGTGTGTCCTGCACTGGGCTCACAGCAGCTGATTCCTACGTCATCAATGTAACACATGTGGTCTCCCCCATCTATAGCCTCCTCCAATAGGGGCAATAAGGTGGCTGGATTAAAATGTACACATTTTTCATTGTTAGATTTGTACATAAACAAACTCATATTTTAAACCTTTCATTAGACAAACATTTAGTTAGCTGTAGATTTGCTGCGCAAAATGTCGGACCATTAAAAATTAAATATTTGACCAAAATAATGTCTAACTTTGTCTAATAGCACCTTTGCATAAAGGTACAGCTCTGATATATCGGAGTGAACCCTTCATTACTTGGTCCAGCTTGCATAAATATATTACAATGGCTTGTTTTCTATCATGCTGTTTGTGTAAGAACTCCAGTTTCATGTTTCAAAAAGACAACTTGGCAATATTATAATAAATGATAACAATACCCTGCGGTCATGGAGAGATGTCCGTAAATCTAAAATATTCTTCTGCTTATACCACAGCACTTACAAGGAAAACGGGCACATCATTTCACAATCCACACATTCTGCTTTGGATTCAAAATTAAAAATAAAAACAAACAAAGCGCTCAACCACATCAAAAACTATAAAACAACTGGCTGCAGGTGGGATCTATCCTAACAGGGTGTGTGGACTTGATGTGATGGGTCTGTCATATTTACATTTTATTTATTATTACTCTCACATCATGGGCCGCACATCAATTTATTATCAGACTTTAAGATTTAATTTTTGTAGAAAAACTTCTTATGTATCCCATCCATCTTGGCTTTGTTAAACATTATGGCAGCTGTATTCCAATTAACAACCTCATCTTAATCTTTTTGCAATGGCGGAGTAGAGAGTGAGAGAGCGTGCAGTGCACCCACCACTCCCTCCAGCTGAAGGAAGACAGCTTTAAACTTTCCTATGGACTAATATAGCAGAGGCCTCCGGAGCTGCAGATATTACGGACACTACGGACATTACAGACATTACGGACGACGGAGAAAACTCATACCTGCCGCCCTGCTAACAAGGGGATGAGTAGTGAGAAGAGGAGGAACTTACACAGCGCCCCGGCACAGCAGGAGATCAGAAGCTATTTCACCCGGGCGGCGATAGCACGAGCGACGGCATCCGAGCTCCGGGGGCCAGCGTGTGTGGAGACACCACGGGCGGCCCCGCGTTTGAGCCTGCCGCCATCCCTGACATCATTCACACAGGAGGAGCCGTGTCTGCAAACTTTAGATACCGTGGATCGTTCAGCAGCAGCTACGGAGATGGCGTCCCAGGAGCAAGGAGGAGCAAGCCTAGATGACCTGAGAGCGATTCTGCAGGCGCTCCCGACAAGAGGTGAGATGCAAGCAATGGTGGCACGGGTGGAGGAGGGTAACCGAAGTGAGCTACAGCTGATCAGGCTGGAGATGCAAAGCCTAGTGGAAGGCCTCCGAGATGAGAAGAAAGTGACGGCTGAGCTGGAAGCCCGGGTCAGCAAGATAGAGAAAGATCAGTCTTCCCAGCATATACAGACGTCTGCGATATACTTGAAATTGGAGGAAATTGAAGACAGAAGTAGAAGGAGTAATCTGAGATTCAGAGGGATCCCGGAGGAGATCGAGGGAAAATTGCTAGAGGAGACAGTGGGTCTGATTTGCCAGAAACTAAGTGCGGGCTCACCACCGGGAGAAGTCGAATTCGAGAGACTGCATAGAGCCCAAGGTCTACGCTCAACAGACCCACACAGAGCTAGAGATGTCATCGGCCGATTTCACCGATTTTCCCAGAAGGAACAGATCAGTAGGAAGGCCTGGGAGCAAGGCCCGATCGACTTTGAAGGGGCTATGATTAAAATTCTGCCGGACCTATCCCGGGCTACCCTACAGAGAAGGGCGCAACTGCGGCCGCTGCTGGAGCAGATCAAAAAGGCAGGCGCTTCATACCGTTGGGGGTATCCGCTCTCCTTGAAGGTGAAGAAGGGCGCACAATCTTGCCCCGTATGGTCCCAGGCAGACTTACCAGCTCTCTTCGCTTTCTTGGAGGTAGACCAGTGTGAGGTCCCGGACTGGCTTGCACCACTAGAAACAAAATCGCAGCGAAAGGCGAGTGGTCGGCAGCATCCGGGAGAAATTACCGCGGCAGACTGAGATAGGTGGAAAGTGAAAGTGAAAGTGAGATCCTGAGTGCAGAACTTTGAAATTGGAACTGTAAGTAACCACGTCTAATTACGTATAATGGAGATGAATTTAATGACTATACAGGACTGTATATATATATTTTATATTTCTATATTTCTCCAGTCGGCTTAGCCCCCATTTTTCCTCTTTTTTTTTGTTTCTCCGGCGCATGCGTATTTGCTGACACCTCATTTGGACCTCCTGGCCCCCGGGATGGATACTCTGTGCCCCTTAATTTTTTTTTTTTTTTTTTTGGGAGATACCCAGGGGGGCACAATCAAGAGGACCCACCGCCAGCCACCTTCCCACATATGCCCCCCAGGACTCCTCACTAGGTAGAGACTCAGAGGTCTCAGAGGGCCTCAACAGGATACTGGCCCCTCCTAGGGTTACCTCACTGCCCCGGTCCCTCCGGGTGCCGTCTCCTTTCTCTTTTTTTTTTTTTCTCTTCTCCCCCTTTTTGTGTGTTTTGGCCTCCCCTGGTCCCTGGGACTCATCGTGTGGGGTTTCTCTTTGGTAATCTGGGACCAGAAGCGGCCTAAACTTACCCCCCCCCCCTGGTCTGGCGAGAGACAGAGAAACTTTGCATATTGTGTTAGAATGTGTTAAAATTTTGATATGAATTGGCATTGATAGGAACAGGAAGAATGAATAGGAAGAAGGAGAGGGAACAAAGGACATTGGGAAGAGAGAGGATATGTGGGGGGGGCGGGGGCGGTAAACTGAAAATAGTTTATGAAAGCAGAATAAAATAGAATCAGATATAGGTTAGACTAGGAGGAAGCAGAAGTAGAGAAATAGAGGTAAAGAGATACAATAAACAACCTGGGGAGGCCTCGGACCCTGAGGAACCTACTGGTAAAAGAGAATGAGGTACACCAGAGGGGGGGGGGGGGGGGAGGGGGATTAAAAGAATGCAAAGGGAAATACACTAAGAAATATTTTGGTTTTGATGTGTTTGTTTCTGACATTTTTTTTTTCTTGTTTTTGTTTTTTGGGTTCCTAGCACCAAAGGTAAAGAAGGGGTAGTAGGGGGAGGGGGGTGGGAGGAGAGAAATTTGGGGTTATTCGAGGTAGGGGTGGAGGTATACGGGGAGGGGGAGGTTAAAAATGGGTTAAAAAAAAAAAAAAGGGTGGGGGGGAGGGAGAAAGAGGGGAGGGAGGGGGGGGGGGGAACAAGACACTAAATTAATACACTCAGAGCACATCTTGTTGGTGTAGTGATACACATAATTATATAAGCACACAAATACACAGTTACATAAATACACAAACACTTAGACACACAAATACACAAATATACACAAATATACCCAAGGGGTAGAGTAGATAAATCACTCGGGTAAATAAGACTGAGGTAGCTTACATAATACGAAGGGAGAGGAGGGGGGGAGTGTGGGGGGGGCAGGCGGGGGGGACTTGGAGGGGGGTGCAGGAGGAAATTAAAAACATTTGTTATGATGGAAGGAGATACAACAGAGAGGGAGCAGAAGGGGTGAAGGGGGAAGAATATATCAGAGAAATTACAGAGGGGAAAGAAGAAGATTCCACAGAATTATAGAAAATAGATGTCACTGAAATTGAACTGTTATGTTTTTTGGGATGTGACGACACAGGATAAGGGACGATAAATGAAATGTGAAATGTATATGTTATACAAGGTCTAAATGTATATATAATAATAAGTGGCTTTAAAAGGAAGTATATTAAGACGAATAATGGGAAATAAATAGAAGGAGATTGGATACAGTACAAGGTTGCGACAGAGTGTGGGACCTAAAAATAGACTCAGTATCAATGAAAGCCAAAATTATAAGCTGGAGGAGGTGAGTGGGGAGCACCGCCCCACGAGCCAAAGCTAGTCACCCCCAGACTCAGCGCCTACGGGAAACTTAGTACCCTTAGGTAGGCACTGGGATCTGGCAGGTAGCTCGGGAATCCCTGAAAGGAGAAGTAGACCCATAAGCTACCCCTTTTTTAAGCCATATTGAATTTTTTTTTTTTTTCTTTTTCTTTTTCTCCTCTCCCCTCCCCTCCCTCTCTTCTCTGGACCCCGCCGGTCGGGGCTGGGCTCTCGCCGTCTCGCTTTCCTTGCCCTGTCACCCCATACTCCACACCTAATACGAGACCCCGGGGCTACTAAGTAGACGGCTGGAGGGTTCGAAGACGGGGAGAAGATGGAGGGGCTACGATTGACCTCCCTAAATGTTAAAGGGCTTAATAGACCAGAGAAGCGTAGGATGTTAATAGATGACCTAAAACGCTTAAAAACAGACGTGGGAATGGTGCAGGAGACACATTTGAAGCTGGGAGCTGGCCGCTATCTGCAAAGTAGACAGTTCCCTAGTGTATATCACGCGAATGCACAGACTAGAACAAAAGGAGTGGCAATCCTGATCTCAAATCGATTGGAATGGTCTCTCTTAGAGAAATGTGCGGACATAGGCGGGAGATTTTTGTTTGTGAAGGGATTCATAGGTAGCATAAAGGTGACCATAGCTACGATCTACGCACCGAATGTACATCAGGATAGGTTTATGGAGAAAACCCTGTCAAAACTAATGGACTTCAGAGAGGGTAAACTGATAGTAGGGGGGGATTTCAATGCCCCCATGGACCCAATACTAGATACCTCTACGGGAACATCCTCGGTACCAAAGGGAACTAGGAGAAATATCAAAAGGAAAATACAGGAATGCCAATTAATAGACACGTGGCGGGCACTACACGAAGAGGAGAAGGACTTCACCTTCTTCTCAAATCCACATCAATCGTACTCCCGGATCGATTTTTTCTTAGTACCACATCAGTTACTGCCATCGGTGCAAGACATATTAATTGGGAATATAACCTGGTCGGACCATGCACCGGTCACTCTGAGGATAGACCTGAAGGGGGCAACCCAACCAGTAGACTGGAGATGGAGCTTAAACGAAAGCCTATTACACCTCCCAGACATTAGAGAGGACATAATAAAAGAAATTAAATGGTATTTTGAGATAAATGATAAAGGGGAGAACGACCCAGGAATAGTTTGGGAAGCCCATAAAGTAGTCCTCAGGGGAATCCTAATTAAACATGGCACCAGAATAAAGAAGGCCAGAGAAGAACAGATAAGAAAACTGCTAGAAGGAATACAGGAACTGGAAACTAAACATAAAAAGTCAGTAGACAGGGAGGTGGGAAAGGAACTAGCGTCCCTGAGGAGAGAGTTGGCTGACCTCCTGAGGTATAAAGCTAAAGCAGTAATACAGAGAGGGAGAAAGATGACATATGATTCGGGAGACAAGTGCGGTAAATTACTAGCAAACAAACTAAAAAAACAACAAAAACGCTCATACATACCATACATTAAAACAAAGAATGGACAGAAACGGGTACTCCCGAAGGAGATCGCAAACGAATTTAGAGAATACTACTCGACCCTATATAATCTACCAGAAACGACCTCGCCACCCCTGTCTTTAGAAGAATATCTTTCGACATCACACTTAGTAAGACTCGCGTCCCCCGAACGACGAGAAATAGAGAGACCAATAACAACGGAGGAAGTGCTCAAAGTGATTAAGACATTTAAACAGGGAAAAGCACCAGGGCCGGACGGGTTCTCTATTCAATACTTTAAAAAATTTTTTGAAAACCTAGGCCCACATATGGTCAAAATGTTTAACGAATTAGGACAAACAAGAAACCCCCCCCCGGATACCTTAAGAGCACACATTACGGTGATCCCGAAAGAAGGGAAAGACGGGTCGATATGTAGTAATTATCGACCGATCTCGTTATTAAACGTGGATTTAAAAATATTCACGAAGACACTGGCTTCTAGGTTACAGAAACACTTGACCCAGTTGATTAACTGGGATCAAGTGGGGTTTATTCCAACAAGAGAGGCAAGAGACAGCACGATTAAAGTGCTGAACCTTGTCCAGTACGTAAACCAAAAGAAAATACCAAGTGTCTTCGTGAATACGGATGCGGAAAAGGCCTTCGATCGGGTCAATTGGGCATACATGATGGAGGTCTTAAGGTATACCGGGATGGGAGATAGATTTATCCACTGGGTAGCAGGGGTTTATTCCTCCCCCCAAGTCCGAGTAAAAGTAAATGGGATATACTCTGAAAACTTTACCATATCTAATGGGACCCGCCAGGGATGCCCCCTTTCGCCTCTATTATTTGCTCTTACGCTGGAGCCATTGCTCAACAGAATTAGACAGAACCCGGATATAAAAGGCATACGAGTGGGAAAACAGGAATATAAGATCTCCGCGTACGCAGATGACCTACTCTTTTCATTAACGAGCCCACAAATCTCATTACCAAATCTGATGAAAGAAGTGGAGAGATACGGTGCTCTGTCTAATTTTAAAATAAATTACAGCAAATCGGAGGCAATGGGGGTAGCCCTGGAGGCGCCCATACAAAATAACCTGCAGAGTAACTATAAGTTCAGATGGACCACAGTTGCCCTGAATTACTTGGGACTACAAATATCACCAAGACTAACACATATATTTGAGATAAACTTCCCACCATTACTTAGAGAAGTAAAGAAACTATTAGGGGGGTGGAATAAGGACACGCATTCCTGGTTCGGGAGAAGTAACATTTTAAAAATGAGCATAGTACCAAAATTTTTGTATATGTTCCAGGCAATGCCTATCCGTATTCCTATGAAATATTTTAGTCAAATACGGACAGAGTTCACAAAATTTATCTGGGCAAGTAAACACCCAAGGATAAAGAGAGAACTGTTGGGGATGCCGAAGGATTCAGGGGGTATAGCAGCACCGAAAATAATACACCTGACAATGAGATCGTCAAGGTGTATAAAAATGCAGGAATTAAATTTCAAAATACTAACAAGATGGTATCTAACCCCATCGAGGATGAATAAAATATTCCCAGAGGTTACAGAGAGTTGCTGGAGGGGTTGCCAGAGCAGAGGAACGATACTACATATATTTTGGACATGTCCAGCAATTAAACAATTTTGGCAAGGAGTACATAGAATTACCCAACGATTAACAGAGCTTCAGGTCCCATTTGAACCGGCGTTCTTCCTACTACACTTGTCACAGATCCCAACTAAGGCATATAAAAATTCAATAGTATGCCATCTGGTAAACGCAGCGAAGAGCTGCATTCCTAGATGCTGGAAAGAAGCACAGGCCCCTAGCATCCCTATGTGGCTTAATACAGTACGAAGAATAGAGATAATGGAAAGTTTAATACCAAGGTCCGTAGAGGGAAGAGAACGAGTTAAACAAACATGGGCCCCATGGGAGGAATACTTACAAACAGAAGAAGGTAAAAAATTAATGGAGGAGGATACGGGAGAATATGAAAAATAGAGCTGGACGGGGGGGGGGGGGGAGGGGGGGGAGGAGGGGAGGGCCCCGCGCCGATGGACGGGGGGGGGGGGAGAGGGGAGAGATCCCCCCCTTTTTTTTTTTTTTTTTTCTTGTTGTCTGCTCCTTTTTTTTTTTTTTTTTTTTTTCCTATTCTCGCTTTTTGAGTCATGGGGGTAATGGGGTTTACTCTCCTTCCAGGGAGGGGATGGGCCTCTAGGGATCCCTAGGGATTAGGGCCCATAAAATAAGAAGAGGCACAGGGAACCGAGCTAGACAGGAATTGTATATATAGAAAGAAAAAGGGAAGAAAGGGACAGTAAGAACAATCAAGCAATCGAAATATGATGAAAATATATGAAAGTATAATTTGTTAAAAATGGAAGTAGAACGACTTTGAATATTGGTAATAGTATAAAATGTATTTACTTTATTGGCACTGTATCCCTTTAATGAAATAAATAAAGAATTAAAAAAAAAAAAAAGAAATTAATACTCAAATGATAATTTCAATATCACACCCTAATATATATATACACAGATACACAGTTCCTTAAAGGGGGACATATTACTTAATTTTACTTAATTCCCTATTAAATGCACTGTTTCCACTATCAAAGGATATTCAATTTGTGTAATACACGGTTAAATGTAACCTTCATTTTACCATGTTTGGAAAACAGATTCAAAAATAATTGTGATCACATTGTTTATCATTAGATTCGTTAACCCGGCACATAAAGTTATAAATGTTTTGTCTAAAAACTGAAATTGGCATGGTGTCCTTCCAGCTTATCACCAACCTCTCATCCCAGCTACATTCTTTCAGGAGAGCACAAAGGAGGGGGTCACATCTGCGTACATGACACACACAAGCGATAGAACTAAAGGTTCCAGCATTCACACACATACACAAATATCTCTCTAAAATCGCTTACATTTTTCCCATTTGTACACAACACATGCATATCATTCTCTCACATTCTTTTACCTCTTTTAAATACTTCCTTGATAAATTTCTGCTTTCCTTATTTTGTTCTGATATCCTTTGTATCCAATGTATTGTAATACCATACTTCACATACTGTACCTTCTATGATCAGACGGGCAGCCATAGTGCTCATCCCATCTTTCCTCTCTGACAACATATAAAATATTCTGTTTTAACTCTCATGTCTCTATTTCTTGACTTTACTAGTTGTAGTGCCTGACCCCAAATTCATCCCACAACTTAACATGAAAATGTCCCTTTCTGTCTAGTGTTAATTGTCACCCTTCATCCATCCTGCTCACATAGCTGTTTCTCTAGCTGTGTACTCTGCATGATTCTTAGTCCCTGTGGACTTCGGTGGTAACCCAGTTACCCATTGTGGATCCCTGTGCAATTTAACCATTAATCTAGGGGCTCAGTATAGGCGGAACCGCACCTTCGGTTCATATATAGCGCTCCTCTTGCGCTGGGCATTTTTGAGGGTCTCTTACCCTTCATTCCCTTACTTAATTTAATGCCCATAATGACTGGCCAGTCTTCTCTACGTGTGCCTATACCCTCTTGCCTCTAAACTACTTTTTCTAGCAGATGTACTTCATATACCCGTGAACAGCACTATTCTTCCCTTTCTTATCTATAATACTCTGATGGACAGTAGACAGTGACAACATAACATATAACCACTAATCAATACAGTTCGATTAAGGGGAGTAAGATAGGTACCCTTTGTCCCGAAAATGCCTTACCGATCAAGGAAGTCTGATAACTCAAATGTAAGCAAAAGGCTTACCTCAGCCGGCTGATTATCAGAAATTCCCGGATCGTCTCAAGCTCCTCGCTTCGGATACTCAGGGTCACCTTTTAACCCCTCGTGGGAAAAGCTCGCCACCTGTCCTGGAAATTTATAGATAGGCAACTCCTATCCTCATATTGATTAGTGGTTCCAAATTAATAATAACTACTGCAGTAGGGAACAGACACAAAAGATACGCTCAGCATCTTTCCAAATAACCGTTCTCCTTTATTATGACGCAATTCAGGGGTTTTATACACTTGATTACATAGGTATCACATTAATATTACAATTGTTCATTTATGGTAACAAGGGGAGTATCATAGGCAGGCTTATTCTAATCAGGACTCGAAAGAATGTAAACATGTACTGAAAACATTATTAGTGCCGTGTGCACAGTGAGGGCAGTGTGCAATACATACAAAATAGAATACAATTATATACAGAACTTACAAATTTCCATTACAGTTCTCGCATTGGGTTTGGCAATGAGATCAAGGGGTCTGTAAGATTAAATAACACATCATCGGCATATGCTGACAGTTTATGCTAAGTATTACCAACCTTCAAACCCTTAATATCCGTACTCACTCGCACAGTGTGTAATAGGGGCTCAAGTACTAGGGCGAGAAGGTGGGGTGAGAGGGGGCACCCCTGCCTTCTGCCATTCCTGATTGAGAACCTTGAGGAAAATATTCCATTCACCTGTGTGCTGGGGGTGGAATACAGGGCCATAATCCACATCAACATATGCAGTCCTAACCCCAGGGCCTCTAGTACCACTCGCAGGTAAGACCAGTCAATTCAGTTGAATGCTTTTTCTGCATCCGTTGACAAAATTAACAGTGAACAGTGAATAAGTTGGATCGCTCTAATAGAGTTGTCTCTAGATTCACGACCGATAATGAAACCCGTTTGGTCTGGGTGGATGATATGAGCCATAAGGTGCTTCAATCAGTTTGCTAAAATTTTTGCTGTCCATGGTAAGGAGGGATATGGGGCGGTAGCTTTGGAGAACAGTAGAGTCTTTACCTTCCTTCGGGAGTACTGAGATGTGAGCCAACAGTGCCTCTGGGGGAACAGCACTACCCCCTGCAATTGAATTAAAGTAACTACACATAGGGTCCAACAAGAGGGGAAAAAAATACCTTGTAGTATGCCATGGTGAACCTATCAGGGCTAGGGCTTTTCCCACTAGGCGAGGACCTCACTGTTAGCTCAATTTCAGTAGGTGTGATATGCAACTCCAAGGTGGAGCATTGTTCTTCTGTCAGAGGGGGGAGGCCAGCTGTAGTCAAGTATTCCTGAATAGCATTCAACCTAGCCACACGGGCATCCGGGGGCGAACTTAAATCTAAGTTATACAGTTCGGTGTAATAATCTCAGAACCCTGAGGGTTTGGGCACATTTTTTTCAGAGAGTTCTTGCAAGCATACGGCCACATTTATTGCCGTGCTCATAATATTTATGGGACAGGTATCTTAACTAATTACGGGTTTGGAGATCTAGCCGGCGCAAGAATAGCTCTCTTAGTTCAGTCGGTCTCGTCAATGCCTCGATGTCTCTGCTATGCTTATGCCGAAGTTCAGCTTGTTGAAGGGCATCAAGCACCCTTGAAAGTCTGCTTGGCATGCTTTCTTGAGTCTAGATCCTGAGGAGATCAGCTCCCCCCGCACCACTGCCTTATGACCCTCCCAGACGATTCCCTCGCTAAAGTCCCCTGTAGTATTCTCTTAAAAATAATGGATTAAGACATCCGTAACCCCTGAGACTACCACAGTGTCTTCAAACAGATTTTCATTTAATCGCCATGACCAGGCCCTATGAGTGCCAAGTGGCAAGGCTTGAGTAACTGTAACTGGAGCATAATCCAAAATAGTGATGTTCTCGATGGACGACAACTGCAGAAGCTCAAGGGTACGGCGGTCTACATAAAGGAGGTCTATGCGGATATATACATCTTGGCTTTGGAATAGTAGTTGAAGTCCCTTTCCGAAGGATGAAGCACTCTCCAACTATCCATCAGAAGATGGGTCTGAAGTGTTTTGAGAAAATGTTTGAGGAAAGCATAAGAGTGGGAAGGACGCCTATGGGATTTGTCAAGTAAAGGGTCAGGACTAACATTGAAGTTGCTTCCCCAAGGTTTAGAGAGCCCTCCTTAAATTCCGCCAATCGTTCTATGACTGTGTCAATAAAGATATGTTGGTTGGTATTAGAAGGAAGATTATGGAAGATGCAGTATACAGGACTTTTCAAAATTCAGCCCAAAATGCAGTAAACTGATGTGAATAACTACATAGGATTTAAAGAGGAATAATTTTCATGCACTTTTGTTGCTTTGGAAAGATGCGATTTAGTACAGAAAAAGTGCATAAGTGTGAAAGGGGCCTATATTGGATCAGCTTAATGTCTCTGCAAATGCAGATGCGCCAGAGTTAGTAAATGAGGTAAAGCTTCAATTTGCAAAAAGTACCCAATCACGTGCAAGGAAAAAAAAATATATATTTTTGCTTGCACATGATTGGATGATGGAAGTTAGCAGAGCTTTTGCTCATTTACTAAGTTCTTTCAGAGTGCAACAGGGACGTGCAGTCAGGGAAATAAAACAAAAAGCAAAAAAGATCAACTTAGTAGTATGGCAACCTGGGGTCACAGATTCCCCAAATTTGGGGGGCATGTAGCTTAAGTCCTACCCCACCACTGAGGCTCCTACGACCTATGGTTCCAGAGATACAGGACTCATTGTGCAGCCTGTCAGAAGCTACATACAGAGTGGCCAGTTTAAATACAAGCTGGCACACTCTGTTTGCAGAAGACTGAGAGGATGAGCTCACAGTGCCTCTCCTCACTTCTTGTCAGAGGCACTGAGCTCAATGGACAGCTTGGAGTCTTGAACCAATGGTTAAGTACCATTAGCCCAAGCTGTCCAATAAAAATGCTGCAGTGGAGGTCTAAAAGACAAATGCTCCATTCCAGCCCAGTCCTCTTAAAGCATTTGTATACCCCTTTTTTACCTACAGGTAAGCTTATAATAAGGCTTACCTGTAGGTGAAATGAATATCTCCTAAACCTACATGGTTTAGGAGATATTCACCCTGCATGCAGCCGGAGACATCAGCGGCGTATGCATAGTTAAGGTCAGGCGTATCATGCCAGACCTTGCCGGAACTGAGGTCTTACGCATGCATGCGTGGGAGTGACATTATTTGCGGCTCCGGCTCTGTGAGTGGCCGGAGCCACAAACCCAGAAGAAAAGCCAAGGGGAAAAGGTCAGCTCCCTCTGCGTTGACCGGGATGCGATGCGATGCGATGCGATGCAGGGACCTCTTTTATTATGCCTTTGCCTTACAGGTTTTTTTTTTTTTTTTTTTTCATTTGTTTTAACTACAAAGAAAAAACATGGGTTTATGTGTATAAGATTTATCCACAATCCCATGTTTTTCTCACACAGTTAAGAGGGAGAATGAGAATCTGCTGCTTCTGAAAAGGTACAAGCTATTATTATGCTATACGTTATAAGGTAATAATTTATTATTTATCTATTTACTGTGAAATTACTGGTTGGAAGTTATAACTTCAAACTTCAGTAATTTGTCCATCAAGCCACCTGCTTGAGTAAAGTTTTTGAAAATATAATGTTACATTAAAAACAATATATAATAATTATTTGTATATTACTTACTTATGGTAATTAACCCCCTTACCACCCAGGCCAATTCTCCTACATGTAAAAATCTTTTTTTTTACTAGAAAATTACTCAGAACCCCCAAACATTATATTGTTTTATCAGACACCCTAAGGAATAAAATGGCAGTCACAGCAACTACGTTACACTGTATTTGCGCAGCAATTTTTCAAACGCATTTTTTTTGGAAAGAAACTGTTTCATGAAAAAAAAAAACCACACAAGTTAGCCTGATCTTTTTGTATACTATGAAATATGGTGTTACCCCGAGTAACAAATACCTAACATGTCATGCTTTAACCACTTCAATACTGGGCACTTAAACACCTTCCTGCCCAGACCAATTTTGAGCTTTCAGCGCTGTCGCACTTTGAATGACAATTGCACGGTCATACAACACTGTACCCAAATGAAAATGTTATCATTTTTTTCCCACACATAGAGCTTTCATTTGGTGGTATTTGATCACCTCTGCGGTTTTTATTTTTTGCTAAACAAATAAAAAAAGACCGAAAATTTTGAAAAAAAAAATGTTTTTTTTTGTTTCAGTTTCAAAACTTTGTAAATAAGTAAGTTTCCTCCTTCACTGATGGGCACTGATGGGGCTGCACTGACGGACACTGATAAGGCGGCACTGATGGGCACTGAGGTGGCATTGATGGGCACTGATATGTGGCACTGATAGGTGGCACTGATAGGCAGCACTGATGGGCGACACGGATGGGCACTGATAGGTGGCACAAATTGGCACTGATAGCTGGCACGGATGGGCATGGATAGGCGGCACAGATGGGCATGGATAGGTGGCACAGATGAGCATGGATGGGCACTGATAGGTGGCACGGATGGGCACTGATAGGCGGCATTGTTTTGTACTGATGGATGCCAATCAGTGGCAAACAATTCCCATACTATACTCTATACCAGGGGTAGGCAACCTTGGAGAGAGTTGGGAGATCTACTTGAACAACACTGATGAAGTCAAAGATCACCTGGCACACTGTCCTGTTGTTAGGGCCAGTTTTCACCAGAATATGATGCCAGAAAGGCATGTTCCATGTGTTTTTCCTGCACCGTGTTCAAAACACACTGCATTTGTGATCTACTGCGGGTGATAATACACTGTCAACCCCAAACGTAGATCGCAAACGCAGTGGACACAAAAAAAAGTATTACAAGAGAGTGCAGGGTTTAGTAGTGCGTTACAATCTGAATGCAGTGTTTAGCACTGCATTACACTCAGCATGCAGTGTTCAGGAGTGTGTTACGCTCAGAATGCAGGGATCAGGAGTGAGTCATGCTCAGGAAGTAGGGATGGGGGGGGGGGGTGATGTGAAGAGTGGTAGAAGAAGCTGCTATGGGGGTGGTCCTGCCCATAGCAGTGTCCACTGCCCCCTTTACACCCCCCCCCCCACACACACACACACACAGTAGTGTCCTCTCCCCCCCTTCCTCCCATAGCATCCTACCTGTGGAGAACAAGAGGCAGCATAGTTGTGGACAGAGGGTGGGAGCTAGCAGAGTGAGTTTTCATATTAACAAGCTGGTGATTGGTTGCTTAGGACCTAGCAATCAATCACCTGTGGGTTAACTTGGCCAGCTCCTCCTCCTGCCCCCAGTCCTGAGCTGTCCTGCCACTCGCTCTCTGCTGTTCACTGATAACAGCGGTTGAGGAGGCTGGGATGGGGGAGAGAGGAGGACCGAAGGTGCGGCGGAAGAGGCTGAGGGCGGAGAGAGCAGGACCAGCAGCTAGCAATAGAAGGCGGGGGTCAGTGGCGCAGACCTGTTCCCAGTCTACCTGTCACCTACCCGCAGTCAACAGATAGTCCACGATCAACGGGTTACCAACCCCGGCTTTATACCATTGGTTTTAAGAAGTCCCCATACCACTGTCGGATCACAGCATTGTATACTGTAGCTGATGCGTTTTTTTATTTAAAAAAACCTTGTGTGCAGCAGTTAGAGGTTTAAAATGCTTTGTGTCAGCTTCATACTGCAAATCTGGATCACAGCTCATCACAGAGTGTAATGGTCTGAGTCTCCAATGTTCTTTCCTCAGCACACAGCTCCATAAAAATCATAACAATAATACTACTACTATACGTAGGGTTTCCTTTTTTCTACATTAACTCTTAGTTTCCCTTTCACTAAAACTGAACTAAAAAATATTCTACTTATTGCTTTTCTGTGCTGAAGTTGAAGTCCAAAATACTTTTTTTTTGTAAGCTGTAGGGTAACCTCTGAAACCCTCACCAACAGCTGTAGGGCCCATATTTATCCACATGGGTAATCTGTGCCTGACAGACTTCACGTGATTATCCAAACATTTTAAAAATAAATAGATTCCATTAAAAAAAGTCTAAACTGACACATACACTGTGAGTTTAATTTACTAAAGGCAAATAAACTATGCACTTTGCAAGAGTAGTTGCTCGAGAGCTTAGTAAATGAGCAGAAGCTCTGCTGACTTCCATCATCCAATCATGTGCAAGCAAAAATTATGTTTTATTTTTTTAATTTTCCTTGCATGTGATTGGGTATTCTTTACAAAGTGAAGCTTTACCTCATTTACTATGCTCTGGAGCAAGTGCACTTGTCTATTTGCCTTTAATAAATCAACCCCTATATGGCCATACATTTGTGAAGACATGACTACCATACCTATTTTAGCTGGTTGAACTTTCCATTTTAAAATCATGGGCATTAATATGGAGTTACCCAACTCTTTGCTACTCTAACAGCCCAGACTTACTTCTCTGACCTTTGTCTAAGATCAAGTTTAGTATCTATTATTTTTTTTATTTTTTCGTAAAGATTTTATTTATTATCTATTCTTTTTAATTTAAAGTGGAAGTAAACCCTCCTATCGTTTTCAGCCAAGGAAGCTGCCATCTTTGCCTCTGTTTAATCTTCAACTGCCACGGTGCTGCACATGTGATCCGTTATGACACCAGCCATTGGATGGTTTGACTGTTTGGTTGAGAGCACAGCCAATGTGCAGTTAGCATTCCCGGCATGCCTTTTTTTTTAAAACTGTTAAATCGATGGGTTTACTTCCGCTTTAAGGATTGCAGGATATATAAAAAGACATAATAACCAACATGTTATCCAACCTCCCCCATTACCGAACCAAGTCCAGTGCTCACAAAACAAATTTTGTACATGAGTGAGACAGCATTTCACTATCACATTGTAGTTATACAACACATTGTCATTAATACCATACAGGACATAGCTGGCTATCTATTCTTATCAGTGTCCAGTTAGGGTGCTCCACTGTCATTCTGGATTTACAGCTGGAATGGCTGGCTGTATAGTATTCCTGCTGGTATGATGGGGGCCTTGAGGGATCTTCTCAATGGGAAAGAAACTGAATGGAGCATGCACCACGTAAGGTGTGGGTCAGGAGTATTTCCCTGTTGTGGAGGGTTCCAAAGTGGCTAAGCACCTACTGATCAGTGTTAATTTTGGAATTGTATTTTGATTTATTTTTAGTATTAGTCTTTTGACTAAAATTCCATTTTAGTTTTAGTCCCATTTTAGTCATCTGCAATTCTTTTATTTTTAGTCATAGTCTTTTGACTAAAATGCCATTTTAGTTTTAGTCCCATTTTATTCATCTGCAATTGCTTTTGTTTTAGTCGTATTTTACTCAAATAAAATTTAATATGTTTAGTTAAATTGTACTGCATTATTTAACCTCCCTGGCGGTGTTCCCGAGTCTGGCTCGGGTTGAGTTTTTTCTACCAGAAGCGGTAACCCCGAGCCAGACTCGGGCTTGCGTTGCAGGATACAGGGGGAAGTTACTTACCTTATCCCCTGGATCCTGTGATGTCTCCCCGCTGTGTGTGCGAGCCGTCTGCTCGCTCGATTCACACAGTGCCCGAGTGCCGCTGATCTCTGTTCCCTGCGACGTTCCGACGCACGGGAGCGGAGATCGGTGCCAAATTCAAAAAAGTTTAAAAACACAATACACATACAGTACTGTATACAAAAAATACACATCCCCTTTGTCCCTAGTGGTCTGCCCAGTGCCCTGCATGTCATTTTATATAATAAAAGGTTTTTTTTCTGCCTGGAAGCTGGAGATTGTCCATAGCAAATAAAAAGTGTCCCTTTATGTCAAAAGTGGTTTTAGACCAGCTAGAAAACACCGATAAAAAATTTGAATCACAATTTATCATCAAACAATAAATTTAATGACAGCGACTATTCTGCAACTGAGCAAATTTCAGTGTTTTTGATTTGATTACATTATTGAATCATTTTTATATATATATATTGTTATTATATTATAATTTATGATTTTGTGTTTCAAACTTTATCATACCCGGGATGTCTACTAGACTCTGGTTCAAGTGAGATTTAAGTGAGTTATTCATAAGAATTGCATGCCTACAATATAAAAACGCCAAATTTCCATGCAAAATAATTGTACCGCTTTAAGCACTAAATTCCAGACAGAATCATACCGCCAGGGAGGTTAAGCACTTCTATAGAATTTCCAAACTCATTATATACCCCTGGAGTAAAACAATATAATATCATGTTAATATTTAGGGTATTAAGGTTTCCACTATGGCTTTGTGGACGGCCTGACCCGTGACGTCAGACGCCGCCTTACGGCGGCGCACACTGACGTGGCGGGGTTGGGGAGCTTAAATGGCGATGTGTATCACACCGCCATTAAGCATGTGTGTGGATGGTACCGGGTTTCTTGAGCGACAACCTGACACAGGTATGCAATTTTTCTGGTGCACTGCACCTATTATAACAGTCTGCCTACCTCACCTGGTATGGCATATGTGTCTGAGCACTATATTTATAATTTTTCATGTTTTTCTCTAGACGGACCTATTATGGATTAAGCCCCCAGGTCCAGCCAGAGTTAGATGTCTTTCTCCATTAGGACCAAAATATCTATACCTTTTGTAATACCTGGCAGTGCAGCCTTTTATTTTGCCCCTCAACCCCAGTACCATATTTGGCTCTAATTTCTATTTGGTGAGTGTTAGCCTGCACTATTTGTACATGGTGTTGGTGATGGTAGTGGTCTTCACTCCTTTTGGTGACCCTAGCCTTTACCTTAAATACCCCTTTTACCTGGTGTTCCAATGCTGTACGTTGTCGTTTATCACTCAGGACTGCTCCCGGTCCTCCCCCTCCCTCCCACCTCCCTCCTTTTCCCCCCTCCTCTCCCCCCTCTTTCTTCCTTCCCTCCCTTTCCAACAAACCCTTCCCCCCTACCCTTTTTTTCCCTCCCCCCTACCCCCCCACTCCCTTCCCTTCTTCTTCCCCCCCTACACCTCCCCCTCTCCCTTCCCTTGCCTCTATCCTCTCCTTTCCCCCCCCCTCCCCATCTCTTTCCCGCCCCTTTCCCTCTCTCTTTATTCCTTTCCCTCTTTCCTTGCCCCCTCTTCCCGTCACGCTCCTTTCATTTCTCCCCCCTCCCTTGTGTCTCCCCCTTTCTCTTTCCTTATGTCCCCTCGCTGGTCCCTTCCAGTGTTCTTTTTCCCTTTCCCACCCATCCTCTCTTCTCTCCCACCACCTCCTTTTCCTTCTTCCTCTCTTTTTTCCTTTTTCCATTTCATCTTTGTACCGTCCCAGACACCTCTAGTTAATATGACAGTAAACTTACCCATTACTAATTTATAATACATATCTATTTACAAATATTAGAGCCTTCCTGCACAATCCCCCACATCTGCCGCATGGGGAATTTTTTGTGGGTGCCATGCATCCTTGATTCCGCCTGTGTTGGTGAGCCAGTTTCTTTATTCCTTATGATGTTGTTAACTATATAAACTTTATACTACCTTATCTGCTGTCTGTATAATATATTCATATAAGTTATGATATTTTTCAGATTTTACTCCTGACGAAGCGGCTTTGACCGCGAAACCGGTTGAGGAACCGCCCCCAACGTTTGTTCAAACCAACCGTATGGGCAAACGGTGTCATTACATTTGTTGTGGATCGGTTAACCAGATTTCTCAATAATTCATAAATTGTTTATATGTACATATTCCTTGTGTTGTATGTAAAAAAAAAAATATTATTAAATTATTTGTATTTTTTTCTAAATTACGTTGTCTTAACTTGATCAGTACCGAGATAGTCCTACTCCCCAACCATTTCTTGTGGGTTCGGTGTCTCTGAGATACGGTAGCAGCAACTGTACCCTTGACCCTATTACCCCTTGCTCTTTAAAAGGTTTAAACAAACAAATACAGATTTAGCCACTCTGGATGGGTGTAGGAGGTCTGTAATGATGCACAGTGCTCTGGATGGTGGTCTGAGTTGGCCTGTAATGCTGCACAGTGCTCTGGATGGTGATCTAAGGAGGCTTGTAATGCTGCACAGTGTTTTAGATGGTGGTCTGAGGAGGCCTGTAATGCTATACAGTGCTCTGGATGGTGATCTAAGGAGGCCTGTAATGCTGCACAGTGTTTTAGATGGTGGTCTGAGGAGGCCTGTAATGCTGCACAGTGCTCTGGATGGTGATCTAAGGAGGCTTGTAATGCTGCACAGTGTTTTAGATGGTGGTCTGAGGAGGCCTGTAATGCACACAGTGCCCTGGACATGGATAGTCTGAAGAGGAGGCCTGTAATGCTGCACAGTGCTCTGGATGCAGATGGTCAGAGGAAGCTTGTAATGCTGCACAGTGCTCTGGACAGTGGTCTAAGGTGGCCTGTAATGCTGCACAGTGTTTTGGATGGTTGTCTGAGGAGGCCTGTAATGCTGCACAGTGCTCTGGACGGTGGTCTGAGGAGAGCTGTAATGCACACAGTGCCCTGGAAATGGATAGTCTGAAGAGGAGGCCTGTAATGCTGCACAGTGCTCTGGATGCAGATGATCAGAGGAAGCCTGTAATGCTGCACAGTGTTGGATGGTGGTCTCAGGTCTGAGGGATGGCCTGTAATGCACAGTGCCCTGTATGCCAGTGGTCAGAGGAGGGCAGGAGGCCTGTAATGCACACACAGTGCTCTGGACAGATGGTGGTCTGAGGGGAGGCCTCAGGCCTGTAATTGCAATGTACAGTGCCTTGCAAAAGTATTCACCCCCTTGGCATTTTTTGTGTTTTGTTGCCTCACAACCTGGTATTAACATGGATTGTTTGTGGATTTGCATCATTTAATTTACAGAACATGCCCACAACTTTTAAGATGTTTTTTTTTTATTGTGAAGCAAACAACAACAAATAGGACAAAATCACAGAAAAAGTCAATGTGCATAACTTTTCACCCCCCTAAAGTGAATACTTTGTAGAGCCACCTTTTGAGGCTATCACAGCTTCAAGTCGCTTTGGATAAGTCTCTATGAGCTTGCCCTATTTTTGCCGATTCCTCCTTGCAAAACTGCTCCAGCTCTTTCAAGTTGGATGGTTTGCGCTTGTGAACAGCAATCTTTAATGTGGCGTACACACGGTCGGAATTTCCGATGGAAACAGTCAGATGGGAGCTTTTCATCGGATTTTCCGACCGTGTGTATGCCCAACGGTCTTTTTCCGACGGAATTTCCGACGGACTTTGAATTGAGAACCTGTTCTCAATTTTTCCGACGGAAAACCTTTCTATCGGATTTTCCGATCGTGTGTATGCAATTCCGACACGGAAAATTCTGACGCATGCTCAGAAACAATTAGACGCATGCTCGGAAGCATTAAACTTCCCTTTTATGGTGCTGTTGAACGTGTTTTATGCCGCTGTGTTATTGACTGACGGAATTTGGTGTGATCGTGTGTAGGCAACACAGCTTGAGCGGAATTCCGTCGGAATTCCGTTGGAAAAACCGTCAGAGTTTTTTCCGACGAGAATTCCGATCGTGTGTACGCGGCATAAGTCTGACCACAGATTTTCTATTGGATTGAGGTCTGGGCTTTGACTAAGCCATTCCAACACATTTAGATGTTTCCTCTTAAACCGCTCAAGTGTTACTTTAACAGTGTGTTTGTGGTCATTGTCCTGCTGGAAGGTGAACCTCCGTCCTAGCCTCAAATCACACACACAGTGGTACAGGTTTTGTTCAAGAATATCCCTGTATTTAGCGTCATCCATCTTTCCCTCAACTCTAACCTGTTTCCCAGTCCCGACTGCTGAAAAACATCCCACAGCATGATGCTGCCACCACCATGTTTTACTGTGGGGATGGTGTTCTTTGGGTGATGTGATGTGTTGGGTTTGCATCAGACATAGCATTTTCTTTGATGGACAAAAAGTTACATTTTAGTCTCATCAGACCAGAGCACCTTCCTCCATACATTTTGGGAGCCTCCCACATGCCTTTTCACAAACTCAAAACGTGCCATTTGTTTTTTTGCTGAAAGTAATGGCTTTCTTCTGGCCACTCTGCCATAAAGCCCAACTCTATGGAGCGTACGGCTTATTGTCGTCCTATGTACAGATACTCCAGTCTCTGCTGTGGAACTCTGCAGCTCTTCCAGGGTTACCTTAGGTCTCTGTGCTGCCTCTCTGATTAATGCCCTCCTTGCCCGGTCTGATTAATGCCCTGTGAGTTTTGGCAGATTTGGCAGGTTTGCTGTTGTGCCATGTTCTTTCCATTTGGTTATGATAGATTTGATGGTGCTCCTAAGGATCTTCAAAGATTTGGATATTTTTTTTATGACCTAACCCTGACTTTTAATTCTCAACAAAATTGTCAATTACCTGTGTACAGTATTCCTAATAAGCAGTGTGGAATAAGCAGCGCTAAATACTAAGTGGGTATAGCCACTACCACACAACTCAAACTATAAGTGAAATCACCCTGTGAAATAAGTGATTACAAAATGAATAGATAAATAAATAAAGTGTCCAATTTTTAAATAAACAGAAAAAAGTCCACTTCCTAAAAAAAAGTTTATAACAATATGCTTATTAGATGGTGACCAGTGAATCACTCATAATGATAGTCCACAAAACTTTTCCAGGGACACTACTCCACCACACCGCCATGTCTGTGAATCCAATCCCCTTATACTCACACACTCACCAGCTGTCTGTGCCTTATACTTATTTCACTTATAGTTTGAGTTGCTACATTTCACTGTTCAGTTTTGTTACTTGTATTCATTTATTTGATACACTAGTGTTCACAGTGTGTGGTAGTGGCTATACCCACTTAGTATTTAGCGCCGCTTATTCCACACTGCTTATTAGGAATACTGTACACAATTTTGCTTATTTAGAGTGGGAGCAGGAGATTTTTTTTCTTTTGGTGGTATTTGATCACCTCTGCATTTTTTATTTTTTGCGCTATAAACAATATTTTTTACTTTTTGCTATACTAAATATCCCCAAAATATATATAAAAAAAACATTTTTTTCCCTCAGTTTAGGCCGATACGTATTCTTCTACATATTTTTGGTAAAAAAAAAATCGCAATAAGAGTATATTGATTGGTTTGCACAAAAGTTATAGTGCATACAAAATAGAGGATAGATTTATAGCATTTTTATTATTATATTTTTTTGTAACTAGTAATGGCAGCGAGCTGCGATTTTTATCATGACTGCGATATTGCGGCGGACATATCGGACAATTTTGACACATTTTTGGGACCATTCACATTTATACAGCGATCCGTGCTATAAAAATGAATTGATTACTGTATAAATGTGACTGGCAGGGAAGGGGTTAACCACTAGGGGGCGCTGAAGGGGTTATCATGTTCCTTGGGAGTGATTATAACTGTAGGGGGAGGGGGTTCACAAGGGGAGGAGACCGATCGGTGTTTCTCTGTACTGAGAACACACCATCGGCTCCTCTCCTCTGACAGGACCGTGGATCTGTGTGTTTACACACACAGATCCACAGTAATCGGCTCTCCTTGCCTCACGCTGAAAGAGTGTGTGGAGAGGAGAGCCGATCAGCGGCATCTCCTCACAGGGGGACATGTAGGAATGTAATAAGGGCACTGATCATCAGTGCCCTGATTACAATAAAGAAATACAGCGTCACAATATAGTGCCCACCATTGCCCACCATTGCCCACCAATGCCAGCATACAGTGCCCACCAGTGGCAGCAATCAGTGCCCACCACTGCCCACAAGTGCCACCAATCAGTGCCCATTAACCATGCCAGTCAGTGCTGGCAATTAGTGCCACCTATCAGTGCTGCCCATCAATGCCCATCACTGCTGTCCATCAATGCCCATCAGTGTCGCCCATCAGTGCCATCCATCAATGCCCATCAGTGCCCATCTGTACCGCCTATCCGTGCCCACCAGTGCTGCCTATTAGTGCCCGCCAGTGCCGCCTATCAGTGACCACCAGCGCCACCTATTAGTGCCCATCAGTGCCACCTAACAGTGCCCATCAGTGCCGCCTATCAGTGCTCATCAGTGCCACCTATCAGTGCCATAAGTGCAGCATATTAGTGCCTCCTCATCAGTGCCACCTCATCAGTGCCCATAAGTGCCACCTCATCAATGCCCACCAGTTCAGCCTATCAGTGCCCATCGGTGCTGCCTCATCAGAGCACATCAGTGAAGCAAAAAATTACTTAGTTACAAAATTTACTGACAGAAAAAAGTAAAAAACTTTTTTCTTTGGTCTTTTTTTTTTGTAAAAAATAAAAAAAACAGCAGTGATTAAATACCACCAAACAAATTTGTTTGGGTACAGTGTACCATGACCGTGCAATTGTCATTCAAAATGCGACAGTGCTGAAAGCTGAAAAATGGCTTGGGCAGGAACATACCAGACAGAGTCTTAACTTATACTTATACAAAACATTAAATTATTAAAATATGGAACAGCCACAAGCAATAATGTGACAATAAAATCGCACATTGCTTTTAGGTAAACATTACAGAAATAAATAAGTAATAAATAAGAATGTAAACGTACACTATAATTTCCCTTAAAATTAGATTCAGTATTATTTTAAAAAGGCATTTTATAACTGTTTTGTACTAACATGGCGTACGCTTTTAAAGATTTCAACCGAATGAGAATAAAGTCTACCCCAGAACCATGCAAAATACCCATTTAACATAGCAAGACTCACTGTTATGCTGATGCAGCCATTCAGTACAATGACATTTATAAAAACTTGTAAAAATGTGTTGCTGTTTCCAAAGTTTTATAGAGCAAAATATGCTCTGGGCGACTTTCTCCCTTTAAATAATAGATCTCCCAAAAGTGCCAATCGCCCATCTTCTCCAGCTTGGTGAACTTGTTGAAACATTTTAGCTGCAGCTTAATCAAAGCCATGGCGGATGCTAGTTGTCACAGCGCACCAGTCTGTGTTGGCAGATGCTTTTTCATTCCATGTCAGTTTAAAATACAGGAGCCCGGGATTCAATCACTCAGACTTTGAAATAAAACATGAAGTCTTTGGGAAATTAAATCATGCTGGCTGACCATGTCAGTTTAAAATGTGAGATTTTGTCACTGTAAAAAATATGACATTAGATATACGTTATATATTGTACAGACTGGAAATCAGCTGAAGTAAATGACTGCGAATAGACTGTCATCTCAGTGACCAATTAAAAACAAACGTCTTTATGACTACAATACCAAGGATTAATTCCAAAGGAAATCTCTGCTTGGCAAAATAGCTGCCACAGTTTATTTCCTTCAGAAGATGCTAGTTACCTGGCAGTCATGTTGATCTCTTAAACCTAACCTGGAATAAGTCTAAAGCAAGTGAAAAGAATGTCGAAACTGGATGCCCATCTGGGTCAATTCATAAACACTCATCTACACTCTAATTCATCCCAAAGGTATTCTATCAGGTTGAGGTCTGTGCAGGCCAGTCAAGTTCCTCCACCCCAAATTTGCTCATTCATGTCTTTATGGACCTTGCTTTGTGCACTGGTCCAAATCATTTGGTGGAGGGGGGATTATGGTGTGGGGTTGTTTTTCAGGGGTTGTTCTTGGCACCTTAGTTCCAGTGAAGGGAACTCTTAAGGCATCAGCATACCAAAACATTTTGGACAATTTCATGCTCCCAACTTTCTGGGAACAGTTTGGGGATGGCCCCTTCCTGTTCCAACATGACTGCGCACCAGTGCACTAAGCACGGTCCATAAAGACATATGAGCGAGTTTGGGGGGGAGGAACTTGACTGGCCTGAACAGAGTCCTGACCTCAACCCAATAGAACACCTTTGGGGTGAACTATATAGTGATGAACAAATGATATCTAATGAGCTAGTAGAGCAAAAATTAAAAAATGAATCAATTAATGCAATAAAAGTAATTGTGAAAAACCTCTCACCTAGCAAAACTAAAGCAAAACTAAAGCCCCATACACACGGTCGGACTTTTTCATCAATTTGGTCCGATCGGACAAGGTTGTTGAAAAATCAGACCGTGTGTATGCACCATCGGACAGTGTTCGTCGGTTTGTCCGTCGGACAAAGTCTTATCTCCTGCTGGAAAGATTTCCCTTCAACCCGGTCCGATCACACCAAATCCGAGCGTGTGTACGCTTGTCCGACCGGACAAAGTGCTACGCATGCTCAGATCACATTACAAGACCAAAGCTATTGGCTACTAGCCTCTACGTAGTCCCGTCGTAGGCAACAAACGTCACCACGTTCAGAATGATCGGATTTTCCGACAACTTTGTCCGATCGTGTGTACGCAAAACCAACATCAGACAAAGTATGACGGACATGGTCCGACGGACCTGGTCCACAGATTGTCCGCGCGTGTGTATGGGGCTTAAGAGTTTTTTACCATTACTTTTATTGCATTAATTGATTTATTTTTACATTTTTGCTCTACTAGCTCATTAGATATCATTTGTTCATCACTATATAGTCATTTTTATGGGGTGTCCGTCATTGTTTTAGTTTGAGACTTTTTTCACTTATCAATTCTTTTTCAATTATTCTTTTTTTATATTATATTAGCGCTGCACTTTTATTTCACCATATTGTACTTGAGTTTATGTATTTGACTTTTTGGTGCTGGCTGCTTTTATTTAATTTTAATATACTTACTATTATTTTTAGCGCAGTGTTAACCTTTGTTTTTTTTTATAATTGTTTGTTTGCTGCCCCCCCCCCCCCCCAAAAGAAGAACCAGCCGCCACTGTCTGGAAGAATGGTCAAACATTTCCATAGACACACTCCTAAACCTTGTGGACAGCCTTCCCAGAAGAGTCAAAGCTGTTATAGCTGCAAAGGGTGTGCCAACTCAATATTGAACCCTACGGACTAAGACTGGAATAACATTAAAGTTAATGTGCTTGTAAAGGCAGGCGTCCCAATACTTTTAGTAATATAGTGTGTATGTGTGTGTGTGTATATATATATATATATATATATATATATATATATATATATATTTATTTATTTATATATGTAGCGCTGGTATTTTCAATACAGACGCTATTATTATTGTAAATTTAAGTTTGTCTGAAGCTGCAGTTTGTCTCAGACTAATTATGTCAAAGTTCTGGTTTCTGTACCAGTTCAGCTGGGTTGTGCTAGTTTCCACTTGGCCATGGGTGTTGCTGTCACCACCGGTAAGTGTTGGAAATGCAACAGGCTGAATGCATTTGGTAACCCATTTACTCAGAAACAGCCCGGTGGGAGTGGTTCACCGCTGTGCATTCTGGGTAAGGGTACTTAAGGTACAGGTGCCATTTTTTTGGAGGTTCGTTATCCCGACCTCATGGCCCTCCTGGCCTAAGGTGTGTGCTGCCTTTTCTCTATGTTATAGGCTATGCAACTGAAGGGCAGGCCCAGAAGTCCTGGGGCCTACCAATCCAGGGGTGGTCCTGTGCTGCCTGCGGGGAGAAGCCAAGCGACTGGAGGATCCAGGGGAGGACTTTTCAGGAGAGGACCGAGCAACAAGGCTAGTATCTCTGGAAGGGCCTGGAGACTCAGTTGGAGGACGCATCCTGGGTCATCTACCACACAGTATCGCCGGACTGGCTGAAAAAAACTGGTACTGTGTGACAATTCTCTACTTTCACCATAAGTTGCTGGTTGTGTATTCCTGTGGCAGAGGATTGGACAACGATAGCTTTAAGTTGACAAGTCTGTGGTAGAGACTTTGACCGAGCAACTCATCGGCTGCTAGGTCAGTGAGAGAGGCCTATCCGGTGAGTGCTGGATCCAGTTCTGGAGCTGTTAGCTGCTGGATCAAGAAACACCTCTAACCCGCAATTTCAAGGTACCCAAATCCCCCTAACCCTGCATCTCTCTACTGCAATTTTTGTTTCTTTAATAAAGCTTTGGAAAATAGACTAAGTGTCGGAGCCAATGTTCTTTAACCAACTCTTTAACGGGATCCCCTATGACGGACACAGTGAAGAGGTGAGGTAACGGTAAGACCGATCAAATATCAGCAGCTCCTTCGGGGGTCAGTGCTACATATATATATATATATATATATATATATATATATATATATATATATATATAGGAAAAAACTATTTAGCAATGGCTACCACTTAGAGTCACACTTACAGTGAAGAAGCTCCCCAAAAAATGATATATACTGTAGGTCCTGTAAGTGCTCACACTCCTGCAAATCAAATGCAGAACAGAATGCCACAGCACCAATATTTAAAGTGTTTGAAAACCCTTACATATACCCAGTGAAGTGACTAGCCTCAAATGATGTACATACAGGGCTGGATCTAACCTATCTGATCTAGGGGGTGCAGTAAAAAAAAGTCAATGGGCCTGCTTTCCAAACTGACAAAAATTATACATAATGAACTGCTAATATAATTTAACAGACAAACCTGGGTGGAATTTTTCTTCCCTGTATGTATAGGGAGCTGATTGTTCTGTACAGCTCGCAGGGGCGCCACACCCCTAATCCATGCGTCCGGACCATAATCTACATGCAGGGCGCCGTATGCATTGATTCCATTTGTGTTTCACAGTAGGAATGATGTACCTTTCATCATAGGTCTTGTTGACTCCCCTCCAAATGTAGCGTTTATGGTTGTGTCCAAAAAGCTAAATGTTGGTCTCATCACTCCAAATGACTTTGTGCCAGAAGGTTTGAGGATTGTCTCTGTGCTGTTTGGCGTATTGTAAGCGGGATACTTTGTGGCATTTGCATAGTAATGGTTTGTTCTGGCGACTCGACCATGCTGCCCATCTTTCTTCAAGTGCCTCCTAATTATACATCTTGAAACAGCCACACCACATGTTTTCAGAGAGTCCTGTATTTCACCTGAAGTTATTTGTGGGTTTTTCTTTGCATCCTGAACAATTTTCCTGGCAGTTGTGGCTGAAATTTTTGTTAGTCTACCTGACCGTGGTTTGGTTTCAACAGAATCCCTTGTTTTCCACTTCTTGATTAGAGTTTGAACACTGCTGATTGGCATTCTAAATTCCTTGGATATCTTTATTTATCCCTTTCCTGTTTTATACAGTTCAACTACCTTTTCCGGCAGATCCTTTGACAATTCTTTTGCTTTCCCCATGACTCAGAATCCAGAAACGTCAGTGCAGCACTGGATGAAAGATGCATGGGTCTGTCAGGAGTCCAGAAACTCATTGACCTTTTATACACAGACACACTAATTACAAGCAAACAGATCACAGGTGAGGATAGTTACCTTTAATAGCCATTCAAACCTCTTTGTGTCAACTTGTGTGCATGTTATCAGGCCAAAATCACCAGGATATGTAAACTTTTGATCAGGGTCATCAAGGATACTGAGGCAATGTTTTCTCCTGCCTGCCGCAGATTAATGACATCATTTCAGCCTCGGTAAAATCACTTAACTCACAACCTGCTTTCTAACGATATTAGGTAAGGTTTTTTTAAACAAATATACTGTTGCTGCATACTGTGAATGAGCCCAGGTTCACACTGAGCTGTGGTTCAGCTGAACTCGCACAATTTCACTCCTGCATGGCAGTCCTGATTTCAGTCGCGATTTCAGAGACATCTGTGCAGGTTTCTGCACAGATGTCAATGTAAATCGCAGCCCGAAATCGCAAAAAGTAGTACAGAAACGACTTTTTGAAATCGGTGTGACGCCGCAAATGCAGCACTGATTAGGACAGTGCCATTGCCGGCAATTGCCGCCGATCTGACATGTGAAATCGCATGTCACGTCATACCAATGTGAACCAGGGCTTAATGTCAGCAACTTATTCATGCAGACTTGCAATGTTACTGAAAAATCCACTTTAAGAAAGGGTACCGGGCAGGTGTCACGGCACCACGTTGGCCTAGTATTTAAAAGGAAAAACTGCAGCAGGTTCGAAAAAGGACAGACATCCCACTACTTTTATTTTCTGTGATACGTCTCCCTGTCTTTTAAAGCATGTGTGGGCATCCTAACCGTAAAGTCTTTATCTTCTCTGCTCTGATTCTTGTTAATAGAACCTCTGGAAGTAATTTGAATAAGTGATTGGCTGGCTTGTTTCAGATAGTCTTCCTGCATCAGTGACTTTGGCTTACACAATTTTTTTTCATGCCAAACAGGTCAGGCATAAAAATATTATGTGACAATAGATACGATAGAACTTTGTCTCTTGAAAATAATTAGCATTCTCTATTCATGCCAGGCAACCATATTAATAAATGAATATTACTGATTATGATAAATATGATAAAAAAAAAATCACAAAGCTAAAGTGGGAAAATGGTAAAGCAGCAAGTCCTAAAATGTAAAACTGCAAATAATACACAACCTCTACTAAGCGCCTATAGCACCCTCTACAAACCACAACGGTGTAAACAGGTTAAAGCAATCATAACAAATGGCACATGAAATGTGTGAAGAGAAGAGATCTGGGGCATTAGATTTAGCATCTATATTTTGATGCTGTTTGTGTCTGGTGGAGGGACCAGGAGCACTGAGTCGAGCACTGGAGTGACTGATACTTTCAGTTATGACAAGGTATATATATATGTAGCCCTGCCCCCTAGAGGGCCACTGGATTTTGGGTCTCCCTATTCCTGCACAGCCAGACAACACAGATTTTTCTCCAACTTTCATTCAGACACAGAAACCAGACGTTGACTAGTTCTGTTGTTTTATTAGGGGAATAACAACTTTGATAGGGATGAGGGATTATGGGATGTCCAAAACAGAATTCAACAACTTTGAGGACAAACTTCTCCATTGACTGTTTGCAGAACAAAATGGACCCTTGACTGTACTCCCTCCAGAATAGCTTCAGTCTTTACTGGATCGGTAGTAGCTATCCAAACCGCTGGCAGGAGCTCTATGTCCCCTTTATTGCAATTGGTAAAGTCCCAAACTTTTGCAGGAGCTCTATATCCCCTTTGTACAAAATATCAGTCCATCTGGCTTTCTTGAGAATGTCCCAGAGCAAAGGAATTGGTTAGCTATGATACTGTCCTATGAAAGCTTGCTAAATATTGCATCTGGCAGCCTTCTCCCTTGTTGGCCCTGGGGGAGATCAGGTGGAGGGTACTCACACTGTCCCTTGAATCCTGTTACTCTCATAGGCTGCTGTTCAGATCTTCTGCTGGACAGATCTTTGCTCACTGGGCAGGGTGTCTCCTGGATGAGATGGTAGGTTACTGGAGATCCCTCTGCAACTTCTTCTCTCCTCAGCTCCAGCCTGGAGGCAGAGTCCTCCAGCCCCGGGGGTTCCCTCACAGGCCTCCAGACATTAGCCTAAACACTCCATACTCCAGCCAACAACAACCCCTGCTGGCCAGGCTCTTCTATATTTATGAGCCCATCCAACCACCTTGACAGGCTTCCTGCCCAGGAATTGGTCAGATGTTAGATTCTCATAAATATTCCTCTTTGCGATAGCAATTGAAACTCTGGCAATAGCCATCAGATCCAACCCTAACATTCATGGCATTGAAATTGGAGGCACAGGCTAGTCCGACTCTCCCCCTCGATCTCCTAATGTGGCTCCCCACGAAGGAGCGTTGGGAAGTCTTGAGCCCCTCCTTATCACACTTCCTGAGTTTGTGGGACACGGCATTCAAGTTATACCCTCTAAAATCTCCAGTGGCTCGCCTCTTACTCCCCAGGGCAGCAGATTCAGCAATTTACATGGTGGCTCAACAAAGGCCTTTACAGGATAGCGCACGTCGTAGATCATAAGGGAATAAGACAACCCTCCTATGTTAACCCTTTCAAGCCTAAGCCTTTTTCTGACACTTGTTACTTACAAGTTAAAATCAGTATTTTTTGCTAGAAGATTACTAAGAACCCCCAAATATATATATATATATATATATATATATATATATATTTTTTTTTTTAGCAGAGACCCAGAGAATAAAATGGTGATCATTGCAATATTTTATGTCACACTGTATTTGCGCAGCAGTCTTCCAAAAGCAATTTGGAAGAAATACACTATCATAAATTTAAAAACCAAAACAGTAAAGTTAGCCCAATTTTTTTTTTGTATAATGTCAAAGATGATGTTACGCCGCCTAATGCCATGCTTTAAAATTCCACACACTCGTGGAATGGCAAAAAAACGACGGTATTTAACCACTTCCTGCCAGCCTATAGCAAAATGATGGCCGTCATATGGCGTCATATGGCACCTTTTAGGATAACAGCCGTCGCGTATCCACGGGGGCACGCAGCGCGGCGATCAGTGGTGCGCCGTGTCAGTCTGACACACCGCAACACCGATCTTGGTAAAGAGTCTTAAATGGAGACTCTTTACCACATGATCAGCTGTGTCTAATCACAGCTGATCACAGTGTAAACAGGAAGAGCCGTGTATTGGCTTTTCCTTAACTTGCGTCTGACAGACGCGAGTAGAGGAGAGCCGATCGGCTGCTCTACTGACAGGGGGGGTCTGCGCTAATTGATTATCAGCACAGCCCCCGAGGATGCCCACCCAGGACCACCAAGGATGCCACCAGGACCACCAGGGATGCCCACCACTGATGACCACTGGTTATGCCACCCATGGTCACCAGGGATGCCAATCTATGCCCAAAAATTATGCCAATCAGTGCCCATCAGTAATACCGGCCTTTGCCTCCTTTACAGTGATGCCCATCAGTGCCACCCATCAGTGTCCTTCAGTGCCACCCATCAGTGTCAATCAGTGCCCCCTATCAATGCCCATCAGTGCCACCTATCAGTGTCCATCAGTGCCACCCATAAGTACCCATCAGTGCCCATCAGTGCCACCTATGAGTGTCCATCAGTGCCGCCTATCAATGCCCATCGGTGTTGCATATCAGTGCCACCTATCAGTGCCCATCAGTGCCCATTAGTGCTGCATATTAGTGGCCATCATCAGTGCCCATCTGTGCCACCTCATCAGTGCCACCTCATCAGTGCCAATCAGTGCAGCCTCATCAGCGCCCATCATTAAAGGAGAAAACTTACTTATTTACAAAATGTTATAACAGAAACAAAGAAAAACCTTATTTTTTTCCAAATTTTTTGTCTTTTTTTATTTGTTTAGCAAAAAATAAAAACCACAGGGGTGATCAAATACCACCAAAAGAAAGCTCTATTTGTTGGAAGAAATTATAAAAATTTAGTTTCGGTACAGTGTTGCATGACCGCGCAATTGTCATTTAAAAAGCGACAGCGCTGAAAGCTGAAAATTGGTATTGAACTGGTTAAAAAGCTCTATAGGCGATGCTTTAAAACTTTTTACGGTTACCAGTTTAGAGTTACAGAGGAGATCTAGTGCTAGAATTATTATTCTCGCTCTAACCATCAAAGTGATACCGTACATTTTTTTAAAATTTTTTTACACTGTCTCAGTCTGACCTACAACCGAATCCACAGCGATTACCCCCAAAAAAACCTGCAATACAAAGGCATAATGAGCTAGTATGCATTGCATACAAGCTCATTATGAAATACTTACCTTAGAACAATGCCCTGCATTGTCCAATATGGTGTGCAAATGCACAATTTCTATAGTTCAGAGTATAGCACGTCTATGCACTTTATTGGAGTGAACTATAGAAATTGTGCATTTGCACACCATATTGGACACTGCAGCATACAGCATTAGTCTGTATGTAACTGATCCATTGAACACATTTTTTTCTGTTACATTGTTTAACACACCACGTTTTACTGTGAGCACACGATTGGAATTACTTGAACATACTGGAGAATCAAAGGAAAAAAGCATATCGTGGACTTTTTCGGTACCCCATGCACATAACACAACAAATATAAAAAAGTATACATTTTATTACACAATCTTAAAAACAGGTATACAGACAAAAGAAAAAAAAAGTGGGGTGCATCCCACGACATTATTAGAAGCGGTTTTCCCTAAATTAATTTTAATACAAAGACATCTATCCAACAGGGACACAAATACCAAAAGATAAATGTCAGATCCTTATAATTCTTTTCCACCCTGCTGCATAATCAGACTTCAGTTGCTGTTCTGTTTAGGAAATTGTCCGTGTCCTTATGCACACACAGCAAGTAAGTGGAAATATCTTCAATGGAGTCATGGAGAACATCTGTACATCATCATGGCCAGTGAGATGAGACCAAAATGTCTGGAATGTCTTCTTCTTACCAGGTAAATTAATGAACAGAAGGCTTCACCTCACTACCTATTTTTTTTCATTAAATATCCTAGACCTATAAAAACTGGAAAAGGTGTTAGGTACGGATTCTTTTATTCTTTACAGGTTTACTATTTGGACAGCAAAGTGAAAACAGAAATATTTTTAGGAGATTTTACTTTAATTTTTTACTACATATTAAGTTGCCACCATGAGAAAGCCCCAACAATTAGAGAACATTTTACTTGGCCTCTACCTATGAAATGTGCCTGAATTAATGAACATAAAATTGAGGAACAGATGCGTTACTTTATATCTCTATAATGAAAAGTAGCTATAAAATAGGCACTAGCCTCTGATCTTTGTAAAATGTCACAGCTATATTGATAAAAAGAAAGAAAAATCCAGACTTTTTAGGCTTCTACACAGTTTTCATTTGATTTTGCTCTTTGACTGTTTTTTTTTTACAAGGCTTACATCTGCTTTTCAAGCTACATATTAGGGTATATTTGAATTTAAAATAGTCAAAAAGTCCATGATAAAAAAAAATATAGAATAGATTATGAAAAGGAAAAAGATTAAAGGAGAGGAGAAAAAGCCAAGCTTCTTAATACTCTATAAGTGTACTGAGAACACCGGATGAAAGAGTGAGAATGAATTACGTAAGGACATAGAACCTGGTGTAAAGCAAAAAACTCTCCATTCAATCCATCTATAACAGCTGTGCTTAGTGTGTACAAAGAAGACATTTGTCACAATGGAAAATGGAATGTTCAGAACTGTTATATATCTCTCTAGATAATGTACTGTAAACTCATCTTAAAAGTTCTGAGGAGTTTGTCTTATTTTTCAAGGCAATGGACAACTTATAATAAGCAAAAGTTACTCTGCAAGTTACTAGTTGACATTAGAGAACACTAAATGAAAAACACAAAGGGAACACTCTAGGGAAGATAAAAATCTGAAGAAACCTTTGAAGCAGAAAGACAGATCTAAAGTGATACAAATTGAATCCCATTAGTTGTTAATTAAATCCTTATAGAGAGCCTGTGCATTTAGGGCAAAGTGAGAGTGGTCCTGCAAATGAACCCTTCCAACCCACCTTCCTGTGTTGCAGTTGCTTCTAAAATCTCCAGTGTTGGAAGCAAGGTGGGAGCATTGCCTTTGCCATGTGGTAGAGCTCAGGCCTTGGGATTGGCTACTAGACTCCAGCACTCTCTCATGGGAGCAGGTCACATTCTTCCATATATCCAGAATTATCTGGTATTGTCTAGCAAGGGGAGTATCGGTTGGTCAAGGGGAAAGAGGCTTTGCAAAGTCACTGTCACGTTGTCCTAAATGTATTAAAACCTGTCTTTATATTTGTCTCCTCCATCATCCATTGCTGTCAATTGAACCAAGAGAGCATGCAGCTAGACAAGAAAACAAACCTCATCACTGAGTAGCTTATCGTCTACTATCCATTCACAGGCTTAGGTGGACCTTCAACCAAGCTGTATTGCTTGAACTGCAGTGGAAAAAAGGGAAGTCAGGGACCTGTCTATGCTATCTGTTAGGACGAATCTCAAGGGTGGCTGAATTTATACAAATATTTTGGTTGGTAAAACAGTTCACATATACAGTATGCATTTTAGTTGCTCTGGAACAACTGTGGGATTAGAGTTTTGTTTCAACAGGTTTGTTTTTCTGTTGGTTGAACTTAATGGACTCTTGTCTTTTATTTTACTTGACCAACTATGTAGCTGTGCATTTGCCTATAGCTGTACTCTTATAATTATATTCTAATGGTAGTAAGCCTTAGACATTTCCATGGTTCACCTAGGGCAGGCATGTCCAAAGTCCGGCCCGCGGGCCATTTGCGGCCCGTGTTCCGGTTTGCTGTGGACCCCACTTGGAATTTCCATATATATACACATCTGTGGGCCCAAAGCTTAAGTGTGTTATGTTTGTTATGCTGTTAATATATCTATCTTCTTTAGCCTGACAAATCCTGAGTGCCGTGGCAGGGCGTTGCGGGGCGTGTTGCTGGGCGTGTTCACAAGTCTATGTGCCGGAACCGCTATGAAGCTGACAACGCGAAGAGCCAATCACAGGCACTGTGACTATTACCGATCTCTGCATCTGCGGACTGCAGATGCAGAGATCGGGGAAATGTCACAGTGCCTGTGATTGGCGGTGGCGCTGCGCGCTGTAAGCTTCCTTGCGGGCTCGGGCACATAGAATTGTGAATACGCCCAGCCACATGCCCCAGCTCATACTAAGAATGAGCGCGGCGCTCAGGATTTGTCAGGCTAAAGAAGATAGATATATTAACAACATAAAAAACATAACACACCCAAGCTTTGGGGGCCAAGGATGGATATACTTGGGGGGGGGGGCACATCAAACTGGATGCAATTCCTTTCCTTTTGAGAGAGAGAGAGAGAGAGAGAGAGAGAGAAATATAGAGAGAGCGATAGAGAGAGAGAGAGAGAGAGCGATAGAGAGAGAGCAAAATATATATAGAGAGAGAGAGAAATAGAGAGAGAGCAAGAGAGAGAGAGAGAGATTTATATATATTTTTTTAAACAAAACACGCCTGAGCTCATTGTTACCCTGAGTGGAGAAGAGAAGATATATATATATTATATATCATCATATATTGTCATCAATGTTATGAAATGAATAGTATGCCTTTGCATAAAATATTTAATTTGCATTTAATTTTAATGGTTCAAAAAATGTCAGGCAAAATGGTCGGCCCTCACGCATGTTCACTTCATTAATTCTGGCCCTCCTTGAAAAAAGTTTGGACACCCCTGACCTAGGGTATGCAGAAATTGCTAACTGGGACTTTTTTACATCAGCGATGCCCTTTGAAAAGCAATCAGTTGTTATTTCTCACCCTCGCCGCCTGTATTAACCACTGCACGCAGTTGTGTGGATGATGCAGCACAGCCCTACTCAGCTGAAAGGATCTAATTCAGCAGGTGGTATTGCTTGGCAAACCCAACGAGGGATCATTTTTTTTGCAACCAAGGCATGTTTACACCTCCATCCACTGCCTTTGCAGCTTAAAGTGGAGCTCCACCCAAAAGGGTAAGTTTCGCTTTAAGGACTCACTCCCCGTTCCTCTAAAACAATTGCCACTTTTGAGGTTCGGGGGCGGGGAGTGCACCACACTGGTCGGAAACGGAAGTTCTCCTCCCTCCCTCCCCCTGCAGTCTTTTGGGACACTGACAGGTCCCAGAAGACTGCATCCACCATTCACGATGCGCAGCATGACTTGTGCATGAGTAGTGGGCATCTTCACTATGGGCACCCGACTGTGACAGCTTGCAGCTTCACACCTGGGTGCCCATGGTGAAGATGCCGGGGACCGAAGACAGTGGGTGAGACCGACTGGGGTGAGCACATCGCTGGATCGTGGGACAGGTAAGTGGCTGTTTTTTAAAGTGTAACTCCACTTTTGTTGAGAACCCCCCCCCCCCCCCCCCCCCCCGGATGATCTATGTGCATTGCAAGGATTTTAACAAACTTTGTTGCAGATTCCTACCTTTTGTTATTCTGAAGAAATCCCTGTTTGTCTGTGTCCATGTTGGAAAGTGAATCTAGTGGGAGTGATTTCATAATTATCAATCAGCTGTGCACCTGCAGGAAACTGATGAGGAAAGCTGCTGGCCCTGCATCCCTTTAGATGTAATTTCCTATTGGGAGTAACTCACCAAAAATTAAAATTTTGCTGCAGGGGATGCCTGGAATCTGACTTGTATCTTAGTGTAGACTTCTGGGAAAATCAGTGAGCCAATCACACAAGCTGTATTACAGAATTACACACATTCTGTGTACAGAACTCCTCCAGGTAGCCATGTTGGATTGCATTTTCAGAAAATTACAGCGGCTGCAGATTAAAAAGGAAAGGCCATTCAATTACAATATGACGTGTCACAATTGTGCATGCTATATTATATTTTTCTTTATTTGCTGCCCCCCCCCCCCCCACAAAAGTGGAGTTAGCCTTTAAGAGTCAGTAGCTGCAGTTTGTGTAGCTGCTGACTTTTATGTTTTCCACAGGTGACTGGAACTCCGCTTTAAGGGAGAGTGGTTGTGGTGTGTGTGTGTGTGTGTGTGTGTGTGTGTGGGGGGGGGGGGGGGGGTGGACAGCTCAACCATGTGTTTTTACCACCGACCCTCCCCCAACTGCAAGTGTAAACCTAGCCTCAATGTGGTAGTAAAGCCAAAACATTTTTTACCTGAATGCACTCTCTGCATAAAGGTAAAAGCACTCCGCTACCTGTAATAGCCCCTGTATCTGGCTTCATGTCAATTCTCCAGCACTGCTTCTCTCATATACTGCTTTCACAGGAGAAACTAAGAGCAGAAAAGCCATAGGTTCCTGCTGCCATCCGTCAAATCCTGTATGAAGGGTTTATGGTTTAACAGTGGTGTGTGTGTCTATGCACGCACAAAGCCTGGAATGGGACCCTATGGGAGCATGTAGGCATGTGTGCCTTCTTAGCAACTGGCTTTCTACAGGAGGCACCCGAAGGAGGGAGAAGCCAACAGCGGCAGTAGGGACTGCCAAAAGAGGAAGAAAACAATTCTGTGCAATATCGTTGCACAAAACAAGACATTATAACCTCTTTTTTATTTTAAAAATGCCTTTAGTCTCACTTTAAAGCAAACATGGATATGGATGTGCCTCTTGCTTGATTGAACCACATGATGGAAATACCCTACCCTGTTACACAACAGGCCATAATTCCTAATTTTTGATCCTTTGACAAATAAGATCCACACAGCTTATGATGATCCTGGAAGCTGTGACTGTCAATACTTCCAGTCTTGTTTTGAATTATTAATGTCGCTTGCCAGTTGCAAAATCATTTAGAATTCACATAACACTCATTAAAGGGTGAAAGATGACGCCTTAATAAGCCATGGGATGCTTTGTTCCATCAGTATTGTGTTATTATATTGTCACATTGTGGCCAATAAAACACTAGAGCACCATTAACAATATTAAATCCCTTGATTTTCATTGTATTCTAATTGTATCATTATCATGGGCTAATATTGCCATTACTGCTTTATCAGTGCTTCTTTATTAGATTTTGTCCCATAGGTTTCATAAATAGATTTAATGAATATTCTGTCAAATCTCCATTGCTCCTCTCTCTCCTGTCTGATGTTATATTGTGGCTGTAGCATTTTCAGGATGGCATTTATGTTTTATCCCCTCAGTTAGTCCTCATTTTGTTATTTTGTGAACAATAATAGCAAAAATAATAATACCAACTTTAATAATTGTAGCACTACCCCTGGAGAAGCCCCTAGATTTATTTGCCCTGCCCAGTGGCGTAGCGTGGGTTGTCAGCACCCGGGGCAAGTCAAGTGATTTGGACCCCCTAACCCGTACACTTTTAGTACTCCCTTCTACTAGTACAATATTAACTAGTTGCTGACCAGCCCCCGTCGTCATACGGCAACAGGTTGGCTCTCCTGCGCAAATCGCCATAGCTGTACAGCGGTTCATGGTGGGGAGCGTGCCGGCGGGTCAGACAGACTCGATGTCCACCGGTGGTCCACGATCGCCTAGTACAGAGGCAGAATGGGGATCTGACTTCTTAGTGATCGGGAACAGTGATCTTTCTTATGTACCTGGTAGCCCATCATTCCTACAGTTAGAACATACCCAGGGAACACAGTTAACCCCTTGATCGCCCCCTAGTGTTAACCCCTTTCCTGTCAGTGTCTTTTTTACATTGATCAGTGCATTTTCATAGCTCTGATCAATGTAATAATGTAACTGGCCCCCAAAAATTGTCATTTGGGGTCAGATTTGTCTGCCACAATGTCACAGTGCGGCTAAAAATTGCAGATCGCTGTCATTACTAGTAAAAACAATAAAAAAATAAACGTTCCTAAATCTATCTCATTGTTTGTAGATGCTATAACTTTTGCACAAAGCAATCAATATACGCCTATAACGCTTTTATTTTTACCAAAAAATGTAGAGAAAATATATATATATATATATTTGTTTTTTTTATATTGTTTGGATATGTATTATAGCAAAAAGTGAAAAAAAAATTGTTTTTTTTTTCAAAATAATTTTTTTGTTTATAGCGCAAAAAATAAAAAACGGCAGAGGTGATCAAATACCACCAAAAGAAAGCTCTATTTGTGGGGAAAAAAAGGACGTCAATTTTGTTTGGGTGTAGCGTCTCACGACCGCGTAAATCTCAGTTAAAATGACGCAGTGCCGTATCGCAAAAAATGGCCTGGACATTAAGGGGGCAAATACTTCTGGTCCTTAAGTGGTTAAACCCCTTACCCCCCAAGCACCTGTATTGCATTTTAAGAAAATACTGATGTAATTAAAGTAAATTAAATGCGTCACTGCCCTCCCATCACCCCATGCATTATATACACACTGCCCCCCCATCACCCCATGTATTATATACACACTGCCCCCCATCACCCCATGTATTATATACACACTAACCCCCATATATTATATATACACTTACCCCCATATATTATATATACACTGACCCCCATATATTATATATACACAGACCCCCATATATTATATATACACTGACCCCCCCTCATATATTATATATACACATACCCCCATATATTATATATACACAGACCCCTATATATTATATGATTGTTTAGTTTTGTCTGCTCAGGGCTGCACTGGCTGGGAGTTTGATTGCTTCCCCCTGCCTCTAGAAGAAGTTTCTAAAGTTTAGAAATTGAAATGACTGGCTGGAATATTGAGCAGGGTCCAGCCAGGTGCACTTGACCACTGCACGCAGGGTGAGCCGATGTGCGTGGCCGCGATGTCCGCCGGCCACCTGCAATCGCTCCACAGAGAGCCAGAAAGGGGATCTGCCAATGTAAACAAACAGATCCTTTAAGGTGTTGAACCAGGTGTGAGCGGCTATATATCTGGAATGGAAGATTAGAAGAAAAAAACATTAACCAAATTAAAACAAAACAATCAATGATCTACTAAAGGGACCATCAGGAGCCACAATCAGCCCCTGGGAGTCCATACTTGATTGCATGCCTGACCCAGGAGGACCCGCCAAATGCCGAGAGCCACCTGGGTGAGGCATGGTGCCCAAATCAGGGCTCATACCCAAAACGGGTAATCCTATGTGGGAAACGTGGAAAAACATGAGCAAACAGGGGATGTCCGGGTCCCCGCCTAATGAAAAGGGCTGAAACTACACGGGGAGTCTTTAGAAAAAGGAAAAAAAATTGTTACCCAAAAAAAGGGAATAAGGGGAAAAAATTGAATAATGAAAAGCACGAAAAGACCATGGCCTCCTAGCCTATTTTAAGTAGCAGTGATGGGAGAGGATGACAGTTTGTGGCGCAGGTTAAAAGGGGGTAACAGACACCGCTTGATGGCTCAATCGGCCACTAAACTGTCCTTCTTTCAAGACAAGGCTAGGTAGAATCCCAAAGGACATATGGCACAAGTTCCTGGGTCCTGATGAGCCTCAGCGGTCACTGGCCTGTGTTCCAGGAGAAGTGTTAGGAAAGGATCGTGTGTGTCCTTGTGAGCGTCATTTAGTCATCCACAGGATGTCGCCAATCTGTAAAACCCACCGGATCCAATCCCATTTGAGAGAGGAAGTGGGGAAGATCATCTTTGGTTCACAGGGTAGCAGACTTGGCATCTCTTTCAGCCTGTAGATTAAAAGGGGACCCCCATCTGCATTTAATGCCTGCCTCTCACATAGCATCCAGGATGGGATGAAGAGCCCTGCGTTGCATCAGGGTGCGGCGAGACAGGTCCTGTTAAAAGAACAAATGGGCTGGGTTGAAATCAAAGGGTTCTCGTTTGCCAGCTGGATGATTATGAGAACTGTTTGCGCATGCGTAGCATGATCTGTTCCTTTACTGTGGACTTATGCAGCTTACATATAATGTCTCTTCGGTTTATAGAATTTTGTGAAGGGAGTCTGAGAGCTCTATGAGCTCTATCGATCTCCACTGAATCATTGGGGGATAGTCCCAGAATATCCCTGAAGATGCCCTGTAGTGTTGGAAGAATGTCCTTAGCTGCTGTCACCTCGGGCAATCCTCGAATGCGGATATTAGAGCGGCGGCTGCGGTTCTCATAATCATCCAGCTGGCAAATGAGGGCCTCAATTATTTCATCCTGTGAAGATCATGTATCCCTGAGCTGGCATAGGGCAGGAAGGGCATCCTCAACTCTCTGCTTAAAGGCCTCCATTCTGGTGCCTAGCTGTTTAAAAGCCTTTTCCACTCTGCAGGCGAATCTCTCTCTAGGTCCTTCCTAGTAGGGAGAGACCAGATGTGTTGCTTTAAGTCTCTATTCCCCTGAAGCTCAGAAATATCAGACCCCTGATTATGGGAGGCGGAGGAGCCAGGAGAGGCTGGGGCAGCTATATCGCTTACTATAAATATAAAATATAGCGCTCACAACCATTAAAGTATAAAAAACATGTGTGAACAAACACAATCAAATAATTGGCAAAATAAAATCCAAACATAAATATAAATAACAAAGTGACTCTAGGTCCTTCAATCCAAAGGGAACAAAACGTGCAGGAATATTGCAGATGTATTCAGGTACAAGACACCCCCTCATGTATCCCCACTCACCATATCGTGATGACCCCCAGCTTTTCAGTCTGGTGGGTCGCTTTGAGCTTTATAATGGTGTCCAGGGCCAATGGAGTAGTCAAATCTTCAGATCCAATGATTTTTAAATTAAGTTGCTCAGCAAAACGAACGGATACCCAAATGTGAGGAAAGAAATGGAACTAATAGTGAAGTACCGTTTAAAAATGGTTTAATGGAAAAGGGAATGGGTACTTACAAAAAGTACGATCAAAACAAGCATCAAACATGGAGTTTATAGTGTAAAAACGCCGTTCATGGCGTGCGTTCCACAAGACCGGAAGTGACGTCAGTAATACCGGAAATTGAGTCAACGTTTCACCCTCCCACAGGGCGTCATCAAGGGCCCTTGTCAAAGGTCCTTAATGCTAGCCTTCTTCTCAGACAGCCTAGCAGCCAGATGTCCCCAGGATAGGCCTCAGGCTCTGGCCTAGCAGCCCAGGGCAATACAACACATGTCCACCCAGACAGCCATCCAGGTGGCACAGAACCCTGATCACCTGACTCAACCCAAATAAATAGGCTCTCCCAGCAGGCCAAGGGACCCAAGAAGATCCCTGCCCATTGGCTGAGATACCCCATCTATTCCTAATCTGTCCTTGCAATGCCCTTGTCTTATCTACTGCCACCAGATACCCGGCCATCTAGTGACAGAAGAGAGAAGTGCAGCAATTACAGAATTAGGGTGGAATCAATTGATCTCCTATCAATTGGCCAAGGAAACTATAACTGGCGGGTAAATTTACTAGCAACCCTGCCTAAAAATCAGGGTGCTACATGTATAAAAAAGGAAAAAAAATATATTTATATATTTTTTTTTATATCTACACAAAAATGTTTTGCATTTCATTTCTATTTTAAACTGAATGGGTTATTTTACTAAGTGATAGTTTACAATCTCTTTAGGAGAAATTCCCTCCAAAGTGCAGAAATCCCTGGTTGTCACCAGAATTGGTGTCCCCACTGGAAGATTTTCCCTTTATTACTATTTAAAGCGGAAGTAAACCCATCGATTTAACAGTTTAAAAACACAGTTACATTCCCGGCATGCCGGGAATGCTAACTGCACATTGGCTGTGCTCTCCACCAAACTGTCAAACCATCCAATGGCTGGTGTCGTAACGGATCACATGTGCAGCACCATGGCAGTTGAAGATTAAACAGAGGCAAAGATGGCAGCTTCCTTGGCTGAAAACGATAGGAGGGTTTACTTCCAGTTTAAGGGACAACCTAAAATGTGGGATTTTCTTTCACTTTCGATGATAATGGCAAACAGGACAAATAGAAAGGATAAATCTCAGGAGATAAAAAAACGGAGATAAAAAAACGGAGATACAAACAGCAATAAAGACCTGACAGGGGTTCTAATCCCTCTCCACTTTATTAAAAAAACAAGTTCTGCCTTTAGTTATACTTTAAGAACCAGAACAGATACTGAAATTTTCAAACAGCATACAGAAATTATGTCATCTGTGTATAACAAAAGAATAAGGGCTCTGCGATGTCTATATATAAATCTTGTCCAACTTTTAGAAACTGTAACCATAACAGAAAAACACACATTTCCTGTATTTTACAGGTATGAATATATCAGGTTTGTTTTGTGAAATCGAGGACACCTGGGAAATATTCACCAAATAGGGCCAGGTCAGGTCTCAGGTGAATAAAATGAATCAAGGAAGATTTGTACATTATGCAGGGTGACGGGGTGTAAAAACCTGCTGACTCTATGGATTTTAGGGTGAGTTGACATGCTTGCCTTCTTGTATTATTCTTGAGGACCTGGAGGACCTGGCCCTACAAGGGAAGTGCCTTTGCTGCTCTCATGGTGGCCCATCACCAATTTTACACCTGGCTACACTAGAAACAATCAAGGGACTACCATTTGCGGACACAAAGCATTCTATCTGTGCTTCTAAAACATTGCTAGCAAGCCCAGCATGTACCAAGACTCCTAAACAGCTCTGACTAGTCGTGTGCAGTTTATAGTAATATCTTTTTCATTGGCATTTCTTGCACAAGGGCAGGAACTTAATTCTACTTGAAAAGAATAAGTGGCAGAAAATCTATATTGCAAGTCAGCTTGCTGCAGCAATAACAGTCAATTTTTCAATTCACTTTAAATACTTTTATATTGAAGATCTATTGTTCCGTTATTTAATTGCAGCATTACTTGTGTCTAGACTGTTGACAGTATAAGCACTGAATCTTACCGTGAGTGCTGGTATTATTTCCTGTACACTGTTTACTTTGCTCAATAAACAAAATGGCCCCCTTAACGGTAGATAACCTTTCCTCAGCACTCTTGGGCTGTCTCAACATTTCTGCTCGAACAAACTGCCAGAAAGAAATCCTAATGTGCAATTACTCATTCTAGTGATATTGCAGAAATTCATTCTTTATATTCCTAGATGCTTTACAAATCTGATATTCTTCATAAAGACTATTGCTGATGTAGACATCTCTTTGATATTAGTAATGTGGCGGTGTAATGCTCAATGGTATTTGATATTAAGCACTGCCATCTGTAAACCCTTGCGCTCTTCTTTGCATTTAAAGTGATACTAAAGCCTCCTTTTTTATTTGTTAAAAATAACAAACATGTTATGCCTACCTGCTCTGTTGCAATGGTTTTGCACAGAACAGCCCAGATCCTCCCCTTCTCAGGTCCCTCTTCGGCGCTCGTGTTGAGTGTCCCGACAGCAAGCAGCTTGCTATGGGGCACCCGAGCTGAGCCGCAGCTCTGTGTGTCCATTCAGACACGAAACCACGGGCCTGCCCCATCCCGCCCCTTCCCCCTCTCGTTCCTCATTGGCTCACTGACTATAATTGAAAGCAGCAGAAGCCAAGGGCACTTCACTGCTATCTCAGCCAATGAGGAGGAAAAGTCCCGGACAGCCGTGTCTCTCGTGCAAAATCGCTGGATAGAGATGCCTTGCGTAAGTTAGAAGGGGCTGAGGGGGGCTACTGAACACAGAAGGCTTTTTATCTTAATGTATAGAATGCATTAAAGGGGTTGTAAAGGTTTGTTTTTTAATTTCTAAATAGGTTCCTTTAAGCTAGGGCATTGTTGGTTCACTTATCCTTTCCTTCGATTTCCCTTCTAAATGTTTTTTTTCTTTGTCTGAATTTCTCACTTCCTGTTTCTCCTCAGTAAACTTCACACCATCATCCGAGCGGTGTTTAGTCAGCCAGAACAGCTTACTGAACAGCTTACTGAGGAGGAACAGGAAGTGAGAAATTCAGACAAAGAAAACAAAGAAAAAAAAACATTTAGAAGGGAAATCGAAGGAAAAGGTAAGTGAACCAACAATGCACTAGCTTAAAGGAACCTATTTAGAAAATAAAAAAACAAACCTTTACAACCCCTTTAAGTTAAAAAAAAACCTTCTGCCTTTACAACCACTTTAATTCACATTATCTTCTGTACAACAACCAACATTTCAGGGTCTATTTTATAAAAAGAATTGTTGTTGTGTGACTATCACAGCATTTGCACAGCTGTTGTGAATATTCCCTCTGATGTGTCTATTATGTTTATCCCCTGTGCCAGTAATGGCGTACCTTGGCACCCTAGATGTTTTGGAACTACATTTCCCATGATTCTTAGCTACACTGCAGATTGCATAAGCATCATGGGAAATGTAGTTCAAAAACATCAGGGGTGCCAAGGTTCGCCATCACTGCCCTATGCTATTCCTATGCTATTCAGCACCACCTAATGGCCATGGTGTAGTATGTTCTTGAAATACTTCAATCAGGAAAATACTGTGTTAGGGCCACAAGCTGGTGCTAATGATCATAGGAAATAAATATTTCACATATCTTAATATGATTATTCATGATGACTGCGTAAATGCTGCGAAAGTTGCAATTTTTTGATAAATAGATTACTTACCGAGGGAGTTTCTGTACGGACTACATAACTAACATTGAAGGCAGGGCAGAAACAATTAAAACACATCCTGTTTACCTCCTCAAGTATCTGGGATGAACAAATTATCATAATCCATGCACTGGTGAAGGATATTGCAATCTGATAATACAATCACCTTTCATCTGCCAACAACTATGTAGTTTGATGGCCTGCCCAATTGGCTACAAATTAAATGAGTTGTTTAGGTTGACCCTCATGCTGCATAGTTTTTGTTAGGCCCTAAGTGTATTGTATTAGGATTGTACAGGCTAATTGTACTGGGGGCAGAACACCCACTTACGGAGGTTGGAAGGAGGACCTCTTTTAGAGAAAGCAATTAAGGTAAAGGAAATACTACCTTGAAGAAATCATGGACAGTACATAAAACGGTCACTAAACCCACCACTTTTTTACAGAAGCTCTTCCTTTATACTAAAAATAGTCATACTGAAAAAGTGCATACATTTATAGGTTAGATATAAAGTTTAGTGCAGAATGAATACTAAATTATATTTAAAAGATCTCTACATTATACTTAAAAGAGGGACACTTGAGGGAAGAAATAGGGATGGGGAAATTTGGTTCCAAATAGTTGAATCCATAAAGCAGCACATAAAGGTCACGCATAGTGGATGCATACATTTGAGGCAAAGTTGAGACTCCAAGACAAATAGTTGTAGGCTTACCAAATGGGAATCCCAGTATTCATGTTACACTGCTATATGGTATGGGCATATGGAAGACAATGATGGTTGCAAAGACTCTGGAGGACATAAGAAAGAAAAAAATAAAAATGTTCACTTTGGCCTTTTTTATTATTTAGAAGTAGTGGTACACTGGTTTTAATTTTTGTTCCTCAAAGCCTGACTTTTGAGTGTAATTGATGGCATCTCACATTGTTCCAAGCATGACCTTAGAAACTGCAAAGAGTTTCTGCAAAAGATGCAAAGAAAACAGAGAAAGTTGTGAGTTAAAAAATCTCATGTAGTTTAGGGCAGACACGCGCAAATTTATTGCAGTGGGAGATATCAGAGGTAGAGGCTGGTTGTAAAAAATGCATAGTGAAGACGAAAAATAATTCTCAACAAGACTGAAAGAAAAGCACTTAGAAGCTGAGTTTAAAAAGCTTCTCTGAGCACAGAGTGAGATAAATCTCTTACATGAAATATTTAATGGCAGGTTCTTTGCAGGATTATTCAATAAAATATAACAATAATGCAGCACATTGATGTTTTTTTTTTTAATATAAAAATGGAGTTCAGAATATATGCCCCACCCTCTATTTTGGTTGAAGAGGTTTCCTTCATTGTACATGCATAACAGAAATTGCTCAAACAATTGATTTTTTTTTGCATGCATAGCATTGTATATGGAAAAACTTTTTAAATGACCTTTAAACTGCTTCGGTGTCATCATCACCATTTCCTGAAGACGTTTACAATGTATTCTGGATGCCCTTGTGCCAATTGAGGTCTAGTTTCTATGATAAAAAAGAAGAAGAAGCCGTGCTAATAAAGTCCAATTAACAGATAGTTGATTGTAGAAATGGAAACCATCTCTCATAACAAGAAATGTGGGATAATATTCATCGATTCTTCAATTAACACCACAGTGAGTTCATTCAATAAGTGTGCCACCACCTTAAGAAAAACTTGCTTACCAGATGGCAAGCAAAACCAGCGTATGGCTATAGCCAAGCCAAGGCCTTTGCTTGCACCGAAGATTGTAGAAATAGGCAATGGATAATGAGGGCCCTCCTAACCTTCTTGTATTGTATTGTTGCTGAATTGTCCCCCTTTATGTTGTAAAGCGCTGCACAAACTGTTGGCGCTATATAAATCCTAAATAATAATAATGCATACATCTTAAGATATAAAAAGGCAATGCTTAACTGAATACAGTAAATAATCTATACTCATATGAAAAAGTTCTTATTATACCCTCCTGAAGAAGTCTAAATGATGATCCACTGGCACTCTGCCGATCTGTCAGAAAAGTATAGCAGATACTACAGGTTCCTGATAATACGTCCATATACACATGCTTTCAAATGTTCAGTGCAACAGATGCACACTTATGCCCTGTACACACAGTCGGACATTCCGACCATTTTTTCCGACTGATTTTGCCCGAAACTTGTCTTGCATACACACAGTCGCACAAAGTTGTCGGAAAATCCGATCGTTCGGAACGAGGTGATGTACAAAACATACAACTGGACTACGAAGAGGCCAGTAGCCAATAGCTTTCGTCTCCAAATTTATTTTGAGCATGCATGGCACTTTGTGCGTCAGAATTCTGTACACACGATCAGAAAAACTCCCAACGGAAAAAGTCCGCTAGAGCCCACACACGAACGGATTTTCCGACAACATAATCTGATCGGACTTTTTCCGTCTGAATTTCCGACCGTGTGTACAGGGCAATAGAATGAGAGTTTTTGTATGGTATTAAGCTTTAAGGTCCATTGTATATGGGGCATCCAGCCCCTGTCCATGCAATCCCGGAATTTTAGTGCACCCAGGAGGCAACAAATGCTCAGAACACAGACTATATGCTTTCCGGACATTCTCCCCTGCATAGGGCCTTTCCCCCTTTACACCTAAGGGTAAAACAAATGTTAATGCCTAAGCACAATTTTGCAGTTTTGACATGTGTTAGCAAACTGTACACATCATCACAACTATTTTGCGCTTACAAGTTGATTATATCTTGTTTTTTTCGGACAGAGTTGGCCTTCATTTGGTGGTAAATGGTAATGGATATCCCCTGATTTTTATTTTTTTTTATTATCAAAGGAAAACTAGCCCAAAATAGTAAAAATATATATATATATATATATATATATATATATATATATATATATTTTTTTTTTTTTTTAAATTTAGCTGTATACTTACTGTTACTAACATAACCTACCACCAAAGAACAACCCAAAATAAACGTTCCTGCTCTGGACGATCGCAGCGATACCACATATGTGTATGTTAATTGTTGTTTGTACCCGTAGTACAGCCCAAAAACAGTGCGCATTTTCCTTTTTTTTTTGTATCCTACCTAAAACACACTGACACTGATACTAATTAATTTATTTTTTTATTTTTAATCCTGCCCAAAATATACAGACCATGACCTTTGACCCTGATCTTGACCCTTGATCCTTACTTCACCCAAACACAGTTTTATTTCTCTCTGCAAGGAGAGAGAGAGATACAATGTATCTTTCCTCTCCATTCACAGAGAAAGAAACACAGAGGTGAGCTTGACAGTGACAGATCACTGTGATAGCCAATCAGAGGCTATCACAGCGATCAAGTGACCCGTATCCGGGAGTTACGGGTACCGATCATTAGTACGGGACCCGGAGCTTCTGCTGAGATTCCAGTCTCTGTGTTGGGAGAGCACTGTGCGTACAAAGACAGCACAGCACAAAGACAGATACGCTTTTATGTAGCCCCATGGAAAAAAGCCCAGTCTGGTGGGGCCGCATATATGCACACTGCTGGTGTGAAGGGGTTAAACACCAGTACGACTTGGTACAGCATTCAGCCCCACCCAACTGTAGCAAATTTTAGCATTTCATAGATTTTGGTTGCACCTGTGCCTCCCAAATGCACTTAAATTCCTAGATTGCATGCACAGGGTTTAGACCCAAGTCTTTTAATAAATGCAAGATTATACATGTTTGATGAGGATGCAAGCAGGAAAAGCAATACTGCTCTTCTGATATACATTGGTGACTATGTGCCTGTTGAACATTTTGGAGAAGTTTATTATATTGGAATATTATAATCTACCTATGATTTGGAGGTTTCAGCTTCTGGTGGGCTCACTCCCATGTCACCTATTTTCTCTTGGTGTCAGAAAAACTTGTCAGAAGTGACTCATACAAAGATCAGAGGAATGAGGCAGCAGACAGAAATGACACTTAGCCCATGTTCAGATTGGGGAGATTTGGCATGCGATTTGACATGTCAAATCACATGCCAAATCGGCGGATATTGTCGGCAATAGCACCGTCCAAATTCCCAAAAGTAGTTCCTTCACTACTTTTGGGGACTTCAGGGGGCGATTTCAATAGACATCTGTGCAGGAACCTGCACAAATGCCTCTGAAATTGCTCCCAAAGTCGGACTGACATGCAGGTTTGAAATCCTGCGAGTTCAGCTGAACTTGCACGATTTCTAACCCGCAGTCAGTGTGAACCTAGGCTAATGCTGGCCATACACTATATGAAAATTCGGGCGAACCCAGTTTCGAAAAACGAACATTCGACCGTGAGTGCAAACGATGGTGCCATCATGTAATGACCGATAAATCGTTCAGTGGACATAAATAAATAAATTTTATGTTCGTTTTTTTACATATACCTAGTGCAGACAGGTCGGACGGGAAACACATTAACCTTTCAATTTATCGTTCGTTCGGCAAAAAAATTTCCAAACTTGTCCTTCGTTTTTTCGGCTCAAAAACGTCCAAACGATTATCGATTAAATTTTCGGCCGATTTTTCGTATAGTGTATGGCCAGCATTAGCCAGGGAAGATTTACTAAAACTGGTGCACTCAGAATCTGGTGCAACTGTGCATGGTAGCCAATCAGCTTCTAAATTCAGCTTGTTTAATTAAGCTTTGACAATTAGGGCTCTTTCACACGGACGGTCCGTATGTCCGTTTTGCATCCTTTTTTACATCCGCTGACACCCGATCTCGTCCGTGCCCGCTATGGTCCGTTTCTGCAGACGGAGGAAAACCCTATTTCTCCATCCGTCTGCAGAGCGGATCGAATGACGACGGACTCTACGGTCCGTCATCACCCGATCTACCATAGGGGAGAGTGGCGCTGTGACAGGTCCGTCCCTGCAGTGTGCAGAGACGGACCTGTCATCTTCCTGCTCAGCGGAGATCGCTCCGGCGATCCCCGCTGAGCAAGCGGATATCCACGGGGCGGATCTGCACTGATCTGCCCCCTGTGAAAGAGCCCTTAGGCTGGATTCACACCTATGCATTTTTAGTGCTTTTTGCATTTTGCAGACTTGCACTGCAGAACGTGTTCCATAGGAAACCATGTTGCAAATCTGCAAAATGCAAAAAGCACTAAAAATGCATAGGTGTGAATCAGGCCTAAAACCTGATTGGTTTCTATGCAGTGCGTGCAACAGTTTTAGTAAATCTCCCCATGTGTGCTCTGGATTGAGACACACTATAGAGGTATATGCTTTCTTCATTTTTCATGTCAGAGGTTTACAACCATTTTAAGACCTTAATTTCTGTATATATTTAATTGTTTATTTATTGCTTATATAAGTTGCTAACATATAGGCACTTATTATTGAGTGTTTGCACAGTGTTGGTTCTTCCATATTATATAATTCTTTGTCATTGCAGTCCTCTAGCTTGAGCGCTTTCAATAAGGATGTTTTTTTTTCAATTCCTTACACTTTTCACTTATTTATTTTCAACTTGGTGTCACTGCCATTAAAATGTATAGCTTATATTTTCAATGCAGTTTAGGGCAGAGTTAAAGTTTGAAACCAGAATATGACCTACAGAAAGATGACAGTAGCCAAGAATACCGTTATCTACATTATTACATAATACCAATATTATCCAGAAACTATTAAGAGTTGCTGAATATAGCAATATTTGACGATAATTCATCGTGTTCTTCACAAGGCCATCTTCTAATAATCGAATATCTCTAACACTCAAAAGCTAGTACTCCCTCAGCATGGATTAAGTATTAAAGTAGCAGTGGTCTAATTAAATAAATTTGATGTGGCAAATTAATGTACTGTAAAGTAATAGAGGCTGATAACTTCACAGTACTTTAAAGTCCAGTCTTATTTTTCATTTATAGAGCACTTCATTAGGAGCATTAACCGTGGCCTATTTTCATTCAAAGCACATCAAACACACCCCAAGCATGCACAATCCATTTACTTATTTTATTTATTAGCCGGCTGCATTGTTATTTTGTGTATATTGAATCTGAGCAGGAGAGTGTGTTATTATATCTCTACATTCACATTACCGAATGGGTGACCACAATAAACATTTCTTAAAAATGCCAGAAAAATCGATTTAATATAAGGCTGCCTAAGAACAGTACACACTTACCTATCTTGCTGCCTCCGGCAGCGAACGCCACTCTGTTGCAGAGGAATCATAGCGGGCGTGGCAAAAGTGACAGCTACACTGCCACCACTGTGCAATAGCAGATAAAAAAGGAAGCAGCGCCAGAACAGACAAAAAATTACTATACAACAGACAGGGATAATTCCACAAAATCACTGTGTCCAGTCCTAGGTTTTAAAGTCCAAATGCAGCTGGAATGTTATGAGCACAAAAAACAACTGGGGTAGATAGAGCATAAGTTGAAGAGAATGTCCACATCAAGGATAATCACAATATCAGCACCGCAGTGAGGTAATGTATTAGGTGACATAGGATCCCTCCACCAGTATTGCTATGCTCTTACCAGAAGGCTGAGCATATAGAGCTCTGTAGTAATGGCTATGGATATCCTGGCGATGAAATCCTGCGATCACCCAATGAATAATATGGATCTGGCGTCCCTTATTCCTCCCGGTACTCAAGTCATACACTCAGCAGTGCATTGTAGTGTAAAAGAAGAGAAGGGGTACCCATAGCGTAAAACAGTATTATATATTTTATTTTAAAAGCAAAGATAAACTCACATTCAAATTCAGATTGGAGCATAAAACACATCCGCCGGCCGGTCGGATCCTGTAGCCCGTCCTCCTGAGCGTGGTGGCGTCACTGCGTGCCTTCCCAGACTAGTTTCGGTACAATTACCGTCATCAATGGGGAACGCATCCCCATTCCCAATACAATTACCGTCATCAATGGGGAACGCATCCCCATTCCCCATTGATGACGGTAATTGTACCGAAACTAGTCTGGGAAGGCGCGCAGTGACGCCACCACGCTCAGGAGGACGGGCTACAGGATCCGACCGGCCGGCGGATGTGTTTTATGCTCCAATCTGAATTTGAATGTGAGTTTATCTTTGCTTTTAAAATAAAATATATAATACTGTTTTACGCTATGGGTACCCCTTCTCTTCTTTTACACTACAATGCACTGCTGAGTGTATGACTTGAGTACCGGGAGGAATAAGGGACGCCAGATCCATATTATTCATTGGGTGATCGCAGGATTTCATCGCCAGGATATCCATAGCCATTACTACAGAGCTCTATATGCTCAGCCTTCTGGTAAGAGCATAGCAATACTGGTGGAGGGATCCTATGTCACCTAATACATTACCTCACTGCGGTGCTGATATTGTGATTATCCTTGATGTGGACATTCTCTTCAACTTATGCTCTATCTACCCCAGTTGTTTTTTGTGCTCATAACATTCCAGCTGCATTTGGACTTTAAAACCTAGGACTGGACACAGTGATTTTGTGGAATTATCCCTGTCTGTTGTATAGTAATTTTTTGTCTGTTCTGGCGCTGCTTCCTTTTTTATCTGCTTATGCTTAGTGTGTGTATCCCACTTTGAGCGGCTGCCTGTTTTTTTGTCTCCCCCTTTTTTGGTTTTACCATTTAAGGTGGATTTATGCTCTATTAGCGCGGTTTTAATTTCTTTCCACCACTGTGCAATACTCTGCCACCACTGTGCAATACTCTGCCAACACTGTGCAATACTCTGCCAACACTGTGCAATACTCTACCAATACTGTGCAACACTGCAATACTCTGCCAATACTCGCCAATACTCTGCAATACATTTTTATAGAAACAAAGAATTTTTTATTTTATTTTTTACAGAATTTTCAGTATTTTTTGATTTATAGCGCAAAAAATAAAAAACCCAGCGGTGATTAAATACCATCAAAAGAAAGCTCTATTTGAGTGAAAAAGGGACACAAAATTCATTTGGGTACAGTATTGCATGACTGTGTAATTGTCATTCAAAGTGTGAGAGCACCGAAAGCTGAAAATTGGTCTGGTTAGGAAGGGGGTTTAAGTGCCCAGTGGGTAAGTGGTTAATTTTGAACTTCCCTCCAGTTAGCTTCAGGTCATGTCCCAGTGTTGTTGATTTTGGCTTCATATTGAAAAAACTACTCTCCTGAACCTTATTCACCCCCCTTGATGAATTTAAAGGTTTCAGTCATGTCTCCCCTTTTACCTTCTTTCCTCCAGACTGTACATAATAAGTTCCTAAAATCATTCTTAATATGTATTATCCCTAAAACCTTTCACCATTTTTGTTACCCGTCTCTGCCAAATGCCAAACAAGTATTGCAATGAACTAAACTGTGGTAGGAGGGGGAAGGAGCTCAAAATGGCTGAACCCCATACAAAATGGAGAGGAGAAGGAGATGGGTGATTTTTGATATATATATATGTATTTCACTCTTAAAGACACAAGCAGGCGCCTGACATGCAAAAAGTCCCCAAAAACAACACCAGTTTTATCACTCGCCCCCTCCTTCGTTTGCTCTTTAAAGATAGGATGTATCATGCTCAGGTCTTTTTTTCTCAAACAATAGGGGCTGCAACTCAACCACGGCCCCCCAAAACCCCTCCCCCCACACACCCAACACACACACACACTCCAAATCACATCAAATAGTGGGTGTGGTCATATTTCACAAACAGAAGAAGGGTCTTAAAGGGGCATTAAATAGGATTGCATTACATACAGAGTGTAGAGTTCATGGGGGTTACACACAAAGTGCAGAGCTGTCACTTGTAAACACAGAAACCAGACTTCTGTGTTTACAAGTGATTGTGGTGAGCAGGCACCAAAGGGTCTGAGCCAGAGGTTGTGGGACTGAGTTCCACCAAGTTCCCCCTGAAAAAAGCCCTGATAGATGCAGCTTGTTAGCTGATATGTAAAGCAGATAGATATGCAAATGAAGAAAACTCCAAAGTTACAGGAGGCTCTGAAGGGAAAAGTGTTTTTGTAAAAAGATGTTAAGATGTTTTTAAGAGTTGATTTCTGTAAGAGGAAAAATAGCTTGTGACGTAATTGCCAATATGTATACACTGCAAAAGCTCTAAGGCGACACATTTGGCTGTGGTATGAGTCGGGCTGAGTGACACGCCGGCATAAAATAAAAGTCTGTTCTACGGTCTGTTGTTCCTGGTTTTCCCAAAAAGGGAATTTTTCTCGCTTCAAAACCAGACATCTTTAACCTCTTGCTGACCGCCCCGCGTACAAGTACTGTGAGGCGGCGGCTCCTGTGCGCAGAATCACATGCAGGTACGTGATTCTGCACTTCTAGGTCTGGGGTGACCTACTCCCACTGTGATTGGACAAAGCGGAAGCCAATCAGCAGATCTGGCAGACATGATGATCATTCGAGGCACAGGCAGAATGGCGATCTGCCTATGTAAGAAATGCAGATCTCCATTCTGTGACAAGGGAAGGCAGTGAACTTGTGTTTCTGATAAGCAGAGACACAGATCTCTGTCTTCCCACAGTAAATGCATCCCCCACACAGTAACCAAACACTCCCTAGGAACACATTAAACCCTTTGAACACCCCTGATGTTAACCCCTTCCCTGCCAGTGTCATTAGTACAGTGACAGTGCTTTCTTTTTTAGCACTGATCACTGTATTAGCAAAAATATGTAGCAGAATACATATTGGTCTAAGTTGATGAAGAAATTCTATTTTTTTACATTTTTCTACTGGATGTGTTTTATAGCAGAAAGAAAAAAATATTGTTTATTTTTTTCAAAATTATCCATCTTTTATTGTTTATAGTGCAAAAAATAAAAACCGCAGAGGTTTTTTCACTGCCAACCCTCTCCTACAATCCCTACACTGGCTCCCAATCACCCAGCGAATTAAATTCAAAATACTAACCACAACTTACAAAGCCATCCACAACTCTGCCCCGAGCTACATCGCCAATCTTGTCTCCAAATATATCCCAAACCGTCCTCTCCGCTCTTCTCAAGATCTCCTCCTGTCAAGCTCTCTTGTTTCCTCCTCCCATGCTCGTCTCCAGGATTTCTCCAGAGCCTCTCCCATCCTCTGGAACTCGCTGCCTCAACCTGTCCGGCTATCCCCTACTCTAGCTACCTTCAGGCGATCCCTGAAAACTCATCTCTTCAGGGAAGCCTATCATGTCTCCAACTAATCTTCTACCACTTCCATCAGCTCATTCCCCACAGTTACAACCTTTTGTATCACCTCCCCCACCCTATTAGATTGTAAGCTCTTCTGAGCAGGGCCCCCTTAATCCTCTTGTATTTTATTGTATTATAACTGTATTGTCTCCCTTTTTATATTGTAAAGCGCTGCGTAAACTGTTGGCGCTATATACAGTAAATCCTGTAATAAATAAAAATAAAAATAGGTGATCAAATACCACCAAAAGAAAGCTCTATTTGTAGGAAAAAAAGGACATAAATTTTATTTGGGTACAGAGTTAAATTAACGCAGTGACATATCGCAAAAAATGGCCTGGTCATGAAAGAGGGTAAACCTTTCGGAGCTGAAGCAGTTTAACAAAGATTTACTTAAATTTAAACACAGGTACTAACCAAAGATAGTTGGCTGTCTCCAAACTACTGCTGTTTTCAAACTACTGCTGTTCAAGACGATGCACTTTTGTCCTGCTGCAAGTTGAAAGAGCAAAGTCTACAGATCAAAACATCACCTGAACTCTGCTGGAAAACAGACAGTTTAGGAACTGTTGTCTTCTAGTGTCCCATCTTGTAGTGATGTGGAAGTTAGTAGAAGGAGACCAGAGACATGATTGCTTTAAAGGGAACTGGTCAACGCAGAAAACATATAAAGGTTAATTTCCCTAATAGCAAAGACCTTAGGGTTCCCGCACATACCTTTCCCACATTCAAAATCACATATCTTTATTAATGGTGGGATGTGGGGTTGAGGTTTGCCACAGGTCTTAATTGTGTTCCCATAGACACATTCCCATGTGGCTACAGTCCCCCAAGAAAATATACCTCAAAAGCCCTTAAAGGCATAAAAAAACAAGATAGGTAGACGATGATATTTATACATTTCTTTTTCTCTACTTCTTTGACAAATGAAGTGTAAAAGAAGTGGAAGTTTTTTTTTTTTTTTTTAGGATCTGTTGCTATGATATTAGAGAAAACCTTAATGGTCCTACAAGTTATTCAGCACTGAAAAGTCTCCTACTAGACATGGCGTAAAGACTGACTCAGATGTAGGATACATTAAAGCGTTATTTAGAGCAATATAGCCACTCACCTAGGCACTTTCCTTGTCTTCTGCTTCTCCTTCTTCAAAAACCTTGCCCTTCCTCGTCATTGATCTGGTCCAAATATCCCTGCAGCAGGTTCCCTATTCTGGGGTGGCTCGGTTGCCTCGTGGTCCTGTGGAGCCACTCTTAAATGAAAGAGAGAGAGATGCTTCATGTGCCAACATCAGGCAGCATCTGAGGACTAGATGGGACACACATAGGAAAGCGGGGTAGACCAAGCCGATGGCGGTGTTTAAAAAGTGTAAGTCTTTCTTAACTTTTTTTAAGTAAACAAGCAAAGCCCTCTGCTCAGTTGGCCTATATACTGTACATGTGACCACTGAAAAAAATGTAAGGCTTTAATACAACTTTAAGCTCAATTTTCAAAGCTTTACACAAGGGTAAGGGGCCTTTATTTTAGCCACCTGACTGTTATTTTTAATTCTCATTTAAATCAGTTGAAAATCTAATTTAAAAAAAAAATAAGTATCCTTATCCTGGTGTATTAGCTTCATGAAATGAGTCACAATCATCGTCATTAGTTAAATAACTAACTAACTATAACACAAATGACAGCACTGTAATACAAAACTGTATATACCACAGAGTGCCATTGTAAATACATACCAGCCAAAGGATATTGTTTAAAACCTTTAGCAACTTGAAGTATATGGTATGTTGAATCCATGTTTTTTTGTTATCTGCCTTGGCAACACTAATTCCCCGTACACACGGTCGGAAATTCCGACCACAAAATCCGTCTGATTTTTTCAGACGGATTTTGTCCGACACTGGTGTTGCATACACACGGTCAGACAAAGTTGTCGGAAAATCCGATGATTCTGAACGTGGTGACGTTCGTTGCGTACGACGGAACTACGTAGAGGCTATTAGCCAATAGCTTTGGTCTCGTAATTTGATCTGAGCATGCGTGGCACTTTGTCCGTCGGAATTCTCTACACACGATCGGAAAAAGTCAGATTGGATTTTGTTGTCGGAAAATTTGAGAGCAGGATCTCAAATTTTTTCCGTCGGAAGTTCCGACGGAAAAAGTCCAATGGAGCACACGCACGGGCGGATTTTCCGACAACATGGTCCGATCTGACATTTTCCGTCGGAATTTCCGACCGTGTGTACGGGGCATTACTCCCAACATAATAAATTATATCTTTTATTCAATTGCTTGGTAATTTTCCATACAACATAAAAAATTAGGCATAGAAAATATATCAGTTTATAGTAACAAAAATTTAAATTATTATTGAAAAAAGTATACATTTCAAAAAAATGCACATGGTGTTTAAAAAAAAAAAAAAAGGTACTAATATACATTGTACATTAAATTGCTTAAGCCAACGTAATTATTTTGTTTTGGACGTAGTCTAGTTGGATGGTCTCTTGAGACGCTCAGAAGTTGTTTACACTGGGGGAAATCAGCAAGAGTTTAATCGTTTTACTTCAGGTGGAGACTAACTATAAAATTCCCGTCCGACGCATGCGGCCTCTAGTACGCATGCGATCTCCGATCTGTACTGGGAGGAGCCAAGGATGGGAGAGGGTGGATAGGAGGAGGGCTGAACCTCTCCTGAGAGGCGGGGCTTCCTCTGTGTTCCCAGTGTATGGTACACGGAGATCAGCTCCATAGAGGAGCCATTACCAAGAGCCCCCTACAGGTATAACTTGAAAGTTATAAAAACTGAACACTGACATCGGATGTAGACTTTCCTTTATGGCACTCTATCTATCTATCTAACTATCTCCACTGGCTTTGCTTCCGTCCTTGTTTCAGATTCAATTATACTGAGAGGCTGGAATCCTGGGTATTTTGTAAGACACTTGTGCACTGGGTAAACAAAGGTATTTTATTGAACCCATCACTTCTTGTTTGCCTTTGGGAACTATTAGCATAATCCTCAATTTTCTGTTTCTAAGATTTTGACTAAACTCTGAAATAAAAATTGAGAGAGAAATGGAACATTTGTATCACAGCTGAAAGGAAAACTTAACACATCAGTAGGGACTGAAAGTCTGTAGGATAAATGATAATGGGAAATAGCATAATATAGCAAGTGCTGACATAAAGAGAATATACGGAGCTCTTCACATTCACTGCGCTGTCACAATGGAACTTTTAGTTTGCCTGGGAATAGAAAACTTATTGTTGTTATTGTTATAGGCAGAAAACAAAAATTAAAATAAAATAAAATTGTTTTTAAAACAAAGCAGCAGCTTGAAGTGAGATACAATGACTGAATAGAAGAAAAGAGGAAGCTGCGCTAAAAAAGTCCCAATCAAATGCATAAAAAACGTCATTAAAGAGGCATGTTATTGATCAATAATAGGGAAATTAATCTTAATGGCACATTGACTACAAACAAAAAAGTGCCACGCAACCTTAAGAACAACCTGCTTACCGGAAGGCAAGCAAAAAAAGGCAGATGGCTATAGCCCAGCCAAGGCCTTTAGCTTGCACAGATGATCAAAGACCGAATAGCCCAGTAGCACAGGATGGATGGTTGCAGATCTTCCCATATTCAATATAGCGTTTCTAGCCAAACACTTGTGACTCAGAACGAGGCTTGGCTTTCTATATAAGGTGGTGAGTCATTACGCTGCCCGTTCCCCATTGACCACGTCATGTATGACGAAACGTGTCTGGAGGAGGGTACGTGCTGACATCACCACGCTGTGTACTAGGAGGACGGGCTTCTGATTGTTTTTTGCCAGTCGGCTTCAATTTAAATATGCAAACTTTTAACGTACTTATGTAAGTGCAATACTTTTTCATATATTAAAGTTATGGTCAGTCTTTCTTACTGGGTCACATTTCTGGGCTTACGGCCATGGATTCTATAGGCGGTGACAGGGGGAGGAGACCTGTAACCAACCATCCTGTGCTACTAGGCTATTCGGTCTTTGATCATCCGTGCCAGCTAAAGGCCTTGGCTGGACTATAGCCTCTGCTTTTTTTCCTTTTTTCTTCCGGTAAGCAGGTTTTTCTTAAGGTGGGCACTTTTTTGTTTGTAGTCACTGTGGTGCAATTAAGAAGGGGATTAATTTCCCTATTATTGAACATGCTGCTTTAATGAAGTTTTTTTTATTATACATTTGATTGGGACTTTTTTAGTGCAGCTTCTTCTTTTCTTCTATGCTGTTATTGTTATCTTACTATTATTATTGCTATTGATAGAAAAATAACCATTATTAATAGAAGTAATATTAGTAATAATAATAATACCAATAACAATAATTATTACCTATTGTTATAAGTTAAACAAGAACTCCAGCTAGAAATAACAAGATAAAATTTAATATCCAGTTAAGAAAACAGCTTTTTCTTCAATAATCACCTTCAATTCCAGACTTTGCCCACCCCCCCCCCCCCCTCCAAAATACAGTTTGATGTCGTCGGTCGGATGGCCAGCAACATTCAATAGGAGCTTGGGGTTCACTTTGCAGAAGATGTCATTACTGTTACTGCGGATGTCTTTTCTTTTGCTTTGCCCATGGGGCAGTGTTGATGCCCCTGGTTGCTCCAGTGGCCTGCTATGGTAGGAGGAAGGCATCACCCAACTGGACACAGAGGGCCTCTTGGAAACGTAGCACTTCACTCATATTAAATACTTGTGATGTCTCTATACTGCAATCCTAAGGAGGCAGCAACGTTGGCTGCAAAACTCGTTGGCTGCACAACGGGTTGAGTTTACGCCACATTGAGCCGAGGCAGATTCAGAACTGGAGAATTTGCATTCAATGCATCTGTGCCTGTGACTGCTGTTCTTCATGATCTTGGTTAGACAGTGACACTGTGATAAGGTAGTAAGGAACAGTTGAAAGCTCTTACAAACTCTTTGCAGTAGACTTGAACTTTTATGGCTTTCATGAGTATGTCAGTTAATTTTTTATGGAATTTTTCCCCTTTTTTTGGATTATATACAGTATATTGTTTATGTATTGCCAATTATAGAGCTTCGTCTTTCTGTCTAGCATTATAGAATAACTCAGGGCAAACATATACTGTAAATAGCCTTTTAGATCATGTATTTATCCTTTAATAATAATAAATATCTAAATTTAGTATGAATTTATAGTACATGCTTTCATATTTTCTCCAGATTTGTGCAGAACAAACTTTTTATTTTGATTTTAATTGTTAATGACAGGGGTTGGGGCAAACTATATAACACTAATGGCTGTTACAAATGTAGCACAACCTCAGATTGGGCTGCTGATTGTTGATGATAATGACACCAATAATATAAATGACCAGGTTTCTTTCCAACTAGCACAGAGGCTGCCAGCACCCTAAACCACCAATTCCAAGCGCACTGACAGCAGTCTAGAGCTGTGTTTCTCAACCTTTTTTCATTATGCACAAATGTAAAACACTAAACTAATAGTTTTACATATTGCAGCAACATCCACACACGTAGAGATGATTTATTCTTCCAAAGCAAGTACACATTTGTGCACTGGAACTGACTAGTATTCGAATTATTCTCTTCTCCCTTAGTTTCTCTCTCTCACTCAGGTAATGTGACCCCAGTGCTGATGAAGAGGGTCAGGGGAGGGGCAAATATGGATCGTGTGCACGCGCCCAACTTCCTCCTTATCAACTGATGATATCATTGGTTGATAGGACGCTGGCGGCTAGAAGGTTGTAATGGTGCACAATGAAAACCGGTGGCTTTAAGCAGGGCTGGTGCAAGGATTTTTGACACCCTAGGCAAAACCTAATTTTTCCAACCCCCTCCCCATTGGCTCCGCCCCTGACTCCACCCCCTTGCCCTGCCCATGTAAACCCCACCTTTTTAATGAAGTGCCCATCAGATGCATCCCACCGGTATCCATCAAATGCAGCCTACCAGCACCCATCAAATGCAGCCTACCAGCACCCATCAAATGCAGCCTACCAGCGCCCATCAAAAGAAGCCTACCAGCGCCCATCAATACAGCCTACCAGCGTCCATCAAATGCAGCCTACCAGCACCCATCAAATGCAGCCTACCAGCGCCCATCAAATGAAGCCTACCAGGGCCCATCAATACAGCCTACCAGCGCTTATCAATACAGCCTACCAGCGCCCATCAAATGAAGCCTACCAGCGTCCATCAAATGCAGCCTACCAGCACCCATCAAATGCAGCCTACCAGCGCCCATCAAATGAAGCCTACCAGCGCCCATCAATACAGCCTACCAGCGCTTACCAATACAGCCTACCAGGGCCCATCAAATGCAGCCTATCAGCGCCCATCAATGAAGGTTTGCTTGTTTCCATTCATTCGGGAGTCGGGACACAGACACAGTCCTCCACCGCCGCTGTGCCTCTGACACTATGGGGGTTATTTACGAAAGGCAAATCCACTTTGCACTACAAGTGCAAACTACAAGTGCAAAGTACACTTGAAATTACACTAAAAGTGCACTTGGAAGTGCAGTCGATGTAAATCTGAGGGGTAGATCTGAAACGAGGGAAGCTCTGCTGATTTTATCATCCAATCATGTGCAAGCTAAAATGCTGTTTTTTTATTTTCCTTGCATGTCCCCCTCGGATCTACAGCGGCTGCACTTCCAAGTGCACTTTCAGTGCAATTTCAAGTGCACTTTGCACTTGTAGTTTGCACTTGTAGTGCAAAGTGGATTTGCCTTTCGTAAATAACCCCCTATGTGCAAACTGATCGGTGGCTGCCTGCTGATGCTGAGAGTTGCTTGTTGCAGAGAGAAGAGAGTAGGAACACCAGTGGCCGGGCGCCCTAGGCAGCAGTGCGCCCTAGGCGGCTGCCTAGTTTTCCTAGTGGTAGCACCGGCCCTGGCTTTGAGTAGCTAAAAGGCAGGCTTGATCCATCAGTTGGCTTGTATACAATTTTTGGGCATTTCTTAGACATTTTGACAAAGCACCCTTGAAGAAACCTAATGGCAACCCAGGGTGCCTGGGTACCCTGGTTGAAAAAGGATCCGTCACACAAAAGTCGAAAGTACAAACACGCATGCTTGGAATCAATGCTCACCAAACACAAAATTAGCAGTAGGGGCCCAAAGGTTGGCACTCAAGAGCTGAAATTCCTCATAGTACGTCACTACGTTCGTGTTTGTTGCACGACAGTTGTTTACCATTAGTATGCAAGACAAGATCCTGGCACACGCCCTTAAGACAAAAATCAGACGCTCGGTTGGCCAACAATCGTTCCGTATGTACGAGGCTTTAGAATTACACTGAACAGGAGATATTAAATCTTTGCTGAGCTTGCAGACTTGCAGAGTCACATCTGGAGCTGTCAATCAAGTAGGAAAACAGTACAAGTTCCAGCATCTGATGTATTTGCTGTGGAGTTAAAAAAAACTCACACACACACACACAGGTTTACTTACTGTATTAGAAAACCACACGGTATAATAGATACACAGTAGTTCAGTTTAGAAATATTAATAAGAAAAAGACTAATAAAAAGTTCAGAGCTGTAGGGTTCATTCACATTGGAACGCAATGCGGCTAACCTACGCTCCGTGCGTGATTTCCGCACCGCACCTGAGCCACACTCGGGATTGCATCGCCGCAGGATCCATGTACAGCTTACTTACCTTGTCCCCAGGATCCTGCAATGTCCCCCCACTGTTTGTACAGGCTGTGTCCTCCGCTCGATCTATCACAGTGCCGGGCTCTGTTCCCTGCGAGCGTCGTGACGCAACGGGATGGAGCCCGGCGCCAAATTCATAAAAGTGAAAAATACATAACACATACATAATCTTACAGATTACATTACTGTATCAAATCATTCCTCATCCCTTTTGTCCCTAATGCTTTGTCCAGTGCCCTGCATGTAGTTTTATATGATATATACTGTTCTTTCTGCCTGGAAACTGGAGATTGTCCATAGCAACCAAAAAGTGTCCCTTTACGTCAGAAGTGGTTATAGACCAGCTAGAACACAGTAGACATGTGCACACTGAAATATTTCGTTTCGGAATTTCGTTTTCGTCCGAAAAATAAATGTATTTAGTTACTGCCGAAATTCGTTTTTATTTATTTTGTTTCGTTAAAAAATGCATTCGTCCGAAAATCCGAAATAATTAAGGTCGAATCTGTCATTAAAGGCTTATGGTGTCTGTCGAATGTTCTAAGAAGATTCGACGGAGCAGCTAAACTGTAGGACGCGGCAATCGTACATTTCTGGTGGAATGTTCCGCTTACAAGCTATAGTAGAATTCTAATGTTGTATGACACTAGTAATAATTATATTTATTAATTATTATTACTAGTCAACCAACATTAGAATTCTTCTATAGCCTATGGGCGGAGCATTTGACCATAAATGTCCGCTCGCACCGGCTGCTTCGTCGAATCTTCATGTCGAATCTTTTCTCTTTATGTCGATTAAACTTGGACTAATAGAGTTAGGTTAGGCACATTCAACCTTTTTTGCTATTGTCTCTATAATGTCGAATCTTTTCTCTCTATGTACAATAATCTTGGACTAACAGAGCTAAGGTTAGGCACATTCGACGACAGGTTCGATGGACACAGATCGCTATTGTCAACGTCATGTCGAATCTCCTATCTATATCGAACTGTTGCAACGAAAACGAAAATAAAGCATTTGTTTATGTCGGATCTTTTGGTTTTCGGATTCTGCATGTTCATTATCATTTGTTAAAAACGATAACGAAAATACCAGAAATTCGGACAAAAATGCATTCGGACGAAAACGAATGCACATGTCTAGAACACAGCGATAATAAATTAGAATCACTTGCAGGATTGAGCGATAGCGATTTGTGGGGAAATTCATCATCAAACACTGAAAGTAATGACAGCGACAATTCTGCAACTGAGCAAATTTCTGTGTTTTTGATATGATTACATTATTGAATACATTTTTTTATTATATTATATTATTTGTTATAATTATCTATAGTTATTTATTATATTATAGATTATGATTTCGTGTTTCAAACTTTATCATACCTGGGATGCCTACTAGACTCTTGTTTGGACAGATTTAAGTGTGTTATTTCTAAGAATTACAGGCCTACAATATAGCAAAAGCATCAAAAATCTGACATAATCATACCGCCAGGGAGGTTAAGTGCAATCAACTTGGATCTGAATCCCAGAAACTTGATGAATGAGAGATCTAAAGATAATTTGGTTTTGTGCAAGTCTGGCGAGATCTTCCAGTGTCATCCCCAGAGCTGTAGTCGGTGTGTTCATCCATCTATAATAGCCCGTCTCCCTCTTCTCCTGGTTCCTTCGATCTTCCCAAACATTATTTCCTTCGTCCGTGATCTTTCTCTTCTGACAGTGTGACCAAAATAGGACATTTGTAATTCTATCATGTGGGTTTCTAGTGACATAGCCGGTTTGATCTCTTCTGCAGTTGATCTGTTAGTTCTACACTCACATATAAAATCCTTCTCCAGCACCGAAGCTCAAATAAGTCGATCTTCTTTCTGTTCCGTTTCCATTGTGTTCGTAATTGACAACTGAGAAAATGGGTGCATGGACTAGTCCGATCTTCCTTTTGAGTGTAATTTCTTTACCCTTGAATACTTTGTTGAGAGTCTTCATTTTGTAGCTACCAATTGCTATTCTGCTGAGTATTTTGTCACTTTCAGTTACTTCCTTGTTTATGAAAAAGCCCAGGAGATTTGCCAGTTACCCTATGAGCCTGTGCAGCCATAATGCACTGCATGTTTTTGTTGTAGGTCTTGTAAAATAACCTCTAAAGCCCTGGTGACACATTGCCTAAACTGTAGTCTAACCCTTAAATTAACCCTAAGCCCTCATTTATATAGATGGCAAGGGGGCAGTAAAAACAAGCAGTTGAGTCACTATTGCACCCCCCCCCAACATGCAGCTGGAAGGGGTTGTACACATGCCATGATCGTAATGCTTTGCTTCTTAATCACTTCCGGACTGCCTGCCTGCAATGTACTGCCGATAGGCGGACCACACAGGCAAAGAGATATACCCATAGATTGTTACCTGCTTCCAGGTTTAAGCCTCATACACAGGGGCAGAATGTCAGGAGACATTTGCCAGTACAAAAAATACCGGCCGTCATTCTGCCCTTGTGTATGTCGGTCTGTCCAGCTTCTGTAGGAAGTGGATACTGGAAAACCAGCAGCCGACCGACTCCCAATCAGCAATCTCAGCCAATGGCAGAGAGCGATGATCGGAGTGTTCTGTTGAGGGGCCGTTCCCCTTTCAGAATACAACAGCTCAGCGGAGGAAATCGCTGGACTAACCTTGCATGATTAGTACAATGGCTCCCGGCCGGAGCTGTCAGTTTCTTTTCATGCAACCCCACAAAAAACTGTAGTGTGTACCAGGCTTTAGGGTCTGCGCATGCACACCCCCCTGCCGCCAGCCTCCTCTGTAATTGTACACAGCGGGAGCATGTCAGCAAGTCCCAGCCAACCATTCACAGCCGGGACCTGCAGATCGGCTGTGTACAATAACATCCCAGAGCTCTGTGTTGGCATTCAACACAGAGCTCTGTACACAGGGAATGATCTCTCTGAGAAACTTAGAGATCTAATAATAATAAAAGCAGCACACATATTACACGTAGTTTAACCCAGTATGACCCAGTTTTACACAAACATTTAACCCCCGGATCGTTGTAGATGTTAACCCCTTCCCAGCCAGTGTCGTTAGTACAGTGACGGTGTTTAACTGCTTCCCGCCCGGGTCATTGTAAAATGACATTCAGGCCAGAACCCTATTGTTCATATGATGTCTTCCAAAAAACGGGCCGTGCCGCGATGCAATCTGCCACCAGCTGTGTCCACTGGACACAGCGGATGACTGGTCAGTGTACCGGCCCGCTGTCGGCAACACGTGAACGCTGTGACCAATCACAGCAGATCACATGACAATTGTAAAAAATGAATGGCTTCTTTCATGACATGCATCATATACTATTGTGTTGCTAGCTGTGATTGGTCACAAGTGGCGACTGGTGCTCCATCGGTTTTGAGCGGCAGATGGACCTGACCCCCCCCATCGCTCTAGCCCGCACCGCACCAATACCCCTTTCATCGCTAGCTCACTCACCCTATGCTAACAGGCGACGGCAGGGCTTCCTCCCTCCATCAGTCTCCTCCGTGTCCTGGGCTTCCCTTGTGTCTCCTCCTTCTTCCTTCCACTGCGTCTTCTCCTCCAATGGGAAGGATATTCCTTTCGGCCAATCAGGAAACGGGTCTCACGACCGGCTTCCTGATCGGCCGAGAAGAGAATCAGTGTGATAATAGCGAATAATCATTTTCCATTGTCACACCTGGGTGGGCTGAGCCCACCCTTTTTTGAAGCCTATTAGAGCCTCTGGCTCTAATCACGTGCTTCAATCCCCCCCCCCATTGGAATCCATGGTCCGGTGCCCTGTATGTAGATTAGGGGGCCGGACACATGGATAGGGTGGACGGCGACCCATGCTCCCCTATTGTATTGGCCGCCACTGTTGGGCTGTGATTGGCCCTGTCTGTACCATGTGATCACTGTGACCATTTGTACCACAGTGCCAAATAGCAAAAAGTGCCCTGGTCACGAAGGGGGTAAAATCTTCCAGAGGTCAAGTGGCTAAAGCTAATTTTCCTCACCATATTGTGTTTGTTAGGTGGCACTACCTATCAAACTCTCCCACTGAAGTCAAAATATTGCAGCTGGATGTGGTAGATGTGGTGGCTGGATTGGTTTTCCTAGTTTAGACTTATCCTTTATTTTTACCTTATGATCCTACCTGTAACACACTTCACGCCTTGCATCGTCAAAAGTTTTGCAACAGGAAGAGGCTGAGGCATCCCTGCAGAGAAGATTTCTCCAGGATTCAGCTGCCTGCACGACACGGGTAGGGTTACCACCTGTCTGGGATTCACCCGGACAGTTCGGGTTTTGAATAATGTGTCCGGGTTTCAGTCCGCCTGAAACCCGGACACAGTATTCAGACAGGAATGCGTCTCAGAACAGGGCCCGATAGAAGGGTGAGGGGGCACTATGCATGCCACATTACCATTCTCTTTGGAACACCCAAAGGTGCCCCAGGTCTTATACAATCCTATAGTGCATGTTAAAAAAAAAAAAACATTTTGGGGTTGGCTTGAAGAAAAAGTGGCAACCCTAGACATGGGTCATCCTTCATTACAGGTAAATTAGCCCACTAAAACTATAGAGAATGTTTTTTTATTTGCTGTGGCTAAACTTTAGCTTTTACTGAGTCATTGTGACTAAAAAGCTCTGTATTTCATCAGCTTTAATGTGTTCAGCAGGGAGGGAAACCTAAATAGCTGTTTAACACGGAATTTTCAACCTTTCCTGAGCTGTGAAGCTAATGTTCAGGAAAATTGAGGTTTACTTACATGTTTGTGGCCAGAGGCGCATCAGGCTGGCACGCCAAGGTCAGAACACGTGCCACGAGGCAATCCCTAACTGCTTTATATCCAAAGTAAAATTTAGTAGCTGTGACACTGAATCTAAAACAGAGAGAGGAACCTTACCCTACCATGCTTCTGGCACTCCATATTAAACTGAGAAATCTATGAAGGAAACATCTACTGCTTTGTAAACAATGCTGCTACTGAAGGGGACTATATTATTACATTATTTTTTATATATATATATATCAATATATATATATATATATATATATATATATATATATATATATATATATATATATATATATATATATATATATATATATAGATAGATATATATATATATATATATATATATATAGATATATAGATATACTGTATATATCTCTATCTCTCTCTCTCATATATATATATATATATATATATATATATATATATATATATATATATATATATATATATATATATATGCAGTATGTGTATATATATATATATATATATATATATATAAAAATATCATCGCATATCATCGCAAATCGCATATGTGAGGTATCACCGCGATTGCTAGAGCGAGAGCAATAATTCTAGCCCTAGACTAGACATTTTTAAACGTTCCCTATGGAGATTTTTAAGGGTAAATGTTTGTCGTCATTCCTCGGGCAGGCGCAATTTTGAAGCGTGACATGTTGGGTATCAATTTACTCAGCGTAACATCATCTTACACAATATAAAAAAAAATTGGGCTAACTTTACTGTTGTCTTATTTTTTATTTTAAAAACGTGTATTTTTTCCCATAAAAGTGCGCTTGTAAGACCACTGCGCAAATACGGTGTGACAAAAAGTATTGCAATGATCGCCATTTTATTCTCTAGGGTGTTAGAAAAAAATATATAGTGTATGGGGATTCTAAGTAATTTTCTAGCAAAAAAATATATTTTAACTTGTAAACAACAAGTTTGAAAAATAGGCCGGTCCTAAGTGATTAAAAAATGTGGAGGTGAACACTAGGGATGAGCCGAACACCCCCGGGTTCGGTTCGCACCAGAACCTGCAAACAGACCTAAAGTTTGCGCGAACGTTAAAACCCTATTAGTTACAATGGACGCGAACGTTTGAAATCTAAAGTGCTAATTATAACGGCCAATATGCAGGTTATTGTCATAAAACAGGTTTGGGGACCCGGGTCCTGCCCCAGGGGACCTGTATCAATGCAAAAAGAAGTTTTGAAAACTGACTTTTTTCGGGAGCAGTCATTTCAATGATGCATAAAGTGAAAAAAAAAAGTGAAATATTCCTTTAAATATGGTACCTGGGGGGTGTCTAAAGTATGCCTGTGAAGTGGCATGTGTTTCCCGTGTTTAGAAATGTCCCTGCACAAAATGACATTTGTAAAGGAAAAAAAAGAAGCCATTTAAAACTGCTTGCGGCTTTAATGTCATGTCGCAGATGGCTGGATTAGATGACAACAGGGCAGAAGGGCAGATACAGGGTAAGGTGGTTTAGTGTGCTACTGCTGTGCTATACTCACACAGCACACATACACACTAACTCCTGTAGATGGCTGGATTGGTAGAGATTAGAGAACAGCACTGAGAAGAATAAACTATCACTGCCTATTTTTCCTCTTTCCCTACACTATTCCCCACACAGAAATGAATCACAAGCTCATATAGTGTGTACACTATACAGGGGGTCCCCGACTTACGAACACCCGACCTACGAACAACCCCTACTTACGAACGGGGTGCTGCGGGGACCCTCCGCCATTTTTCGGTGGTTTTCGGCGTCTTTCGGCCGTTCTGCGCATGCGCGGCCATACGGAGCGTCGAAAAATGCCGGAAATGTCCGTAATTTGCCGCGCATGCGCAGAGCGGCAACAGACGGAACATCGGAAATGTCCGGAAATCTCCGTATTTGTCGGTCTGCGCATGCGCGCCGACTTACGAACATTTCCGACTTCCGTACACGGGGCCAGTCCCTAACGAGTTCGTAACTCGGGGACCCCCTGTACAGTACAGTCTGTCACTGTTCCTAACGCCGGAACACACTACACAAGGCCGCCGGCGCGGCGGCCTTATATAGTGTGGGGCGTGTACTAAACCCCCTGAGCTATAATTGGCCACAGGCATCCTGTGGCCAATTATTGCTCTCCTCGCCGCTGGCTCTATGATTGGCCAAGCATGCGGGGTCACAGTGCATGCTTGGCCAATCATCAGCCAGCAATGCACTGCGACTGGCGCAGTGCATTGTGGACTGTTCGCATCACACGAATTTGATGCGAACGGCCCTCAGAGTTCTGGTTTCAACGAGTGGACGAACAGCCGATGTTCAATTCGAACATGGGTTTGAATCGAACACCGGGCCCATCCCTAGTGAACACTGTCTACTGCCAGATTTTAAAAAAATGGTACTTCTGCCACGGTAATAGAAACACAAGTTTGTGCCCTACTTGATGCCTTATCAGGGGAAGCACTACGTTCAGGGAATTTCTCTTCTCTCCCATCTTGTTTATTCATTCTTTCTCTCCTTATTCCTTCTCTTTCCCTTTTGTCCTTGATATTCCTTACCTTATGGTAGCCCATATTTTGTTTGGTTTGTATAGCCCATTTCTACTAATGTAAATAGGCCATAACACAGTAGTCGGATGAACATGGGTCTCCACATTTTATAGAGTGTACATTGTTAAGACTGTTCAGACTGAGTTTGTAAACCTTAGGTGGCCCTCATCGTATATATTGACCAGCCACAGCTACCCTGTTCTAGAATCTTACTAGTGGCATGTTAGCAAATAGGCCATGTTTTGGTAGTATTCCTTTTGGACCTGATTCATATATATTCCATCAGAAATGTCTACCCTTGTGTACTGTGTGTTATGCTTCTTGTTGATTTTTTTGTCAATAAAACTATTGAACAAGAAAAATTGTGGAGTGTATAATACTACTTTATTGCTATGATATTTGCATTTTTGCTGAGATACTTTCAAATGGTCTTAAGTTTGAATAAAATGCATCTCCTATTCCTACTAGGAAGAACATTCTAGGTATGTTTTCAGTATTAGCGACAGTGAATTTTCATATAGCATATAATTATCGCTAACCATTATAATTTACTGTCCCCAATATTGCAGACTGTTATTCGTGCTAATTTAGCAAGATAAATTATGTTACCAAAAGCTCAGAAATTAAAAAAGTATTTAAAATCTGAAAACAGGAGGTGAGAGTCTACCTAATGAACTGCTTATTCGTTTTTCTAAAATTATGTTTATATCAGCAGCTATGACCTCTGTCTAAGGGGTTATAATTTATTTAGACTAAACATTAGTGAATTTGAAGTTTATATCCCATTAAAACCACACACTTTCAAACCAGAGATATTTTGATTGTGTTTATAAGTATTCCAGTAATAAATTGCATACACCAATAAAAACAAACACCTTTAAACTCATATTATGCTGGATTTTGTTGGCTTTGAATTTTTCAGCATTAGGATTAAAAACTAAAGTACACAGTTTAATGGAGAACAGACAAAAAAACACTGTTATATTCTTCCTATTATTAGCCTATGAACATATGTTTGATTATGAGCTGCAATAGTATCTCCCACTGAAGGGTGCAATCGACAAATTCCAGTGGGGTTTTAGGCCTGGTTCACACTATTATAAGCTTTCATGAGCAGGGCCTTCTTAAACCTCTTGCAGGGGTGGACTGACCATTCGGCCACTCGGGCACTTGCCGAGGGCCCCGGGCCACTAGGGGGCCCCATCATGGTTGCCAGCCTCAGTAAAACCAGGGACAGTATGTAAAAATCTGTGTTTTATTTACATCTGTTTCTGAAATGTCCCTTACCGACATCCTTTTGGTCTAAAAATCCCAAGATTATAGCTGCCCCACCTCTCCATTCCCCTCTCAGCCAATAGAAACATGTCTGTGTATACTGTGTGTACATGTATGTGTATACTGTGTGATTGTATACTGTGTGTGTGTGTGTATACTGTGTGGCCCCATAATCTCTGATTGCCTGGGGCCCCATAATCTCCTATTGCCCGGGAGCCCCATGAGTTGTCAGTCCGCCCCTGACCTCTTGTATTTTATTGTACTGTAACTGTACTGTCTCCCTTTTATATTGTAAAGCACTGCGTACTGTTGGCGCTATATAAATCCTGCATAATAATAATAATAGTGCGACTTGAGTCACACAGAAACGCATGCCAATAGAAATCACTATCAAGCTCTAGAGTCAGGCTCAGAGGCCAGTAACTATAGGAGTGGAACAGCACCCAGCGACAAGCAGGACAGATATACACATGGGTCACCCTGGCAGATGGCACAGTTTCAACTGAGGTCTGGGGTACTAACTGATATTCACCAGAGCTCCTGATGGTGGAGGTAGGCTTTGCTGCGTGTTAGTACCAGGTCGTGGACCTCAGGATTTCCCCACCAGGAGGTGAGAAAGCTGGGGTCCAGTAGCAAATATAGCAGGTAGCAGAAGCGAGATATTGGCCGGAGAGGGCACAATAATCTGGCAAACAGGAAGTGTGGAGACATGGCTTAAATCAGGAAGTTCATGGGAGGAGCAAAGTGTTCAAGGTTCAAGACTAGCAATCATTTAAGGAATTGTCCAGGTAATTGTCCAGCATTCCAGGTGGCTCGGCAAGCAGTGACATTGCCAGACACAGTAAAGGTCCCAGGTTAAAAATTAGGCCCTGACAGTCACATTGCTTTCAATGTCACATTAATGCGACTCAGTATAGAGTGATTTTGGAAAAGGTTCCTGCACTACTTTAGTGTGATTCTGCCCCCATAGACATGAATGGAAACATACAGAAATAGCATGGAAAGCAATTTCATTTTCTTAACCCTCAACTCTCCTCCCAGGCAAATCTTTGGTCGCACAAAGGGAAGTAGTAGTACCCAAGGCATAAAATGATGTAAAAAAAGAAGCACAGGAGTAAAAGCGCATGAAAATCTCAAACAACTCACACTACGTAATCGGACTTCAAATTGCATCACACTAGTGTGAATCAGCCAATGGCTGCAAGCGCTTATCAGTGTGTTCTGGGGGGGGGGGGGGGGTAAGACCACCTGTCAGAACATAGAGGCACAGCGAAGAAGATGCATGTGCCCACTGGGTTGTATGAAAAAAATAACTTTTATGCCGCGTACACGCGATCACATTTTCCGACGAGAAATGTTGGATGTGAGCTTGTTGGCGGTAAGTCCGACCGTGTGTATGCTCCATTGGACATTTGTTGTCGGACTTTCCGCCAACAAATGTTGGCTAGCAGGTTCTCAAATTTTCAACCAACAAATGTTTTTTGTCAGACTTTGCGATCGTGTGTACACAAGTCTGTCGCACAAAAGTCCATGCATGCTTGGAATCAAGTATGAGTCGGAAGCGCTCTATCTTGTAAAACTAGCATTCGTAATGGAGATATCACGTACGTCTTGTACGTCACTACGTTCCTAATTGTTGGCCAACATTTGTGTGACCGTTTGTATGCAAGACAAGTTGGAGCCAACACCCTTCGAACACCGGGCGCCACGGTTTTGTTGTCGGAAAGTCCGATCGTGTGTACAGGGCATAAGTGTGTACCCAGACTAAATGTGAAGTTGACCTCCCCTGTGGCACATCTGCACAGAAAGTCCTGCAACACATCTGCACATGTCCTGGAGTATCCAATATCTGTGCATGTGCAGGTTTTGCCGTGCATGCACAAAGACCTCTGATAGGGAAGCTAGAAACTTTTCCTGTTTTTGTGCATGTGTGATATTTCCACAGAGTGTGTGCTAACAGGGTCTGCTAGAACCCGAAGATCGGGCATTACCCATAATATTGGCGGCTGGCGCCCGGTGGCGGAGCCACTGAACAAGGTGGACTGAAGATCTGTTTTATGTCCGAACTGTGCAACCTCCTCCCCAGTTGCTTGCTATATAATCAGTCATAGTCAAACATCAAGGCTGCTTTGAATCTAAGTGGTGGCTGTACATAGCAATGAAATTTGGATACATTGGTCTTTATTAGACATGTGCAATTAATTTCGTTTTTTTTTTTTTTTCGTTCTTCTTTTTTTTCGTTATTTTCGTTCATTCGTTATCGTACGAATGAACGAACGATTCGGTAAAAATTTTAACGAATCGTTCAAATCGAACGAATCCGAAAACAACAAAAATCCGAAAAAAACGAATTAGAAACAACGAATCTAAGAAAGAAGAAAATCCGAAAAACGAAAACAGGAACAATGAAAATCAAAATGAACGAAAAAATTTGTACATTCGTAACTTTTTTTTTTTTGTTGAATTGGTAATTTTCCGTGTCCCTTACAATGGCGCTTCTTAACGTGCTTCGAATAGATTGAACGAAAAAATTCGTACATTCGTAACTTTTTTTTTTCGATTCGTAATTTACCTCTCTTAAAATGAAATAATAGCATACACATTACATAAAATTATGAATTATGCTCCGATTACGAATGTTACGAATGTACGAATAAATACGAATGCGTCCGAATTTGGAATAAACTAATAAATGAAAATTAAACTAACGGAAAAACGAATCAATGAAAAAATAACTCTACGAAAATACGAATCGTTACGAATACGAACACCGACGACTTACGAATTTACGAATCGTTACGAATACGAACACCGACGACGTACGAATTTACGAATCGTTACGAATCAACGCAAACGGAAAAAACAAAACTAAAATAAACAAAATTTTTTTGTTGTGCACATTAAGGAACTTACAGTGGATGTTTTGAGGAATACTTCTCGCGTATTAAGAACAGGTTAGAAAAAAGGTGTTCCCAAATCAGCAGATAGCCATCATATGGGATTGTTGTGCACTACAACTATACTTAGATCAGAAGGCATGAAGAGGTAAACTCGAATCCTTTTATGCATTGGCAAGTTTCATTTTTAATTTCGACTGGAATGTACGTTTAAATAAGTTTATGAGGCAACATAAAAATGAAGATAGAACTAAAACACATCAAGACCATTTTGAAGAATTAGCCACAAGTTGGTTTATTTACGTCACCTCACATGTTCATATAGGTTAAGCTAGAAGAATGCATTTCACAAAACCAAATACCATTTAACCACTTGCTTACCAGGCACTTAAACCCCCCTCCTATCCAGACCAATTTTCAGCTTTTGGTGCTCTCACACTTTGAATGACAATTACTCAGTCATGCAACACTGTGCCCAAATGAATTTTTGTCCTTTTTTGCCCACAAATAGATCTTTCTTTCGGTGGTATTTGATCACCTCTGGGTTTTTTATTTTTTGCGCTATAAATGAAAAAAGACCGATTTTAAAAAAAAAAAAAAAACGAATTTTTCTTTGTTTCTGTGATAAAATTTAGCAAATTATTAATTTTCTTCAGAAATTTTGGCCACAATTTATACTGCTACATATCTTTGGTAAAAATAACCCAACATTTGTGGAAATTATTTGGTCTGTGTGAAAGCTTTAGAGTTATAGTGTCTACAAGTTATGGTGCAAATCATAAAAAAAATTATCGCATCTGATGTACTGGTGGCCTATCTCATTTCTTGAGACCCTAACAAGCCAAGAAATGCCCCCCAAATGACCCCTTTTTGGAAATGAGATAGGTGATGAGGTGGCACAGGTGGGCACTGATGAGGTGGCACAGGT